>VXBA01001420.1:867672-996628 GCA_013399895.1 Serilophus lunatus
TAAGGATCTGGGGAGAAAGGGGGGGGCGGGGGCTGGAGGGGGACCGTTTCCAAGCATGGGGGACAGGCTGCCGGAGCCTCACGCCAGCTCTTCCCCTGCTGTGGCTGCCAGCTCGGAGGCGGAAGAAATCGAGGTGCTGGACTCCGAGGATGTCCTACCTATGGCCGCAGAGGATGTAAGTTTCCTTTGCTCGGTGTCTTTCCCTCTCTCCCCCGGGCCGGGTTAATCGGCTCAGGCTATTCATAGCTGAAGCCCGGGATGAGGGCAGGAGCGGGGCCGGTGACCCTGCGGGGCGAGGGAAAGCCGCCGTCCCCGCCGCCCTCCCGCCGCCCTGCGCTCCCCCCGCCAACGGTGTGTGCGGGCTCCGGCAGCCGCCGGGCCACAGCCCCGTCCCTGGGGCCACAGCTCCGTCCTCTCCCTGCCCCGGCGCCCCGGGCGGACGGCCGGTCCGCTGGCTGTCCGCGTCCGGCGCGGAGATGCTGCGGGCCGGGCAGGGGCGGAGGGCTGCGCGCGGAGGCGTCTCCGGAGTCTGGAGAGAGGCTGCCGCCTTGGCTCGAGGGGCTTCCAGGGGACCGAGAGCTTCTCCACAGTCCCAGCCACCCGGAGGGTGAGAGATGTGAAAAGCTCCCGCGCTCGGGAGCTGCTCCCTCTTCCAGCCCCCGAGCAACAAACAGCCGAGGAAGTTTCTTCCCCGGCTCAGCAGGGCTGATGGCTTCCCTTCACCCTCCGAGCTCTGACTGCACCTGAGGGTGGGATAACTCGGCACCGGGGCTCTGCCTTTGCTCACCCAGCCCAGAAGGACACCGAGTGGTCCTGCGCGCTCTGAATCTGCCCCTGCCTGGCGGAACGGCAAAGCCTGCAGAGCCGAGGCGATTGTTCCGCATCTGCCGGTCCCGGAGGCAGGAGCTCGCTGTGCACCTGTCTGGGAGGAAGTGAACGGGAGAGATCCTGCATTGCTGGTGCATCTCAGGACTGCTCACAGCCCTTCCCAGCAAACTCGGCTGGGATGAGGACTGCAAAGTGTCTGCTCGGTCTGCAGCGGTAAGCGCAGGGTCTGTTCCTGTTAATAAGATGTGAAGGAGATACTAAATGTCTTTCTGAAACGGGCTCTGTCTCTGCTCTTGCACCGCTACGAGAGGGACGCTTTCGAGCTGAGCCTCCAGCAATGACGCATCCCCTTTGCTGGAGGAACCCGCCCGGGGATGTTTAGGGACAGAACCTGCTCCTTATCCCCCAGCCCTTCCTTCTGAGTCACCTAGAATTCGGTTGCTGTTAGATTTTCCTCCCAGAGGGTAGCGGAGGAAGTGCAGTTGCTCGCTAGATCTGCATTCCCCAAGCTGTGTTCCTGAGCACTGTACAGTCAGGAGGGAACGTGTGATGCAGTTTGACCTCTGCTACAACACTGCCAGACAGCCCTAAGAGGAGATGCAGAGGCATGTGTTGCTTTGACTCAGAAAGGGTGGCTTTCCAGGAGCTTTCACACTCCAGGTTTCCAAATCCCACTACTTGCTTATATCAGGCTGTGACCTTTTCTTCTCTGGCAAATTTTGTGTTTGTCTGGATGGTCCTACAAGAAAGATTTCCTGTTGTGGTGCACATGGGCCCTTTGGAGTTGCTCCAGCCTCTATATGAATGCAGCCATGAGCAATTCGATCCTGCCAGGGGCCCAGGGGATGCTGCAGTGCTGAGTGCCTGGCAGGATTGGGCTCCTGAGACAGCAGCTCTCCCTGGTGAAGTCTAGTTTCTCATCCCAGTTCTGCTGCTGATTTGCTGCTTGACCTTGAGGTAGGACAGCTTGGGTGAGTCCTAGTTCACAGTGTCTCACTGTTACTTTTATGGGATCTGCACTGTTATCTGACTCTGGTACCTCGTTTTCTATAATCAAAAAAACAGAGCTACAGCCTGCAAATGCATTGGTTATGGGAAGCTGCTGAGACCTGGCAGTAGATGATGTGACAGGAGCCTGAGGTATCGTATATCATCTGCAAGTCAGAGGAGCAGGAAGTGGTGTAAATGCCCTCCTTCTCCTCGACCAAGATTTCCTGCTGAAACAAGCAGGCTACAGAGCATCATCTCTGAAAATTCCAACTGCTCTGTGCTATGCCCCCCCTGAGACCTCACTGAAGGTTGATTTTCTGTTGTTATTATATCTGAAAGCTTGATGGAGGCTCTCTGGCTTGGCCAGCAAGAACTGACACAAGGTCAGTTCTCTATGGGTTATTAAACACAAAAATATTACGTAGTGGAGGTTTGGCTGTCACAGCCTTGACAGTGTGTAACAGCTTGGTGGTGATGTCATTGCAGCTCTCAGAGCAGCATTCCACAAAGCCAGGATTCAGGCAGTCCCAAAATGTTCTTTTTAAAGTGCTGGGCTGATTTATGATGATAAATGGGAGTTTATAAATGGAGAGAGACATGGGAGGAGGGGAGCCAACAACTTAACTAAGGAAAAGGAATCCTGCCTGATACGCCACTGTCTCTCCAGTCAGTTCTGCTTTAGGTCTGCCTACCATGTGAAAAGAAATGTTCTTCCAGAACTAAATAAGACTCTCACCAGAGTTCTGCTTTGCATACAGCATAGTGAGGAGGTTTGCTTCTGTGAGTCTGATGTTTGTAATTTTACTCAGTTTGCTTTTCTGGAGAGCTGAATGAAATGGAAAAAAAAGTTCTGCTGAAAAGCACTTCAGACAGAAGAGCTGGAAATGTGCAAGGTTTTTTATGGGGAAAAAGCCAGTGGTTACCCCAATGTTGACCCATGGAAGTTGCTGTCTTCTCAACTGGCCCCCAAATCCAGGAGAGATGAGAAAGAACCTTAAACAATTCATTAGAAATATCCTCTGTTCTGTGGGACACTGAGGCAAGTCTGGGTTGGGGAGGTGACTTGACAACAGTCTTTCTACAAAACATAAATCAGAGTCAGTCACTAGGCTTGTTTTTTCTGTTCCCAAGTGACAAGGACTTGTGGAGTGTTCACATGGTTGTATTGAATTGGAGCTTCCTCCTATACAGCATTTTTAAGGCAGATCTGCCAAAACAAAAGATGTGAGGTAAATCCTTCTAATGGTCTCCCTCCAGCCTTCAATCCTCCCACCTTGTGCAAGAGGAATTACCCATTTTTCAAATGTGGACATGTGAGGTTCAGAAAACTGATGGGTTGTCAAAGACCCTGCAGCAAATCCCTGCCAGAGCCAGGAGCAGGCAGCAGACAGGGCTCTGACTACCTAGCAAGTCAATCGATGGGTCAGTGCTGGGCCACAGGATCTCAAAAAGTGATCTGAAAAGCCATTGCTAGTTCTTCCCTGCCCTCAATATCCACCAAGCTTTCTTGATCCCTGTGGGTAAAAAAGCCTTTTATTCCTTGCTTGCTTCCAAATAGACAAAGCGGGAGAAAACAGAATTAACACATGAATGTTCTGAGTTCATCCTAATTTGGAATTGTAAGTGAAAACTGTCCTCCCTGTGTTTGGTAGATTCCCCCTGCCTCCTCCCCCGGAAGGGTAGGTGATTCTGGGATGAAGAAGGATGTTGGAAATGGCATTAAATCACTTGGTTATTCCCCTGTTAGAATGTACTTCTACAGTTTACTGCATGTTAATGTCGTTGCTCTTATACCTTCTTTTTTTTTTTTTCTTTTTCCTCCCTTATGCTTTGCCTCTCAGCACTGGAAAACCCTATTTGATCAGGTATGTGAACAACTGATATATTGTCTCTGTCTTGTGAGCAAAGAGTCTAACCTCCAGTTAATTTCCTCTGTACTGGCTTTCTCCTGCATTTAAAGTACAGCCTAGGAGTAAGTGCTTCATGCTTCCAGTTCCCAGGATGCTGGTGTGCAAGTCATAATTATCACAACTGCTTTGGGCCTTTTTCTCAGTCCCTCCTCAGAGTAGCCAGAGACAGGAGTGAGCCCACCCCTCCTGGCACAGGGGCTGAGCCAAGGTGCTGCAGCAGGTGCTCTGCTGCCAGTTGTGCTGTCAGTGCTCTGTGGCTTAAAGGATATTCTACTCTTTCAGGCAGGCAGACCTGTAAAACCAGCACGGCGTTATTTGAAATGGCTCTCCAGCTGCTAAACTGACTTCTGTGGGGCTACATCCTCCGGGGAGCACCTGCCGCTTTAAACTGGCACAGGATTAGCAAAGGATCTACTTCTGAAAAAAAAGATTGTGGTTATCTCGGGTTAAATGCCTTGGGTTAAATCTACAGCCAGCTGAAATCTGCGCAGCTCTGTAGAGCTCTGAGTTAGAGCTGCTGAGATGTTGGGTTGTGGGTTCTAGTTTGTAAATGATGCTTTTAGCTGCTTTAACTGACACGTTTGCTTCGTGGTACTCCTTCCATCTGCCAGACTGAAATGTGAAGCAGCTATAAAGTGGAGGGTTTTTCTAGGGTTGACTTGCTTCTAAACTGCAGCACTGTCTTGATGTCATAAACTTTCGTGCTGTTGTGTGTGCGTGTAAATGTCACCTTCTATAAGGCAGCTTGTTCTGATGCTGCCATCGTCCCGGCAGTAAAGTTCGGATGGGTTTTTGTCCCTGCTTTATGAGGTGATAATCTTCCCTCTGTGTCTGGCTGAACTGCAAAGCCAAAAGCTGTGGTGCAGTCGGTGAAAGGATGTCCTTGGTACCCTGCTTGTTCTGATGGCAGCTCATTTATACCCTCCTAGCTGTGAGGTTTATACCTCCGGCTACTGGTCCACGTGTCTGCGCTTCAGCACATTTGCTGTGGTACAGTCTGGGGACTGGGCTCCTGTAATGATCACACCTAAACTTGAGTAGTGAGTTTGAATTTGCTGGGTGCGCTGCCACTGAAAAGGTGGATGCACAATAAATTGCTTGTGGTGGGGGCTGAATGTTTGTTGGAGCCACTTTGAATTCTCCTGTCTCCAACACTGGCCTCAATTTGGAGTCTGATTCTACAAGCGCCCTTTGAAGTCATTGAGCCCTTGTGGGATGGGGCTGTTGGCTGGTAGCTACCTCGGGCTCAAAGACAGGAATCTGTAATTTCCCACTGGATTTGTCTGAATAGTGGATGGGATTTTTTTCCTTCCTTTTTTTTTTTTTCCTTTTTAAGGAAAAGGAGAGTTTGACTGTTAGATTTACAGAACATTAGCCCAGTAACAATGGAATGGACTGTAAAGGCAGGCCTTCGGTAATTAGCTGTGTTTCAATTAGAGCTGCAGCTGAATTTTAAACCTTGTCTGTAAGGCTTTATTATCAAAGAGAATGCAACCTGTGACAACTAGTCCTAAGTCCTGAACAGATCAATAATGTCCTTATTGCCCGTGGGCAAAGCTGACGTCTTCCTTGAGCATTGTATCAGCAAAGCAATGCAATTAGTCCTGTAGTGAATTGCAAGATGCTGTTTGTCATGGAACAGGATTGTTATTCCCAGCAGCAATGCGCTCATAGGAGAGGAGAGCTTTTTGTTTAGCTCTGATTGGCATCCATGTGAAACATGAGGACAGTCTTAATAACTAGAGAAAGCTTGTGTGTTGAAACTGGGAACAGTTGCAGCTCTGCCTGGGAGTGAGGACCTGACTGTGTGTGAACTTGGAGGGGAAATGGGTGGCCGGAGATGCACGTGAGTTTGTGATTCACGGGCTGGGAGTGAAGTTTGATAACCACCCTCTCAGCTGAGACACGTGGGCCCCTGCGATCCCACCTCCCAGGAGAGCAGCAGAGCAAGAGAAGGCTCCGGAGAAAGTGTTGGAGCAGTTGGGAATTCACAGACTGGGAGTCTGCAACTGCCCTGTTGCTCTCATGTTCCATTGCCCCAGAAAACAGCATCAGGGAGGGGGCAGAACCACCCCCAAAGCCCCCCAGCCTTTGAAGAGGAAAAGAAATTATTATTAGTGGTGTATTTTTTTTCCTGTGGAGGGATATTTTATAATAACTTTACTGACAAAAAAGCATTGGGCTTCTACTTAGATATACAAAATTAAAGAATTTGGTTTTTTTAATGACCCCCTCAACATCTTAAATTAAAAATTCAAAACTTTTTGATGGAAGTTGCTACTCTGACATAAAGCAGTGATTTTTCCTTGGTTATTTTGGGGGACAGGAGTTACTAACCATGCTTTCTGGAGGAATTTTTTATTTGTTTTGATCCAGCTCTAATCTGTTACACTGGGAACTGTCAGTGACACAAGCCAAGATCTTCAGCCACTTGCAGATTGGTTCTTTTTAAAAAGGGAATGAACTGAAATTTGACAAAAATTTAGACCTAGAACTGTTTCCTATTCTTTGAGGTTCAAAGAAGCCCCTCTGAGGGCAAAATCCTGACTACACTGAAGCAAGTACCAAAATTCCTCCTGCATTTAGTGGGGTCAGCACTTCACCCAAGAGTTTGGGAGCAGCAGGCTCACAGCCTTTCAGTGCTGCAGCCAGACAGTTACAGTTCAGCTGGTGCTTCATACTGCGCTTGCAAGATGTGATTTTTATTACCAGGCCATGGCCCTCGGGCAGCTCTAACTCACTTTTATATGGGAACTTTTATAGGGATTCATACATTTATTTATTGTGCTCATAAACACCCTCCACCCCCCCACACACATTAGCTCTGCATCTGCTGCCTTTTGCAGAGCCTGTGCACTCCACGCTGGCTCTGAGCAGAGCCAGGCATTGCCTCTCTCCATCCCTCTGCAATCACTTGGGATTTTCTTCATTCGTTCTTCACTGGCCAAACTCCCTTTTTTTTTGTTAGACTCCTGGTACAGTTACAAGTGTGACAGTCCCAGGAGCAGGTCCAGACAGTTTCACACTTCTCTGTATGAATAAGATCCCTGTTAATTGCCTTGCATGCAGCCAGGAGAACATATCCTTGTCCTTGCTGAAGCTAAGTCGATGGTTAGAGAGTGAGTCTGCAGATGAGTCTCCTGAGGGGCAGTCCCTGCTTTGCTGTGCCTTTCCAGGGCCTCAGGTGCCCTTTGCCACCGTGTCCCCAGTGTCCCCTGCTTTAGCAGTGACCGCAGATAATTGGAATTACCCTGCCCTTGGCTGTGCTGGGTGAAAGGGGCTTTCTAGGAAGATGATCTTTGTTCTTAGGAAGACCTGCCTTCTGAAGGTAGCTTTTTGCCTTGTTAGATGCCTAGAACTTGTACCATCTTCTCTGTTTCCTCATCTCCGTGGCTGCTGAGATTTTAAGGATGAACTAATATTATCAGCCCTCATCTTGAAGTTCTCACTTCTTGTCACCCATATACTGGTTTGTTGTCATGACAACAAACTTGTTTTAAATAGACACACACAAAACTCTCCAAAAAGACCCTCCTCACTGCCTCAGCACCTTGATCCTATTGCCTGTCAATTCAGGCTGTGTTTTGTTGCAGCTGCTTTAGAAATCCTAGATTCCTTCCTGAGACTTGTACGTGGGTGTGATGGCAACAGATGAACAGAATTTATGGGGAATGCAGAGAGATGCCAAGTTACCCAGTCTGTGTAGGCAGCTAATGGAAAACTTGAGCTCAAAAACAAGGCTGTAGAGATACGCACTTGCCAGGAGAGTTCAGTCGCTGACACTGCCAGCAGTGGGTGCAGCTGAACCTGCTCCACCATGGTCTCATAAAACATTAAAGTAGGCTTTAAAATATGCTGACTTTGCAGCCACTGTAAATCCAGGGCTGGTTCCTGCACGATTGAAACTGCAAAGCAATCCATAAAATCAGGCCAGCTATTATCATGGTTGGGGGTAACTGAGAAAGGGATTTTTTCTGAACTCAGTGATCTTTTATGTTAACTATGTACTTCTTCTCTGGATAGCCTTTAACACAGGCAGAAACGAGACATTTCCCACACTGTAAAAGAAATGCCATTTTGTTTACTGAGGCACTGTTGAGCTAAACACCACCCTTTCCCTGGAAAAGTTTCCTGCCTAGTGTTGTTGGCAAGGCCCTGCCAGCTGTGGCTGCAAGATCTCCCCAGTCAGGCCTTGCTGAGCTGCAGGCAGTGGTTTGTTCCTCGAGATTTTACCTCTTTTTATGACAAATAAATTGCGTCTCATGGCTGGTTTGTGTGGGTCACTGGCAGCAAGAGGAGCACAAACTGCAATTTTAGGAATAAGGAATGATGACAGTGAGAGCAGTAGTGTGGGCAGGGGGTTTGAGCCTACGGTTGTGTGCAATCTTCAACTCCTTGCCTGAACTTTGGACTGTCACTGCCTTTTTGGAGTAAGTGGGGTGGTACTGCAAAGAGGTTACTGGAATTAGGAAATAGTAATAGACTTGTTACTTCATCTCCTAAGGTGAACTGGAGAATCAGAGAAGGTGGGAAGACTGTCCATGGTGATAACAGATTAGCATCCAGTCCCTAAACCAGGCTCTGCCTTGTCTGCTCTGTCAGGCACTTCTGCGAGCATGGCCAGAAATGTGTCCCCTTCTGCCCCTCTGCCAGGCTGTGCATTGTAAAGGGGAAAGACATTTTAAAAGCTACAAGGGTGTCTTGGCAATGCACAGAGGGGATTCTGCATCTGCCCCATGCCTCGAAGTCTAATCTCATTTACAGTTGTCAGCGTGGGCTGCTGGAGGAGATGAAAGGCTGAGGACAGGGAGGGAGAATAGATTAGTCTCGAGCAGAGGGCACTGGGAGTGCACCTGCCTCTGCCTCACTACCTTGAGGAGGGGCGGCAGGAGCAGCTGGGCATGTGTCATCTGCTGCTCTTTGAGGCTTCCAGCCATGGAGCACACGATTAATGACTCAGGGGGCTGGGCTTTTGTGAGTGATAAAGCCCTGGGATTTAGGCCGAGCTCTCAGGCCTTTTCTCTGAGCAGCACCATCACTTTGCATTTCTCAAGTGGAGTTGTGGTCTCAGGGAACTGCTGTCTGTGGCCACAATGCTTCCCTTTCTCCTCTCTCCCCAAACTAGGCTGACCTTTGTCATGCAGCATTAACCCTTTGACTCCTCCACTTTGGGTTATGGGGTTGGGAAAAAGAAGAGAATCCCTTCAAATTCATTGCCTTGTGGACAGTCTTAAAGGGAAGGATGGGCTGATAGGAGAGGATCTGTTTTAGTGGAAGGAGATTGGTTTGCTGATGCTGTTTGGATTATCAACTCCTTGCTGCCTTCCACCAGAGACTTTTTTGAATACAGCAGCACTCAAGAAAGAGAGGAGGGGAATTTATCCTTACCACAGCCAAGGAGCAAAACTGAGGCATTGAGCAACAAATAGATGTCTGAGAAACTATTCCCTCTGCAGGCTAATGTCTTTTACTGTGCCTGGATTAGCCTGTGTCCATCCCCAGTGCTGTTACAGTGGATGGCAATCTCCCAGCACTTCAAGGCTTATACCCAGATTTGGCTTTTAGCCACAATATCCTAGAGTAATGGCTCAGCATGAAAAAGCTACACGGAGGTCATTAATGATCTTCCTGCCTCTTGCAAGATGAACAGCAAAAATGCCCCAAGTTCCTCCTTAATCTTCTAATACCTCTGTACACTAAACCCCAGCCAGCCCTTAAGCTGGATGTTGGTCTCTGGGGTTGTCTGTATTTACACCTTTCATGCAGCGTGAGAGGTTTATTACCAGCTATCCCATTTCTCCTTTCCCTGGCTACTTGGTTATTCCACTCCCCAGTCCCTCCAGCCTGTACACAGGATCTTTGCTTTGCCTGGTATAAAAATTTGAGAGTAGAAGCCATCAATACAAACCAGATATGGGCAGTGTAGCAAACACAGCACTACTAAGTTTGTGCCAATAAAAGTAGGCATCTCCTGAAAATGTTTGAAAGAGTCACAACAAACACACCAAAAAGCACATGGAGGCTGAGTCAGTCTTACACAGCTCATGAGTTACTGGCAGCTTGATGTCTCTAGATTTGTAAAAAGCCTCAGGAGGCTTCCTACTCATTACACATTTGTGTACCTTCCACGTCTGAGCTGCCTGGAAACCTGCTCGTTGGAGTGCAGCGTCCGAGAGGGACGGAGCGTCTGCGCTGTTTCCCGGTCCCGGCTGCAGCGGGAGGCTTTGGAAGCACACGCTCTGCCCTCTCAGCTGAATGTGCTGGATGGGCTTTAGGCACAGAGATCTTTGCTGGTGCATTGTTCTCAGATCCTGTCTTGCATATAGAAAATCACTGAAGCAATACAAACATTTAAGCCTGCGTGTTTAAAGAGAAAAGGGAGGAAAAGCCGTAAACACAGAGTGGATTGATGCTGTTTTGCAAATCAGCTGGTGCATTGTGCGCTGGGGCTGTGTGCTGTCGTGACAGAGAAGGGGAAGAGATCATCCCGTCTCCAGAGGAACGAGCCAGCTGCTTAGCGAGTGGAAACCGTTTGGAGGTGCTTTTCTACACTGTCATTATGCCTGTAACATCTGCAGGGCTTTTAAAGTGACTCCCTACCAGACCTGGAAAGCAAATGTTTCTCCTGTGCAGTAGGAAGTACAATGTCCCCACTGCCTTCCGGTATTTGCAGTGAGTGCAAATGTACTGGGGCAAGTTTGCAAATTCAGTGCAGCAGTGGGTTTGAGCAGCCAAAGAAGCTGTGATCTCTTTCTGCCTCCTCACTAGGCATGGTACAATGTGTTGGTCTGAAATCAGTTTGGGACCGTGAGACAAAGCTGATGGGGTTCAGTCGAAGGGCACCACGGTTCATACAGGCTGCTGAGGAAAGCTGATTTCTGAATGCCCTGGATTTTTATGTGCTTCAAACCTAGCAGTGTTTGCCTGCTCCGCCTGTAGCTCTTTGGACATCACTCCTTTCCCTCTGCCAGTCTCCTGAGTGGCAGCATCCACCCAGATGCAGCTGCTCATGGTGACTTTGGGGATATTCTGTTCATCAGAGACAATATATCTTGGTGAAATATGTAGTGGAAAGTTCTGAAGGTTTGTGAGCACACCACATTTCACTTGGACCTTGAATTCCTTCAACTCTAAAACTAAAACCCAGCACTAGCAACACACATGTTCTTAGTGTTCTGTTTCTGTTGCTTAGAAACAGCTGTCTGCAGTGACCCTGTGTTGCTAGTGAGAAGAGTAAGGATGTATGAAACTGATGCTAAACAAGCAAGATCAGTCTTCCCCCTAGGAACTGTTCTTCATGTTCTCTGATACTTGATGTCCTTTGTAAGTAGCATATACTTTGCAGTTTCCTGAGTTGCATGAGGAAAAGATAAATGAGGCTGCTGGAGGCAAAGCTGTTTGTGACTATCATCAAACCTCTGATCTCATGCACTTCTCCAGGGCAGTGTTCCCTGAGGAAGCATCTCTCTGCCTCAGTGATCCTTCACAAGCAGGTACCAGTGAGGATGGAGCCCCTGGTTTGTGATGTACAGTTGTAGTGGAAGTGCTTGTTGCTCAAAGTCTACAGCCAGTTTACCTCTTGGCAGAAAAGGGATCAATATTATGCAAGGTGAAAGACTGAAAGGCTGAAGGACCTGATCCCATGTACTCTGACTTGGCCCAGCAAAGCACTTGAAAATAAGTGTGCTAGTTGTCCTGGATCCTTCAGGTCTAACATGGATTGTATGTTTTGCTGGGGCTGGTACCAGAATAGGGATGTGCCCTAAGGGATTTGCAGAGGAAAGTGGCTTTTTAGTTCTGCTTCTTGGCTCTGAAATGGAGCCAGATACTTGTCTTAACTGCCACTCCTCTCACATGTTTACTTACCCTCATGCTGAGAATTAATGGGAAATGGGCCTTGAGCATCTCTTCCCACTGCAGGCAGTGGCTTCCATGGAAGGATGTTGGTTTTTAGCCTTGTCGTTTGCACTGGGGGGGAAAAAATCAAAGTGTTTCTTGTTGTTCCTTCTTCCGTTTGAGCTGCTGCCTCTTCCCTGAGCTACTCCCTCTTGGTTGCTCACAGAGGAGTTGCTTTTGCACACAGTCCTGCTGTCATTGGATTTATGTCTCTGGGTTGTTCTCCTCCCTGTCAGCAGGGAAGGCACAAACATTTTTTCTTTATGTCTCCTCTGACAATAGTATTTGGATCTTGGAGAAACATTTATTTTGCATTGATTTGTGGATTCAGCAGCCCCTTTGGGGGAGACTGCTCTTAGAACATGGGAGATAGTTCTGCAGCTGCTGCTGTCTTTAGTCTCTGAGATGTGCCTGGAGACTATGGCTGGAGGAATAACTTTCTTCCAACTTAAATAGGGAGTCTGAAGAATCTTTTTTGAGCTGCAAGTTTGCTTTATCACACTTGGACTTACCAGACCTAGGCAGGTCTTTGGAGTATGTGTATGTGTGCAGGATTGCTCTTATGCCTTCCACATGTTGACTATTCTGGTGTTGTCTTCTCTAGGGCTCTATGAACCAGAGTCCCCTTCAACAAAACAGGTGCACTGGATCACTTCTCCAAGGGTGGTGATATAGCCAAAACACCTCCCAAATAATTGTCTTGCATGTCTGAAAGAGCATCTTCCAGCTTTATTTCCTCTGTAGCCCATGAGCTGAGAGCTGCCATTGCTGCATTGATTTGTAGAGGCTTTTAGTGTTGCTACTGGTGGCCAAGAAAAGCTGGGACAGAAAAATAATTTGCCAGATGCTGATTTATGACCCTGGTGAACAGTCCTGAAAAGCACAGTAAGAATTTTCTGGGCCTTATGTGGTTCCAGCTGAATGGAAGCTTCAGGCTGTTATGTGACCATGTGGAGTAGTAAAACTGTGAAAACTAATTAACTTTTGGGGCCTACTGCAAACCAGTTCATGCAAAAATTACTCCACACTTGCAAGCAGGGTGACTTTATGGGTTTATAAGCCTGTATTTAAGGACCAGGCATGCAGTGCGATATGTGGAGCATGTTCCTTTTGCTGGCTTCTGAGGCTGAACAGAATATAACAATCTCTACTGATCACTGAGGATACTGATCACTGATCAGCTTGGGATGATGTTCTCTTTCATCCTTATTAATTATATAGCTGATGTGTGGGTGGAGGTTTTACACAAAGCTGCACTGGGTGGTTTCTCGTAGTCTAAACCATCCCAAATTACACACATCCAGCCTGAGCCGTGGCAGCTCATTCAAGGAAAGATGCTCTCTGCTGTGTGAGTGCTGTAGCTTTTCTGAGGTCATTCCCTGCTCCCTGTTCCCTGTGAGGTGCAGCTGAATGAGCTCGTTCCCAGTGGGAACACCAAGGCATTCTTCTGACAGTAGCAGGCAAAGAGTTAGCCCTGCTCAGCACCTGTCTGCTGTGATAAGGATGCTCTATGTGTGCCAGCTGTGATGTGACATCAGAGCAGGAAGGTTTCTGGGTGCCCTGGTATTGTGTTCCTGGTACTTACCCACATTGTATAGATGATGCAGCCACTGTCATCCTACACCCATTTGGAGGAAGGGAATGACTGGCTGTTCTTCTCCCCTAATCAAATTACTAAGGTAACTCTCCTTCTGTCCAATCCTTCTGCATTACTCAGTAGCCCCTAATACTGGATATTTATTTAACTCTGTGTTGTCAGAGTCAAAGCTGTGCCTGCTGATTCTTGTTTTCCTTTGCCAGGGTCTATCACTTTAGCTGGTGAGGGAGCACAGAGTCTTTGCTCACTGGGACTCATGATGCTGCTCTGCTGTTCTCTTGTCAGTGGTTCATCACCCCAAGGAGCAGAGCTGGTCCTTTTGCAGACACTGGGTGCTTTGGAGTAAGGAGTGCAGTTCATTGCTATGTTTGAGCTTCTTGGGCTCTTAGGAAGCTACAGGCAGTGCATGGCCTGCCCTCTCCATGTGTTGAGAAGGAAGAGGAGGAAGGTTGGATATCATTTCAGGTTCCTTTCCTGCTCCACTGCAGAGCTGTGGAAGAAGGGAACCTGATCTGGAGCTACCTGTGAGGGGAAGGCCGTGTGCTGTCCAGCTCTGTGCCCACCCCTGGGTTACACAGACAAAGCATCTCCTCTCTTAAGTGTTGATGTGGGAGCAGGTATTTGGAATTTGGAAGAGAAATCATCTTAAACGCAGGAAAACTGTGATGAGATCTTTTAAAATTATTTTTTATTTATTAACTTTCAAATATTCTCCTCGCTCTCTTTCTGATGGACATGTTTGAGTTTTCATGGTACTCAGTACCACAGCAGCAGCCAGAATGCATCTGTCCCAAGCTTTGGTTTTCTCCCCAACGTTAAGTATTATTGCAGAGCTATTATTAACCTAAAATAAGTGTGTATGCATACTCACTGCTATAGAATTTTGCTTTTCACGCATCAAATCAAGTCCCTGTGGATTTTCACCTCCCTCCCAGATCTGGCAGACAGTGAAAAATGCAGCTATTTTTAATCTGAAATGTACTGTGTTTCAAGTCCAGAGTATGAAAACGTAGTTTTTCTCCTGACAAGCTTAATGGCTGATCAGTATAAAACTTCTTGTCTATAAAGGAAGGATAAAACTTCCTTTAGGAAGGGCTAAAGTTCTGATTTTGGGGGGGATCTCAATTCCTTTGAAAAACAGTGACAATTGCCATCTTCAGTTTGAAGAATTTGCCAAGAAGGAAGAACAATTTAACAAAGGAGGCTGGCAAAATCTAGTGTGGTAGAGTGGTATCAAGAGACTCAGTTGCCTTTGAGAGGGGAAGATGATGGTCACAGGATTAGGAATCATTTGCCTGAGACAATATTTCTGGCAAACAGAGAGCTTGGCATCACTGTCAGAATGACTCTTACATACCTTTCCTCATCTTCTTGCTGCCACTACAGCTCTGTCATCCCACTGAGTCCTGCTCCATCTGTCCTCCTGAAAGGCTCACGTGTATTGTCCAAGAGAGAAGGTGAATTTCTGGTCCAAGTGTGCTTTCTGCCCAGAAGAAGTGGATATAGAAAAAGTTTCTTCCTCTCTCCACTGTATGTGCTGTTCTGTGCCTGAGACTAGTTTGATGGGCCAAGGGGGAGGTCCAGAGCAGGTCCATCCTTCCCTGCACCTTGCAGGCCCTCTGCTGCAGGGGGTGTCTAACTCAGCCCATCCTGGCACCTGACAAGGCTTGAGGGCCAGCCAAGCTCTGAGCCCTGCAGTGTGCTCCTCTCTTTGCTGCCTCAGGGGAGCAGCTGTTTTCTCCTGGGGCTGGCCAGGCCCTTGGTGTTTGTACCTGGCCTTCCTCTGCTCGTGTTGCTCACCAGATATGTCACTAAGCAGCAGCAGAGAGAGAGAGAGACACAATGGCTCAGATCTGATTAACCTCTACAACTTTATCCTGTGTCTTAATTGGATTAGCTGCAGGGGGTGGGTTTGCTCTTGTTCTTGATTTTTTTTCTTAACCAGGTACTTATCACTGTGACATCTGATGGAAGCAACAAGTTGGAGTAGCAAGACCTGTGACAATCAGTGTTTGCTTCCTTGCCACTGCTCAACTAACAGCTCCTGCCCTTCCCTTCTGAGGTATTGCTGTAGCTGATGCCTGTGACATGGCTCTGAGTAAGCCCTGCAGTGGGATCTCTTGGGAGGTGTGGGCCTTGCCTAAGAGTCTGGAAGCCAGATCCAGAGTCCCCCATTGGTAATTGCAGCTCTGTCACGTTTGGGAAGGATTTCTGCTCAGTAAATGTTCAAAGCAGTATTAACTTTCCATGTTCAGTTGCTTTCATCTTTTGTCTGAGCTTTTTAGCTTCCTTCAGAACCTGATTCTTCTGCACTTCAGGGTTTTTCCTTGTATCAGTGCAGTGGCTGGGGGGTGTAGGGAATTGGCCTTATTCAGCACTGCAAGAGCCCTTTCTCCTTCAGGACTTCAAAGTTTGTTCTCCAGTATCAGTTCATTAGTTTCACAGGTGGGAAATAGGAGTGGAAATGGAATAGGGAGATCTGTGATCGTGTTCTGTTACAATGGGGACCAGGCTGCTACAGACCGAAAAAAGGAATCAGACCCATTTGATCATGAGATTGCCTCTTGTTCCTCAAGGTGTTGTCTGCCTGTGTGGTGCCAAGTGAAGAAAAAGAAGAACCAATTTACAGGAGTTTTTCCCCATGTTCATCCATCTGCCTGCAGCACACAGTTGCCTCTTGAAGAAGCTTAAAATAGAAGCCTTTTTCCTTGCCGTAGCTGTAATTGATCCTGGATTGGGCACTGGAGAGGGCCATCCATCTCCCTGGGCTGATAGAAGGGGTATGTGCTGCTGAGAAGTTCTCTCTTGCATCTCTTTCTAGACAGCTGTGCACAAAGAGTGAATTGCAGGTGTGATATCAGGCCATGGGCCTGTTCCAGGAGGAATAATAGATGTACCAGCACCACTCCAGCTGTTACAAGATCAAAAGTGCTGCTACATTAAAGCTGGTAATTCTGCCTGGCTTGGCAAAAGGTCTGACAAAGTGTTCTAGGATTATAATGTATGTTCAGATAAACTGTCTTCCATAGTGAGGCTCAGGCCTTTGAATTTGGTCCACGTACAATAGCAAGGGGTTTAGTGACTTGGTAAAAAGGTAACTCCAAGGAATTCCCTCTTTGTACAGGGCTTGAATGGAATCAATTTATGAACACTGTGCAGCACAGGGGTTCAGTCCTTCTTTTCATGTGAGGTGCCATTGCAGGATGTGTGGCTGTCAGGCACAGACTCAGCTGCTGCACCTAAAGAAAACATGATCATTAAGTTGAATTATGATGGACTTTAGTTTCCTTTCTCAGATTTAATGTATTCGTGTATTTTGTGTCCACTGGCTCCTTGGCAGCTTGCAGGCTGGAAATGTAAATTGGGAGCTGCAGAGGATGACTGATCCATTAATAGGTGGAATTTGATGCTCATAAAAATCAATGCATTTAACGTTGCATGGCAATGGTTTGCTTGAATTTTTAAGTCTCCTGAGGTTCTCTTACTTGGAATTCTGTGGCTCAGGCTATATTTGTTACAAAAGCAGGATAAATGGAGAGGCCCTATGGTTTTAGAGAGTGGGCTGTTCTATTATCTGTGAGTATCACTTCAACTTTTTCTGTATCAAATGTTATTACAAGGAAGCTGTGAAAATGTGAAATGCAATGATATCTGAAAACAAAGTATTGTGGTCCCAATTCATGGTGTCCACAGAAATAGCTGCTTTGCAGATCTGCTCAGATACTATTTTTCAAGAAAAGCCAAGTTTTAGTAGATAATTTTTCATTATTAGGCTTTCATTGAGGGATATAGAGGACTAAAAGGATTTAGTGGGCCATTAAAATAAGTACAGATCTGCTACTGTGGGGTTTTAAACACAAGATGAAATCCTGGTCCCTCTGAAGGGGCCTCATTTTCCTCCCTCCTAATTTCATTATTGGTTTCAGAAGAGTAAGGATATCTACTGATTTTAATTTTACAGTGTTTCCTTTAGCATGCAGACATAGAAATGTTCAATTTCTTTCTCTGAGGGTTTCATTAAAAGAAGCTCATACAATGTGCAGCCCTTCCATGGCAGAGCATTTGCGTGATAAATTTTGTTTTTCAAGCATAAGAGGTTGTGATGATCCCTCAGATATTGCAAGGCTGCACTCTGAAAACATTGGTGCTTTTCCTTTTAGCACTGTAAGACAAATACAGCTCTTCATCACTTATGCAAGCCTGGGCTGAAGGGGCAGGAGCAAATGTGCAGGGAGAACATTGTGATACGCACCATAAAGTTGTGCCAAGGCAAAAGGAATATCCAGGCTGAAATTATCTTCTCCCCTGAGGCCTTTATGGTTTATTTTAATATTTTCTAAGGTGAAGTGCTAGATCCAAGCCTTGCTGACAGCCAGCATCTTTCATGGGGAGGAAAAAATCTTTTGCTAGTGTCTTCGTTTTCATTGCCTCTCCAGATTCTGGTGATTTCAGCATAGCAGAGTTTGGCTGTGGGAAGTCTATTTTTGCTGTAATAAAGGGCAGCTCTGTGGGTACTGCATCCACTTGTGCCTGGTCTGTTCTCACAGGGATGCATGGCAGGGTCAGACTGAACAGTGTCTCTATTTTCAGCCTGAGGAAATGCCCATGGTTTGCCGTGTTTCTGAGAAGGTGATTGAAAGAGATTTGCTGGGTGAGCTGCAGAATAGAACCAGGGTGAAGTACCAGAGTGAGGTGACTGAGGATATGGGTGGCACCTCCATGGCATTTCTTTCTCAAATTTTGGCATTTGAAGAACACTCCCCTAGAGGCACTTAGTGCTGACGTCTTGGCTCTGAAGCTGCTCAGTTGTGAGTGCGGGGATCTGCAGTCTGCTATAGGTTGGTGTAAGCAAATCTTTAAACTTGGAAAAAAACCCTGCTGTGTTTGGTTGAAGGACAGCAGCAGATATTCAGGTAAACCCCAGCTGCATTTCTTCTGCAGAATTGGCCTCCCTGAGTCTTATCTCACGTCCATGAATTCAGTGGCAGCTGAAGGTATTTGGCAGCTTTGGGTACCAATCACTCCTTGGGGCTGCAGAAGGCAGCATTGCACTGTGGACATTCAGCCAGGCCACTCTGACCACAGCTCAGTGTCAGATGACACAGCCCCTCACACAGCCCTGCACACACAGCTCACAGGGGAAGGAATGGAGACATGGAGATGTGTAGGGCTGAAAAAGGCATCAAGGAATTTCCCTCCTTCCACATCAACTGCCCCACCACAGATCAAACTTATCTAGACTGTCCCATTTCCTTGGTGTAGGAGGGATTCTCACTTCAGCTTGTCTGAGACCAGATCCACAAGGGCTGGGAAGGGAAGAGTGAATGGAGAAGCTGTTCACCAGGACCTCCTTCTGCTGACACCACCTGGCAGTTTCTGAAATAAGTTTTACTTTAGCTGCTTCCAAACTCTGTAGAGCTGTGGATTAGAGGAAGCAATGCTGGCCAATTCAAATGGCCATATAATTTTCATAGGCATAATAAAGACTAATGTAAAGTATAATTAATTTTTTATGCAATTAAATAGGACAGGAAAGGAATTAATCTAAGCTAAGAAAACAGTCTGTTGTTATTCCTGTCTTACTACAACAAATATTTATCTATGCAGTGAGATTTTCTAGCACAGGCATGTTGGGAGCAGAGGGTGATGGCCATGGGAGCTGGTCTGCCTCTCTTGCTAGCTGTCCCAAGCATGCTGATGTGTAGTAATGTGAGGGCTAACCAAAGCCAAAAATTTTGTCTATATATCTCCGGTCCAGCCCCCCCAAGTCACTCAGTGTGGTGAGCAGAGCCTGGTTATATCTGTTCTCCATCTGTCCCTTCCTCTGCCATCTTCACTATCATTAATTGTTAACGTCTGGCTTGAAAGATTGCCTCTTAGCACAGTGCTGATGGGATCTTTCCATAGAGGATTAAGGCTGCAGTGGATTGACAGGAGACAGCATCCTTGCTGTGGGAAGTTTGCCAGTTGTGTGCAGGCTCAGTGCTGCCAGTTACTCCAGTTCATGTCAGGACATGGGCAAGAGTCAGTGGCAGCTCCATGCCCTGTCACCAAGCACAGCAGGCCAAATGTGACCTGTGCCCTGTGTGCTGGCTTTGAGAGAGGCCTCCTACACCCAGCTGCTGCATGGGGCCTTCATCAACACCTTCTGTCTACATCACCTGCACCTTCCTGTGGAGGGGGATTTCACACCTGCTCAGGTGGTTTGCACTGTGTGGTCGCAGTGGTTTAAAGATCCCAGAATTGTGGGGGTGCTGGCAGTAGGGGTTGAGATGTCACTCCTTACAATGTCATGCTCCCCAGGTGACTAAATGTGTCTGTAAATCACACAAGTGCTTTCCTGTAGCTTTGCTTTCTGTTACTGCCTCAGCTGCCAGGATTTCATGGGACAGAGATTTGAGCTTTTGGCAAAAGCACGGCCCCCTTTCCTTGTAAAGACACTTAGTATGTATTTCCAATGCCTTGAAGTGTAGCCAAGGGCCCTGCTAAGCTCACTGAATCCAGGCTCTGAGAGATTATATTTCATTTTGTTTTATTAGGCTTGTTTTCCTGCAGAGTCTGTATTTATTCCTGTGTCTGCACAGAGAGCATGGGAGAATCCCCTGGCATTTCAGAAGGTTGGGAGTTTCCCCTTACCTTATTGGTCTATTGCTGTGCTCCTAAGAAGTCCTTGGAAGCCTTGTTGTCCTTTCCCAAAGGTTCTGCAGTAACCAAAGGTGTCCGTTACCTTGCAAGGTTAGTCTGGGGGCTGGAGGCACATTTACTTCTGGCTGTCAGGTGATGATGCCCTTCTTCCATATTCAGGAGAGGCTGTGCTTTGAAGGTATCACACCAGGGAGGGTCTCCACATGTGTTGGTGCTTTTTACAGCTACAGTGGTTGCAAAAAAGGCTAAAGGGAAACCTTTGTATCTAATCCATCTCAGACTTTAAATCTCAAAGATAACCAAGAAAAAATAGAAGAGTTTGCACCAGGGGGCTCCATTTTGTGGACTTCTTGGAGGGACTGTTAAAAGATGCTCACAGGGCTTAGAAGCATTGTTGGATTTATTTATTTATTTATTTAGATATGAAAATCCCACTGGCCAATATTCCCACATCCCTTTAAGCCATTTGTGATGACATTTCTTTAGTTTCTTTCATTAAAACTATTTTTATCCTGGCTCACGGGACTGTACAAGTAGAAATTAAAACGCTGCTTGGTATTTCCTTGCCCATCCTTATCTGTTCCTCATCCCCAGATCCTTTCAGCTCTCCCCAGCTCTCCCCCCTTCCCTCCCCAGCCAGCCTTGAAGGGCTGGGAAAGCCGGCGCTGCCGCATTATGTTGCCCGTCTGATTGTTGTGGGGTTGTGTTTGTGTGGGGAAGGTCACGAGACAAAAAGACCACCAGGCAGGGCTGGGAGGGGGGTGCTCAGTCCCTCTCCATTCAGACCTTGTGGCAATGGGTGGGAAGAGTCTTGTTTGCGTGACAGGGTTTCAGGGGGTGATTGCTTTTTGTTTAGGTTTCTTCCACGGCTGCTGCATGGGCCCTGGAAGGAGACAACAAAAGTAGAGAATATCTATGAGATTCATGGGGCAGCGGCAAAGCTGTCAGGGCAGGAGTGACTAAGCCTGCCCAGCCACTGTGCTCTTGCAGCCTGGAAACTGTCAGCAATTGCCCTGGCTGGGGTGTTTCTGTCTCTGGAACGAAGGTTGCAATGCCACAGTGGCTCTGCTTCCCAGAATATTTTTGAGACTTCCAGCTGGTGACTTTTATTTGCAGCATGTGCCCTCTTCCTTGCCCATGAGCTCCACACTTTCGAGAGCATTCTTGTGTTTAAACAGCACTTTCTTCCTCATCATCCCTGTGAGAAGCTGAGCTACTGTCCCTCGTGCAGCTCTGCCCTCACCCAATTCTTAGAAAGCAGCTCAGTCTATATTTACCACTGGTGTGCACAAAGGCAGACGTTGTCAGGGACTCGTTGTAACTGTCCCATTACCCTGAGTTCATTTGCATAAGAAGATTGACCAGCCCGTGGCAGTGACATTGCCTTGGCTGTCTGAAAAACGACACTTAGTTTTGGGAAGCAGGAAAGTCCTGGAATGCCCAGACTGGCTGTGGGATGGGGAGGAGAGGGTAGTTTTGGTCCCTGACAGCACAGGTACTACAGCAGCCCTTCCTGGGAGGTGGGTAACCTGTCAGCTCCCAGCCACTGGCAGCAACAGATGGAATAGCTGCCAGTTTCCCAGAGATCCACTCACAGGAAGCCCAAGCACGTCTGAACTCCTGGCTATCCCATCTGAGTAAATCCTCCTGCATAGTGTGTACGTGTGTATTTATATATTTTAGTAGGTGTTGACCCTGCTTGAATGCTTTTAGCAGTGACCAGCCTTGTGTTGTCACTTCCCTCAGGCACATGTAACCTATCCTCCTTGTGTTTGGATTTTTTCCAGAAAGCTAGCTGTTCCTGCAGGCAGGAACTAAAGGAAGAGGAAAGCAGCTGGGATGAAGCAGAAGTCAGGAAGCAGGCTGAAATGGTATGATTTCTTGACCCAAAGCAATAGCTAGTGCTGGTAGGACTTGCTTGCACTGCAGCAGCTGCACAGGTCGAGCTCCTTTCACTGAAGTGAGAATTACTCACATTTGCTCTCCCTTCCCCCCAGTGCCACATGTAACGGGATCTCCCTGTGCCCAAGCTGGCAGATGGAAACCCAAGACACTCTTGTATTTGCAGTAATGGTTCTTCATGGGTTCAGCTGGCCCAAGAAGCTGCAGTGTTCAAGCTTATCAGCTCTGGCAGAGCAGCTTTCATGGAGACCCTTTCTGTCCCTCTGCCACTGCTGTGTGTGTGCCTGCACAGACCCACATCCATCTCTTCATTTCCCTGCTGCTTCCAGGAGAGACTCTCACACTTGGACATCTTGTTGTTTGTAGATATCACCAAGCTTAGTGTCTTTTCTAGAGATGCTTTGACCCTTATCTTGCCCCCTCCTTCAAAATCTCCCCTCTAGTATTTGGCAATTTTGAATTTTTATTACTTGTTAGGTGGCAATACAGGATTGTGCCATGGAGGTCGCTGAAGCACAGGCAGCTCAGCTACAGCAGTACTCTAAGCCACCTGCACCCTTTGTCTTTCTGTGATTTAGGCTGGTAATTAATAATTTGGTAATTGAGTGAATTACTTTGCCTGTCTCCCAGTTCAAAAGTGGAACTCCTTATGAGGTGGTACCACTGTGAATCATAAAGAGCACAAATTATCATTTCAAAATGTACTATATTTTTGGACTTCTCTGAGAGGGACTGATGATCCAGCTCAGATTTCTCAAGAACTCTTTGTCTCTTTCTTTGAGAAACTGGGGGAGGGAAATCCTCATATCTTTTCTCAGGTGAGGTGCTGTTTGTGCTCTGGCTCCAGGACACTCATATTTTTTGCCTGAAATTATCCATATTGATGTTGTTATTGATATGTCTGGTTGGTGCAAGGAACATCAAAAAAGATAACAGAGCAGGGTCTCAAGCTGAGGGACAGATGGGCCCCTTATGGTTCCTCTACCAACAGTTTAAAGCCAGTTTGTGTATTTGAGCTCCCTGATGTGTTGAAAAGGCAAAGTAGGGTCAAGTCTTATATTTAAATTTGTTTTTTTCCATTGTGTTTGTTTTTGACAGGGATGTCCCATCTTCTATTGGGTTTCTATGACCTCTCATTTTAGCTTGTGTGTTAGTTGAGTCTACTTATGAACAAGCAAAACATGTGCCTCAGACACTGAATTAGCTTTTAAATGGTTGTTCCTGACAAATAGGAAGTGAAATACTGTGATTTAAGGCCTTATGTTATCCCTTTTAGGCTGAGTCACTGTCTCTTTTGCTTTGCAGTTGGGAAAACAGCTTTGGCACAGGATCATGTAGAGGTGACTGCTAGACCTAGGAGGATAATGGCTACCTTGGCCACCCAAAAGGGCTCTGCCAGTGAGGTTCAAGTAATAAGATGTGCCCTTTCTAAATGCTTTGTTTTCCCCAGCTGTGCAAAGGGTAGAGGTGAATGAATAATGGTAGAGTTTTGTTTGCAATTCACCAAAAAGCTGGGGAAAATGTGTTTGTATATTTTTCAAGCAAAATATTTATTTTGACTTGAGCTGAGCCATCTGGGCACTCTGAATAGAAATATAAATGGCTATTTTCTAATGAAACATTTTGAAAATTTTAATGTCCAGTGTTTTAGTCTTGTAGAAACTGAAGGAACTCCTTCTAAATAACCAGTTTTCAAAGCTAAGGCAAATTCTTGAGAAAGTCTTGGCATAAGTTTTGCTTCAAAAATAATTATCCTGTCTTTATTAATGGTAACAAAGCCCTGCAAATAACACTACTGGTATCAATACCATACATATAAAGTGCATCTCATATATGCATACATATAAAGATGCAGTTGCATCTCTTGGGCTGCTGCTTGTGGTTATCTCAATGCTTTATCCTGTCAGCCATTTCCATGTCACTGGCTCCGTTTTGCTACAGTTCCCTTTGATGGGGACAGTCTGACCTTTGGTGGCTGCTGTTGGATTTGCTCAGGGTTCATGAGAATTTGTTGGCTGGGAGCAGAGAAGGTGCCTGATGGTGGAGGGATTATACTGGGACAGACGATGGTAGCGCTGTCTGCTCGAGGCAGCTTTTCTGCTCCTGGATTAAAGTTCATGCTGTGTTACTTGTCTCTCTCTCTAAGGCCTTGTCAAGTCCATGTGGGAAGCAGTTCTGTCTGCACTATTTCACTTTGTGCTGCTCAGCTCTCTCCCTGCCTCATTTCTCCTCCCTCTTTCCCCTTCCATTCAAGCGGCATCTTTTAGTCTTCCCCATTCAGGTCTGTCTTTGCTCTCTGCCCTGTGTAAAACTTCCATGCCCTCCCTACCATTCATCACCTCTTGCTCATTCACCTCCCTGCTTGCCTTTCTCCATTCAGCTGGGTTTCCTCCCAGCCAGGCTGGGCTGCCCTCTCCTCCTGCCCCTTCTGCAGCCCTCCTTTTGTGTCCCTGCACTCCCTTCTCTGGGACCATCTGAAGCTCAGCAGTCTGCAGTGTGCTCTGGGAGGATGCTCTGCTAGAATTTGGCCCCACTTGATGGGCTAATTAATCCCCAGTGGAAGCCTGGTGGGACTGTTTTGAGTGGATTTGTCTCTCTAGTTACCCTGCAGGTGAGAAGATTTTTTTTTCCTCCCACTTCCCAGGGATGCAGCTTGGCACATGGATAGGAAGAGTATTGTAATTTCCTTCCCTCCTGTTCAGTCTGTTTCTGTGTCTCCCTCCTGGCTTCTTTCCCCTTTGCTTGCAGCAGTTGCAGCTCTGAGGTGACTCCATGGGACATTGTTTTGATTTCCTCATTCCCAAGGAGCATAACATGAATACTCTTAATTATGGTTGTAGCTTGTGTCTTCTCTGCCTCCTTCTCTTAAATCACCTACACTTAGGCTGTATCAGTTCTGGAAAGCCATCTTTGCACTTGAATATGTTTTTTAAGTGTTACCCAGGAAATAGAGCTTGTGAGTTGCATTAGCAAGAGCTTCTTTCTGGGTCTCAATGCTTGTGATGCAGACATAGGAAATCTGGACCACAGGCCTCTGCCAAAGATCCCCCAGCCTGCTGTGCCCCTGCAGCTCCACGGTGCCAGCAGCATATAGACATCAGCCCAGGCTATTGAAGGAGCAGGGCTCTGCTGGAGTGTGGCAGGAAAACAGTGGGAGGTCTGCTGGTCTCTGGGTGCCCATGGAGGGGTTCAGCTTTGAATGGTTAAACTGCATTCGAGTCAGTCTTTTCGAGTAAAAGGGGAATATTAGAGCTTGGGAACAGTGGACAGGGTTGTCAGAGGGCAGCAGGCGCTCTGAAGGCATGTAGGAGCCTTGTACATGTGGGAACTCTGATCAAATCAGTGAAGGAGGCAGAACCGAGGTGGAGACAGGCAAGAGGCTGTGTGGAGTGAGTGCAGGTTTGACTGAAGGATGAGCTCTCTGTTGTATGGCAGGCTGTGAAGGGATTACCTGCTGCTGCTTCCTGAGGCTAAAAGGAGGCCCCGATTCAGCTCAGGCAGGGCCAGGTCTGTGAGGACTTGCCAGTGCTGTGAGAAAGACCCTTTTTCCTGCTAACTGTCTGAAAGAAGGATTTCAAACCCTGCTGTGGTTTGTTGCCAGGGTTTGTTAAAAGAGATTCCCTACTCATTCCCGTTGTATAGTTTATTAAGTCATTATTTGCTTTAAAACTTAAGACATATTTTCTATCTGTTTAAAAACTTGTGGCAGAGAGAACTCTGTAAACATTGTGCCTTGCCTTATGTTTGTCCCTTGTATCCACTGAAAGCATATATGAATCCAAAATGCAGCTTGATTTTTCTGATTCGTGTCTGCGCAACTTTGGCACTTGGAAAAAATCTCTTCTATCCTTAAACTGAAGTATACTTGACATAGCAGACACTGGGAAAGTGCAAACACTGCGGAAATTACCATTGCAGTCCTCCATGCAGGAAACCTGCAGTCTGAGTGTCATCCAGGACTGATTTGGATATATCTCCTAAGGAACAATGCAAACCACCATGGCTTCCAGCGGTCTGGCTCCTTTCTGCAGCTGTAACCCCTGTGATCCCCCTGGAAAGATGTAAGGCAGGATTTCTTGCTCTCAAGCATTTAAATGATAGAAGTTAAGAGAATAATTAATGCTCCCAGCTCCAGGCTCCATTTGGAACCAGCCTGTCTGTAGTACCTTTGAGATGGTTATGTCCTTGCGGTGTAACACCAGGTGCCTACAAGGCACTGCAGGGAATCATGTGATGCCTCTATCTCCTCTGCACAAGGCTGACGTTCACTTCTGCTCCAGTTAGGCTTGGAAAACAGAGGAGCCCTAATAGCCTGCAGTCAGGTCAGAAAGCAACTGTTGGGATCATCTAGTAAGTGAAGGCTAAAAGATTTTCTGAGTGATCTTCTGCTTGACCTCAGCCATACCTCATCTCCTAGGAAAACTTGCAATTCAATTGTAAAACTTCTGGTGAAGTTAGTGAGACTTTTCACTTGTTAATAGTAAAAATAATCAACTTATTCTAGTCTAAAGCTGCTCAGCTTTGACCTCTTTGACCTTTGTCTCAGTGGAGATTCCTGTACTGCCAATTTTCTGTTATTCTGGGCAGTGATCAAGTCATTTCTTTGCCTTCCTTTTCATAAGGTATTGAATTGAGCCTGTGAGTGCAGCCAGTCAGACTGTACCAATAACAAAGTGCCAAAGACGTAATGCCATCTCATTTACAGACCTGCACGCTTCTTTTTTTGCAGGCAGTGTTACCTTGGGAGCACTCCCTGTAACAAACGAGGCATTTTCCCCCCCAGAGTGGCTGCTACTGAAGATGGCATTCCCCACCCTGTGAGCTGGCTAGCACTCTTGGCTCCTGGCTAGATGGCTTTCCCTTTGTTTTTATTGCAATATGTATTGTTTGTAAGCACCCAGATTCATCAAAAGACCCAGTGCATGTTTAGTAACTTGCTGCTTTAATCCATCTGTGAGTCGGTTGCAGACTTCTCCTAAGTCACAAATGAGAATTCTGTAGGAACAGGAAGGAATTCTCATGGGACCCCATTAGTGGTATTGCCATGTGATGATAAGTCTCTGCCTTAGTTTTATTTTTGAGATCTGACAAATAGCCAGACTTCAGCCTGTTGGATGTGTGACAGCCTGAGTTCATGTCACTGTAAGTCCTCAGACACAGTCTGGTGCTGTCAGGTGCCCTGAAGAAATCAGTCATACCAGTGACCTTGCCTTATGATCTGCACCAAGGTTGTATTCTCATCCAGATAATATCAGCTGGGCAGAATGTGGGGTTTGTTGCCTGTTCTGACTGATATTAGACCAATCCTCCTTCAGGTATGTGTTACTCAATATAAGTAATTTCTTCATTTGCTGTGGGTTCCTGTTAGACCAACAGACCTGCTGTTTCCCATTAAATTCCTGCCCAGCAGTTTTGGGAGCAGGATGTGTGGCTGTCACTGTGTTTGGACAGGAGTTTTGGAGCCACAGTTGGAAGCGCTGCATTGCTGACTTAAAACTGGAAGAAAGGTAAAAGGCAGATCTTGGTGTTCTTCCAGTGTTCCCAGACTTGCAGAAAATCAGTATTTGTAATGACTTTTTAAAACCTTTTGGATGAAAGTTACCTTGACTTGCTGATTCAAGACTATACAACTTCAGCAGCTGCTGTGTAACATTCTCCAGAGTTACTGCTGGGACAGAAAGTGCATCATCATCACCATATGATAGAGATAATTCTTTGGGCGTTTGTCCACATACAGAACAGGAACATGTCAAATCCTGTCAAATCTTTCATGCTGGCATCACCTATGCAACTTTTTCCAGATAATGTCAGACCAAACCCCTGTTTTGGACAAGAGGACTCGTCTGCCTCCTCTGTACCAGCAGAGATGTGGCTGTGATGAGACATTGTCCATCCCAGTGAATTTTACAGAAATCTTATGTACAGTTGTTGACCTGGGGATAAGCAGGAATCTGAGTGCAGGAATCTGGCCTGAAATACAGCGCCAGCTGAACAGCTGTTCTCACTGTTGTGTGTCAGGTTTTGGCTTGGGTTTTTTATTATTTTCCTTGTAGCAATAATGATTAGAGCCTGTCTGTCTCCTGGCTCCATGACAATGATTGTGCATGCTTGTTTTTCTGTTGAGTTACCTAGTCCAAAGAAATACAGCATCCTACCCAGAGTGTATTGCATTTGAAATCTGAATGAAATAACTTACACTTTGTGTCCCCTCACAGTGTAGAAGCCCTGAGAGATGTAATTAATATTAATACAGGGCCAGTGCTGACAATCAGTTCTGCAAAGGGTCAAACCTCTTGTCTCAGGACTTAAGTAAACTTAAGGTGAGTTTGATGATGGCAGTCACCAGCCGATCTCTTGTAGGCTTCAGGTTGTCCATAGTCTCAAAAATGAGAGATAAGCAGCTCCAGTTTGGCCTGTAGCCTGCCTGGCCTGTTGCTGCAGCTGGGGAGAACTAACCTGTGAAATGTGCAAGGTGCTGGATCAAGATTAAAAATTATATTTTCACCTAAAAAAACCCTACCACTTCTTAGAGTGCCTCAGCTTTTTTCCATTAGTCTTAATGCACTGACATAAATAATAAAACAGGAAGAAGCAGAGCTGGAGAAGGCTCAGTCTATAAACATGTCTCTTTGCATTAAGCCTTGTGGCACAATGAAGGGCATCTCCTGCCACCCATGCTGTCTCCTTAATCATGTAATTATCTCCCTCACTTTCAGTTTTGCATCTCCTTCCCTGTCAGTGCTGCTGATAATGGAGCTTCTATTTACCCTGCCTTCTTTCTGGGGAGCAGCTTTGGTTTCAAAGCCAGCACAGTGGCATATTTTGAATAATTTAGTTCTGGGTGGCTTGAACACTGTGTGTAATTCCCCAGCTGAAACTGGAGGCTGATTTCTGGGAGTTGTTCTGCCAGGAGGTTGGTCTGGAGAGAGGCAGTGGGATTGCTCTGAGTAGTGGGACATTGAGGTGGACAAGGACTGAAATCTCTCTCAGGAGGTCCTGTGAGTGCACCTCAGCTCTTCCTCTCTTAGTGTCTTAACAAGGACTTGCACAAGAAACCCACAGGCAGAGGAAGGAACAGGGAAGAGAGTTGCTTTAAAAATGAGCATGGAAATAGAAACATGAATTTGGGTACCTGGCTGAGCATGTTGGGCTTCCCCAGCAAGCTGTGGCTCAGAAATTCCCTGCATCTCTGAATGCAGGATTTGCTTGGCCTATGGTGGTTATGGACGAGGGATCTGAACCTCTGCAGTCAAGAAGTTCAGTGTGGTGTCCAGCTGTCATTGTCTTTGGAAAGCTTGACAGGTTTCTATACCTGAAACCTCATCAGAAGGCCAGCTCTGGTCATAGTCTCCCTGTGCTGCTTGGCCTGGTGGCTTGGCAGCTGCCCTTTGCCATTGCAGCCATTTCCCAGTCACTGCCCTCACTGTGCTGGGTCACACAAACACAGGGGTGTCACCTCTGCCCTGTGGATGAGGAGGTCAATGTACTACATGAATCACCTGGGCTTACTCCAGGAATCTTGGCAAAACCAAGAATCAAATCTGATCCCAAGTTCTTTTTCCTCTCTGCCTAAGAGCTGAGCAGTGGTGCACTCCTGAATCTTTGGATTCTCCCGTTCTTGTTGAATCTGTGTTTTCAGGATATGTTTAGATCAAGTACTTTTGCAGAAGGTAACAACAGATGGTAGTAATGTAGGTCCCTTCCTTGTCTTTATGCCTAAGACAGTAGGAGAAATAAATTAGAGCAGAAATGCCTCTATAGATTGGCCAGCTAGCTGATGAACCTGGTCTTTCAGGCTACTCTGCTCTTCAAGGGAAAGAGGATCTTATACCAGCTCCCTCCATCTCCACTTTGCCATGAGCTTCATGCAAAGAGACACTGACCCAAGTGCAGGTGACAGGCTGTCTGCTCTGGAGTGCCTCCCTGCCCAGGTGAGTGCTGAGCTGGGTAGCTCCATTCTCTCTCACTGCAGCTTTCTGGGGAGCAGGTCTGCTTGGTCAGGGAATATCTTCTGTACTTAAATGCAATCTGGCTTTTGAGAGCTGGGTGATGTTTCCAGCCCTCAGGTTCATCTCAGGTCAGAGCAATCCAACATGCCCCAAAAGTACTGCTGGACAGCCCTTGATCACTTCATATTGTATGGGCAGTGGTGAGTAAATTTATTATTTACAGGGGAGATGAGTCTGCATCACTGGAGCACTAATGTTTTACCACATGTGCTCAGGAAACTCAGACTAGGTGAGTTTACGTGGTGTGGAGCTGGATTTCAGTGTGTGTTGATATGCACTTACCTTTGACTGGCCTTCCTCTCTACTGGATCAGGGTTTCTCCTCTCACCTGCACCTCTCAGTATTGGTAGAGAGCAGGATCATGGAGCTGCTTGGGAGATCACCACCACCAGGCAGTGATGAAACTTCCACTAAAACAGCCCTTGCTTTTTGCCCCTCATGTGAATTATAAACCAGACTTCCATCTTCTGTCCTGTCATTCCTTTAATCTTCATCAAAGCAGTAAATGCTACATATACTCTTGCCACATTTTGGTTTGGGTTGGGTTTTTTTAAACAAACACAAAGATCCTACTCTGCTTCTGATTCCTGGGAAAACCCGGCCTGGAATCAGCCTGGGATCCAGAACACCCGGACTGGATCCTCCGGGCTGTGAGTGAGGTCCCCTGGGAAAATGTTTTTGCAGGTGCTGGACGCCATCAGTGTTGGTCACTTTTCAACCACCACCTCCTAAAGGCACAGGAGCAGCAATTCCCAAATGCTGGAAGTCAATCAGGTGAGGTAGAAGGTGGCTTGGCTAAGCAGGGATCTTCTCTTGGAAATAAGGCAAAAAAGGAAGGTGTGTGCCCAGTGGAAGCAAGGTCAGGTGACATGGGAAGAATTCAGAGACTCTGCTCATCATGTAAGGAGAAAATTCGTATGGCCAAAGCTCAATTTGGAGTTGTAGCTCCCAGAAATGTGGAGGACAATAAAAAGAGATTTTTCAAACGTATTGACGACAATGGACAGTGCAAAAATTACATCAGCTCGTTCCAGGATGAGGATAGTCACCTCCCAAACAGAGGCAGAGACAAGACAGAGATGTTTAACACTCTCCTTGCCTCTGACTTCAACACGGATGATGGACCGGGGGGTTCTCAGTGCCCTGAGCTGCGAATCCATGACTGTGAAAGTTATCAACTCCCAGTGGACCCTGACATTTTGTGGGATCGGCTGCTCCAGCTGGATCCTTACGTATCTGTGAGGCCTGATGGGATTCATCCCAGAATCCTCAAAGAGCTGCTGATGTCATCACAAAGCCTCTCTTGATTTTTGAGCAGTCTTGGGAATCCGGAGAGGTCCCAGCTGACTGGAAGCTGGCAAACATTGCTGGGCGAGGCAAGGGATTGCCCAGCTCTGGTCTGCACTGGTGTGATCCTTGTGCACAGCCAAGGATCCTCCTGTTGTGTCCAGTTCAGCTGTTGACTCTCCAGCTGCTTGGATGCCCCAAGGGCTGTTTGCCACTGGGAGAGGAGCAGCTGGCTTCACTCTGTGAAATGTCTGAGTTTTCCCAAGATACCCATTGTCTGTCTGCAGCACCAGCCTCCACCCTACTTGCTCACTCAGCCATGACTGATGTGTCTTTAATTAAAGAGGAGGAACAATTTGAGATTTCATTTTCTTTTCTCAACTGAATTTCCTATTTTCATCAGATTTTGTGAGGCCTTCTCCCCTTATTTTTATTTTGTAGTTGTGCGGTGGGGCCTTTAGCTTGTGATGTGTTGCTCTATTATAAGGAATAAACAAGAGAATAACAGCTTGTTTTGGGCTAGGGAATTAAGATCCTGGGTCAGATGGCTGCTACGGTCATTAACATATTTACATTTTTGCTTAAGAGCCTGGTTGAGGATCAAGGGAGTTAAGAGTGATTGTCATTGAATGCGGAGGAAACCTTGCATGAAATTGCCGTTAGTGTCCTATTGTTTAAGGGGATAAGGGGGGCAAACAGCCTTCCTCATCCCACAGGGTTGTGGTGCACTTGTCTGCCCAAGGGGATAGACAGGCAGAAGTTGCTGAGCTGAGGGAAGGCTCCGTGGTGCCTGTGTTGTGGGAACTTTGCCTGGAGAGTGCTTTCAGTGGGGCTGGACCCGGGCTCTGCACAGTCCTGCTGCTGCCTCCAGGCACTGTCTGTGCCCAGGTGAGGAAAGGGTGCTTGCCTGGGCTCATGAGACAACTGACGAGATTGTCATGGATAGACACATGAAGCGGCTTGCAAAGGTCAGTTGCATCTTTTATAATTCATGGACCCAAGTGTTTTGAGTGTACTGTCATATGTTTTGCACTGGTGCAGCCTCACCTTGAGTACTGTGTGCAGTTTGGGGCACTACAGTATAAAAGAAACGAGGGATGGTGAAGGGTCTGGAGGGACCCAGAAGCATGTGAGGAGTGGCTGAGGTCACTTGGTTTGTTCAGCCTGGAGAAGAGGAGATTCAGTTATGCATTGTTCTCTTTTTCATGCTGCTCAGACCCATTGTTTTGCTTCAAACCTGTTTCTAATTAGTATAATTATCATAATGCTAAAAATAACTATACATAGTAACGTAGAAGAGTAGAACAGGCTCCTTAGCCTGACTACAGACTAAAAACACCAGCTACCTTCTACCACTGCTTTGATTTTGATGGGATAAGCAGCAAAACCATGAGCTGAAGGAGGGGTTCTGGTGACTATTGGTGTAAGAAAGAAGCATCATTGGAGCAGAGGGTCATTTGTAGCTGCCAGGAGCTGCTAGGCTCCACTGTGCCTTTGGAAAGGCAGCAGGCAGTAACAGTAACATCCCCAGTGACAGGATCATGTCTGCTCTCGCGCTAGTGAGTCTGGAGTCATTAGTGTGTCCTTGTGGGCTGATTTGAAGCTCCGAAGCAGTTGTGTAATTGTTGTTCTTGGTTACAAAATGTTTCTTTTTGTAATGCTTTAAAGCAGAACAAAGTCTAGGAAAAGTGGTTTGTGATCTGAGCAGCTCTTTTGTGCTCTGAGGTCCTGGATGCTTCAGCTCTGTATTTCTTCTGCCCTTTGAGGGAACATTCCCTGTGGCTGTGGCCCTCGGTCTTTCCTACCAAGTCCAACAATGAGCACACGGCATGGAGAGTCCCACACCTCAGTTGCTGACCCCAGCCCTCAAAGTAGAGAGGTCTTTAAGCCTTTAAGGAGCAAATATTTTTTCCCTAGACAAGATAGGTTCTGACATTTTAAATTTCAAGATATAGTTTAAGTGGTGCAGTTAAGTAAGATGTTGATTAGGTCAGATGTTTTTTGGGAAACAAGGAGCAGGATCCGTGGGATTGCAGGTCTTAGATCCATTCAGTGAATGACTCATCTCCCAGCTTCTGCAGATTCCCTTTGAGAAAGGTCATCTCAGGTATCATGCTAATAATACTTTGTTTCCTGGGTATGTGTGCATCTGCGATTGGGCACCACAAACTTCAGCTGGCTTGGGAGTCTCAGCAAGAGCCAAATAGCATCAAACCGAGCCTGAGTGCAGAAGCCCTGACATGGGGTTGGTTTTGGAGTTCAATCTGTTAACTCAAAGCATCAGGGTGGGCCAGAGTAAGGGAGCTAAACTTCTCCAGGGATTAATATTAAGCCCTTGTTTAACAGTAAACAGCTGATGAAATCCACCTTTGGCTCTGAGTGCCAGCTGTCAGGGAGGTACATCCAGGCTGCCTAACAAGGACAGGACAACCTTGGGCAGAGAGGAGATTGCCCAGCTCTGACTGTCCACAAGTCACTTGGTTTATCTTTTTTTGTATAATCCAAAGCTTCCTCATGGAGGGACTGCTGCTTTGACAAAAGGCAGACAGCTCTACTCCAGTAAGGAGCTGTGATCTCTTCTCCCCAGGTTAGACAGCTCCTCCTCAAACAAGCAGCTGGTGAGAGCATGGTGCTTGGAAGCAGTGGGACAAAGGTGCTCAGGCCAAAAGAAAATGGAGCCAGATCCTCATGCAGGGGCCCTGCCTTCTCTAAACAAGCTGCCCATGCCTGAGGCTGGTCTGGTTTATAGCTGTTCTGCTCCCTGCAGAGCTGTGCCAGCACTGCTGCTGGCAGGCTGCATCCTCTGCCACATTCTCCTTCCCAGCTCCTCCCTTGCCAAGGCAGCCTTTACTCCGCTGTCTGAGTGAAGGCTCGGCGCCTGTTCAGCTTTTGTTCTCCATTAGGAAAGAGCAGGATTTTCAGGACCTTTTTGGCTCTGCCAAGGCCCTATTATGTCCCAAATGTTTCCATGAAAAGACTCCCTCCTGACCACCCTGCCCCATGACAGCCATTCAATCCAGCCAACAGGCTTGATATCATTATCTACAAAAGGAGCCAGTGAGCACCAGGGTCCTCACAGCCAAGTTTGGGAAATCAAAGACAAATCTCCCAGCAACAGAGAGCTGGTAGAGATCAGACTCTGCACCAGGGCTAGTCTGGCAGTTTGCAGCCACTCTTCTTCCAAGCACAAAAGAAATGTGCTCGGCGTGGTGCCAGCACTGGCTTTTTCATGGCTGGGGCTGTGTCCTATGAGCTGGCAGCCCCTCACAGAGTGCCCTGGGGAGCCCAGCACGGGCCAGAGGCTGCTGGAACAGCCATAAGTTTGGACAGCCTTATAAAGGTGTCTTTTTTCAGTCAGTGGCATTTTTAGGAGATTAACCACTTAGTCTGAGGGAAAACAGTGGTGTTGTTGGTCAGAGTGGGAGTCACTCCAGACCTCACATGGGACTTTCCTTCTAATGACTCTGGTTTACATTCTCAAAATGGCATGTGGCTGCCTTGTCACTTCTAGTTTGACGTAATGCTCGTTGCTCTCTGTTTGACATGATGCTTTGCTCCCTGTCCAAGGAGTTTCTATCCCAACCATCTTAAAATAGCCCTCCAGCAGTGAAAGCACTTACCATTGTGAAGGCATCTGTAGAGGTGATCTGGAAAGGTGACTGTCAGAAACACTGAGCACGGAAAGGGCTTGAGGAGGGAAGACATATTCCTGTGGTGCAACTGGAATTGCACCACACAGAATAGGAAATAGAGGAGTAAACCCATTTTCAGTGCGTTTTATCTCACAAACTGCAATCTCTGGTAAGCTTGATGGTACAGATAGAGAGGGATATAAAAACCAGACAAGAGAAATGATGCTGAGACAAGGAAGGTGGAGGGAGCTGACATAGCTGAAGCTTGGGAGGAGATGGGTGAGGGTGCCTAGGCTCACCCCTCTTTGCACCAGTCCCTGGGTGACTGCAGGACAGTGCGTCACCACACAGCCCCTGGGTCCCTGGGGGTCTGCAGGGAGTGATGAATGCATGGGAGGGCAGAGTTGTGTGTAACGTGGGATGGTTAATTCTGGAACTTTCCCCTCCTATCCCAGTTTGATCCTGACAACACTGGCTACATCAGCACTGAGAAGTTTCGCTCCCTTCTCCAGAGACACGGCTCTGAGCTGGACCCCCACAAGCTGGAGGTCCTGTTAGCCCTGGCAGACAGCAACTCCGAGGGCAGGATCTGCTACCAGGACTTCGTCAACCTGGTGAGTGCTCTGGCTGGCAGAGCCTGTCAGTCCTTTGCTCTGCTGAAAACATTGGCTGTGCAGGGACAGACTCTGCCTCTGTCTCTGTCTGTCTCTCTTTCCCTCCCTCCTTCAACACCAGCGTTTGCCGTGTCCCTGCATCACAATCTTCATGGACTTGCAGAAGCGTTCAGCGGTGAGTGAACTCTTAATCCAGGAGTTGAGTTGCTGCTGATTTTTCCAGGGAAATAGTTTTGCATGGGAAAGAACTGTGGGAGCTATTGTAAGATCATGAACCAGTGGCTGCTGCTAGTTTGTGAGTTTTGCTCTCAATATCAGTTGTTAGCTGCCATAAGGAGCTATTTGTTTGCAAGCAGACGTCTGTCAGTCTGGATGCCTCCTGTTTTATCTAGAGATTTCACCACTTTCAGACAAAAACATATAGATAACGTTGTGTTGACATGCTGGGAGGAGTCATATTACACTGCTGTAAGCATCAACAGCAACAGGGATAAATTATTTCTAGGTCACATTCATTTTATCTCAGGTGAGATGTCTCAGAGTGCATGAGTCATGATCTGGATGCCTCTCTATCTCTACTAATGAGTCAATTAGTGAAGGGATGGCTCTGTTTCTTGTCAAGGCAGTTTGTTGAGTCAACACAAATGTAGACATATGTTGTCAGATGCCCAGGAAGGCCTAGAAATGTTGTTTGCAAGATATGTTGAGCAATGGCCAGTCAGGGTCTTTGCCTTGTACTTGCTCTGTCACTGCACACTTGAGTCCCAGCAGATTCAGTGCAGCAGTAAGATAAACTGGGGTGACAAAGTCAATGAGTGATGGAAGTTAATGTCTCTAAGGTTTCACTGGAAAGTTGGATGTGTTCTGGATGCAGAGTGTAGTAATTTTCGTCTTTGCATGTTCCTGCAGTCAGTGTGGGGATCTGGCCCCTTCATTTGTCCTGGTCACTCATGGAAGTGTTCTTGGTTTAGAAAGAAAGTGTCTTCCATATGTTCTGTCTTCACATTAATCAGCAAAGTATGATAACGTGGCCCAGCATTCAAGGATCCAGGTCACAGCCTCTGTCAGGCCGTGGGCCATGTCAAGGGGAAGTTACTGTGATGCAGTGACAGACCTGCTATATCTGACCAGGCTCTCTTGTCAGCCCCCTGCCTGTGCCTAGAGGCACCATAAAATAAATGCAGCAACTATTAAACAGATCTCACTGAGTGTGAGGTTTTCCCCAGCATAACAAACAGTGTGGTCCTTAGTGCTCAGTGCTCAGCATTGTATTTATAGTAACAGCTGCTTGCTCTACAGTTTGAGATATTCAAAGTACCATGCAAGCATTCACTAATTGGCTGCACTACACTTTGGTAGCAGGAAGAGGTATCATCTAATTTTACAGAAATGATGGCCTAGGGCCAGCCAACACATTGGGAACAGGCTCAGGAATAGAGCTGGGCCTTTTCCTCTCTCCTTGCTTCACTGGGCTTGGGAGCAGCACAAGCTAATGAGAGGCAGGTGGGAGAGAAATGCTTGGACATCCTCCTCCTTTGGGAATAGGAGATGGTGCCAACTCTCACCCACCTGATGCGATTTCTGCAAAATGGCAAATTTCCTTCACTACTGTTGAATGACTCCTCTAAAGAAGCCATTGATTTTCCTGTCATCAGCCCCTCCATCCTTGTCTGCATTTTTTGCGCTTTCTAATCAATAGGCAATGCAAATGCCAGCACATTAAACTACTTACAAATGACATCTCACTTCTCTAGTTTCTATTGATTTCAAACATCCAAACTTTTTTATGGCTCCTTATCTTTCCCCTGCATTTTAAACTTCCTGATGGAAAGAAGCAGCACAGTTGACACAGAATCACTGTGAAATTAGGGATTTCCTTCACTTCATAGCTGTCAGTCCTGGTAACCCTGTGTGGTGGAGTTTGAGTGCATGTTTGTGCTTGATGATCATCAGTTGTCTCTGCTTTTTTTGCTCAGGTTAATTTGTCTGCTTCAGTAGCAGAGCAAGAATTGACCTGCTCTCAAAAATGATAGTGCTGGGTGTAGGGAAGGGAAAGGCTGACCTTCTACCAAATCCAGAGTGTTTATAAGCACAGCTCTGTGTGTGTGGTTTTCCTTTTCTCCAACATCATCAGGAGCACAAAGGACTGTGCCTGCTCTCTAAAACTCTGACCTACAGGACTGCTATTGAGCAAAGCTGTGTTATCCTCAGATGTCCAAAATGTATTGTGAATTTCTAGAAGCACCAAAAATGTAATCATAGGACTTCTCACCTTAACAAGGACATGAACACATGTGCCTGTTCTCAACTCAGCAAAGCAACTTAAATTTCTAAAATTGAAAGTTTTACAATATGAGAATAGACCCTAGAAATCACTCAAGATATAAATTGAGTAATAAATAAATTCAGGAAAGCTGAAGGCTCCTGATGTGATCTGCAAACAGAGAAGGCTGAAAAAAATCAGACAGGCAACTCATTGGAAATTACTTCTCTGTATGTATGAAATTCATCCCGTGTAGTTGTAAAACACAATGCTGCAATCATATCCATTTCTGTTTCTGCACTGGGGCTTGTGAGAGCAGCAGAAAGCAGTTTCAGGTGGGGTTTCTTATCCTGTGTCTGAGACAGCACAGAGTAACTCAAGTGTTTCCTGTACAAGTGGAGACATCTCGTGCATCTCTGGTGTCTGTTGCTTTTCTTCATTGTGAAGAGAGATACTAAAAATGCACAGTGAAAATTCTGGCTGTGAGCAGCACAAACCACACGAGGAGGTGTTTTAACGAACTTTGCTACATTTAGAGAAGAGACAAACCAGGAGGTAATTATAGCTGAGATGTTATTTGCCAGGATTCTTGTTGAACAGCAGTTCTGCAGTACCCCACATAATGTCCTATGAACTGGGACAGAGCTAGCAGGGAGTAGTAAGCTCTGAGACTGAGTTCATGTGACTTGGGAAAAACCACCCTCCTCTGCTTCCAACAGAAATGTTGAGCTGTAGCTTTGTAGTGACTTGAAGCTGATGTAGCATCTCAGTAATGTGCAAGATATATTTGCTAATTAAATGTACATCCTTTGTTTTCCAGATCAAGAATTACCACCCACTTTGCTTTCCCTGGCCTTGCAGGCTTCTAGGGACATGCTAATTCTACCTCATTTTCCATGAACCACACACATTTTTGGAGCCCTGTGTAACAATAACCAGGACACCCTAATCCAAACTTTCCTGGTGCCAGCATGCTTTACCCTTCAGAGAAAGCTTTTAATTTTTGTGATTCCATCTCTGACTTGCCCAGTGTGCTGCCAGACTGCAAATCCTGCCTCTTCAAGTAAAGAAATAAAACTGGAGAGGCAGGCTAAGAAATCTGCAGCCTCTGCTCTTTTCCCTTGTGAGTGACAGGTATGCAAGGTCTGTTGGTCACCAGAGAAGGTGAGAGGAAGATCTTTGCAGGAATTTCCTACTTCATAGAAGAGGTTGGAACACAATTAGGTGTTAGTGGAAGGCTCTCCTGTGCTTTGTGCTGCCAAGTGGGATGTTCCAAGGAGCAGATATTGGGTCAGAATATTGCTGGAGTCTTAAAACCAAGACATTTCTACAGCACCCACAAGCATAGACAGACTGTAAGACTCTGGGTAGTCCACTCTAGTTTTAACACTTCCAGAGACTTGTAAGAGTCTGTAATGCAGTACAGAAAGGTACTTTAAGATGCACTCTATTCAAGGACAGTTAAATTTAAGCCCATTACATATTGGCTACAAGTAGCAGCAGAAGAGAGAACTTTCTTCTAAGTGAACTAGTCTGGCAAATAATCATTATGCCAATTAAAGTGGAATTTAACACAGAAATTTCCATCCCTACCCATGATTCCTCAGCTGTTTTCAGTCATGTGCTGGTGAAACTCAAGAAGTACAATATCAACTTAAAAGGTTGTTTTAATTGTGTAAAATACAATATCTAAAATACACACATGAGAGGGAAATGGTATAAATATACCAAAAATATACCAAAAAATGGCTTCAAAAAATTGAATCTGGATTCTTTTGAACTGGGGAGTCCTTCCCAGCACCAGTGGAAATGGAACAGGTATTGGGGATGTGAAGTTTCAAACTTGCTGTTTTGACACACCATTATTTGAAGCACAACGTTAGTCTGATCCTCCAAGCAACTAACCTTGAAATCTGAATGTGGTTTACCTTTCCCACTGGAAATGATAGAAGGCCTAAGCCTGGTATATTGAATAGGAAAACCTTGAGTGGGGAAAACCCCCGCAATGACCAGGATAATTTATTTGGTCTCTCCTGCCCCTTTTTTTAAATCCCCAGAACAAACCACTGCTTGGTCAGACTGAATCAGGATGTTGGGTTTTTTCCATTTGATACTGTTTGGGAAAGTGCTATCAGGTTGACTCAGAGGATGTGAACATCTGTGCCAGATGAACTTGGTGCTGAGCTATCAGCTCTGGGAAAGCTGTCTCTACCCACATTAGCATTTTCTAGAAGTGTGGAGTGAGGGAAGGAAATAAATGTGAATCTTGAAAGCAAAATTGATTGGAGAGGTTGCATTTGTAAGTAAAGTGGGTTATAAAACTGGAGCTGGCAGAGGCTTTTAAAAAGCTAGTGTTAACTTCTGATTTAGTGTTGTGTGTCTTGGAGGAACAGAGCTGCAGAGCTGAATGCATTGCCTGTCACAGGGTGTGTGTTTAAAAATAGCTCCAGACCAGCCTCAAAGGTGCCAATACCTAATGGGCACAAATCCATGTTTTTCAGAACCTCCTGAGTGAGGCTGCATAAAACCATAAGAAGGGTACTGTGACCCACACAAGCCACGAAACTGGAGATGGGGGAAATGCTACATGACTTGGCTGTTGGTTATGTGAGGTAGCAAAAGTAGTACAGATAGCCAAGGAACACAAAGAAATTGGTCTGCCAGTGGGAATGGACAGCTTCCACTGCAAGGTGCAGATTATCCCAGATTAGTTCTAGACTGCCATGTGTGCTGAACTAAAGCAGGGCTTTGTATTTTACCAAAAATTGGCACTGTCCTACACTAGACAGTAAAGACTCATCCTAAGTTTTGATGTTTTCAATGTTGAAGACAGATTCGGATCTGAGTAGGAAATTTTTTTCCTTTTGGAAAGAGGTATCAAACTCAGCCTTTGAGCAGAGCTGTAGCACTAAGGCTGGTTTGTTTTGGTATGGTAATACCAAAGAGCAGAGATGGCAGCACTGGTTACCAGGCAGGTCAGCTTGGATGTTTGGCAAGGGAAATTTCTTTCTCTCTGGATAATAACATTCTTCAGGCATGAACGACTAAGGGAATGTGTTGTTCCCCACTGCTACCTTCACTCTCCACATACTGTTTGCTGCACCCATCTGCTTGCAGCTTTAATATCACACTCATTACAGAAGTCCCAGTTGATTGCATGAAGAGAAGTGGAATGGGCTGCCCTGAGCTTCTGAAGCTGTCATAATGTGCAGGTCAACAATGGGCCCAGTGTTCTTTCAGCTGGTGATTAAATACTTGGCTCATTAATACCAATATTATGTAATTCCAAAATCAAGTCAGCAAATTGTGACCATATGCAAGTCTCTGTTCAAGAGGATTTGAATCTTCCAAAGTCAGTCTGAGGAAAAAAATAGTCTTCTCATCAAGAGCTGGTGAGAGCAGCAGTTGAGACTTAATCCTCTGTCTCTTCTCACACCCATCTTCTCCTAGCTTGATGCAAAGGCCTGTGGGGCTATGTGAGTAGGGCCAGCACATGTTGCACTTCAAACACTGTGTCCCCGCTTCATCCAGGTGTAAAACCATGCCAAGACTACAGCATGTAGAGGGAACCTGGACCTTCTTTCCAGATCTTCTGCTCTTAAGGAGGCCGGGCAAATATTTTTCTGTGCCTTCTATTTCAGCTTCTATGTGGGGTGGGGACATTCCTGTGGTTTATTTTCCTCTCTGGAAGGAGGAGGGCAGGGGTTTCTTCTGAAAGAAGGGCTTGAAAGCAGTACAGCCTAGTGATCAGGTAAGTGTGCAACTTGAATTCTAACTCTAGTGTATGGCCTTGGTCAAGCCACTGAGTGCTGTGGGGTCCAGCTTCCCACCTCTTCAGGAGAGCCAGAGGCTTTGTCCATCTGAAGTGTGACTCCTACAGTGATCTTGCAATATTTTGCTCTTAAATGTTAGAAGACATTTCCCTTCTGTTTTGATTTTAGTACATTGAGGAACACCTTCAGAAACACCTTGCTGATGAATTTGCAGTGCCCCGGCTGTTCTCAGGGCTCATCAGCACAACTACAGAGGGAACACTGGGCTGACGGGGCTCTGCTGAGTCCAGGTGGCTGAAATGAGCCAGTCCCTTTGTGCTCAGCAATAAATGATGGTTCAGCGGTGCCTGCGTTGGATCCTCTGCTCAACAGATGCAAGGAAATTTTTGTTATGAGCATAGCACAGGCATAAACGTCAGCAGCCTCTGGAGCTTTCTACCCATTTCTCCTACCAGCCTCTGCAGTGATGGGGTGATCATCTGCTGAGGGCGGTCAGCACTTCTTGATGCTGAACTGCAATGATGATTTTCTTCGACTCTGGAAGTAATTATATTTTCCAGTGTGCTGCAGAAGGGAAAAGCACTGACTGCTTTGTGGTAGGCAGGAAATCACACGTATCACTGTAATTAGAATCAACAGTCTGGTGTCTTCAGGCAAGTTTAGTTTCAGTCTGAATTTATTCTTGTCCACAAGAGGAGCAAAGCCAGAGAGAACAGAATGAACTCCACGAGGGAACACGCACAGGACGGCTCCAACAGGGTGCTCTGAACTAATCTGGAGTGAAGGTTTCTTCTGCAGACACAAAGAGGTCACTAGGTGGCTAAAGGTACCTTTGAAACAGAGATACATCTGTAACCTACCCAAAGGCATCTCACACATACTAAGGAAAGCCTTATACCTGGTGAATGTTTCTCTATGAAAATGTCTTTCAGTATGAGTGGGCTTCTTCATGCAACACAAGATCCCAATGACTTTTTCCCATCATCTTCCCCAGTTTTAGATAAAAACTTTTAGATTATAGACTTGAGAAGACTGGAAGAAAGATTTTTGTGGACTTTTTTTTTCTAATGTGCTTTTTCTGCTTCTTTCACCAGAAATGTCTTTTACAAGTGTTTTCTGAATGAGTGAAGGGAAGAGACAGCAAAGGAGAAACACCAAAAAGGAGAGAGTTGTCAGGGTAAAACATTTTCTCACTAAAACAAAGAGAACAGCAACAAATTTTTCCTGAGTTTTATTAAAATTTAAGAACATCAGTTGTCTGTCTGTTCCTCTGCCTTGGAGGGACAGGCTACAAACTGAGGGCTAAGGAAGGATGGACAGCCACTGGAGAGTGGGTGCAGGGCCATCACCTCAGATGGCCCCTTGCCTTCCAGCAGTGATTAAGAGGAGGTGGCTCCCTGCAGTGATTACTGTGTTTTAAGCAGCTTGGTCCAGCTTGGAGCAATTCCCTGTCTGACTGGGCACTGAGAGCACAAGCTCTGGGCTTTGCTGCCTCTGGGATATCAGCAGGGAGCAGCTTGATCCAAGACAACTGGAAGCCAATGCTGTTGAATGTCATCTCTTATTCAGTTCTGGGAGATAGAGATGCTGGTGAGAACATTTAGCAGTTCTCTTAGAAGAAGGACCAGGCTGTCATGTTTGCTTTATTGCCTGTTATGGTAAAAGGTCCCCCTGCAGCAGTTTGTGTGCACAGTGAGCCTTTAGAGCTTCCTGCCAAAGATTCAGACAGTACAGACAGTGACTCTAATGCAGCAGGTTTGTTTGACATCAGGGCTAATTAGCAATTATCCAAATCTTGGAGCAAGCTCTTTCAGACCCAGTTTGTTTCCCCGCCCTCAGCAGGCTAGGCATAAAATTCCATCTGCCTAATTTGCAAATGCAATTGCTTTAATTATGCATCCAAATTGGAAAAGTATATGCTCAAAAAGACAGCTAAATCTATGCATGTAAGGTGATAATGCATATACAAATCAGCTGTAAGCCTGCTCCATCTCAGAACCTGCCCCCTCTGAGGATAACTTTCAAAAGAAGCCTTGTAAAGACTTGCAAGCTTACAGGAGCTAAGACAGCCTATACACCCGATTAATTTGTTGTTTTGTTGCTATTGTTCGTGCAGTTTTGTTTTACACAAAGCAATGATTTTCTTTGCCCGGAGCTAACTCCTGCCACAAGGGTTAGACACGCTGTGAATGTACCTGCTGTTACATTCGAGAAATTTTCTGCCCCAAGAGATGCCAAATGCAGGGAAGTGTGGTAGAGCAGGTGCAGCTGTGGGAAGGAGGAGGACACAGGAATGTGGATCCTGATAACTGATGGTGAAGACAGTGGATGGAAGGCTGGAGGACAGGTCAGGGAGCTGAGCCAGGTGCATCAGCAGCCTTTGTCAGAGTTTTCCCCTCACCTTTTATTGGCATCGTAATGGCAGATCCTGTTACTGGTTTTCCTTGCGCCCCATGCAGGTCACTCTGCAACCATCCCGAGGCTCAATTCCTAAAGCTCATCCTGGTGGTGTCTCTCCCGCCTGGATCTGGTGCTGCCACAGCAGCACTGTTCTCCCCAGATGGTTGTGCCAGGCCTTGCTTTGTCCTCATAGTTTCTTCTTTCTTTTTTTTTCACCCAGATGAGCAACAAAAGGTCGAATAGTTTCCGCCAGGCCATCCTGCAGGGGAACAGGAGGCTGTGCAGCAAAGCTCTGCTGGAGGAGACGGGGCTGAGCCTCTCGCAGAGGCTGATCCGGCACGTCGCGTACGAAACTCTGCCGCGGGAGATAGACCGCAAGTGGTACTACGACAGCTACACCTGCTGCCCCCCACCCTGGTTCATGATCACCATCACTATTGTAGAGGCAAGTACCTTAATGACCTCTGGGAACCCTCCCCACACTGCCAGAGGGCTCTGCTGGGACGTGAACAAGGGTTAGAGTGGGAGTTGTTTAGATCCAGACAAGGACAAACATGAAGCTCGTGGCAGTTTTTGTGTACGTGAGTGGAGGCTGTGGTTCTGTCATCGGAACAATTGCTGTATGAGGCTACAGAATGTGGGAGACTGCAGCAAAGCTTTTTGAGGACTGAAAACTGGACAGTTCTAAGGAGACTGGTAATTCAAATCATGGAATTAGAAGTACCAATGCCTATGCGGCTACATCTGTTCTGTGAATGGAGAGTAAAAGGAGGGGAGAGAAACTGGGTTAAGTATTCTGACCTGCTCATCTGTTGCTCAGATGAGATCCTTACACAGTTGCTGAGTAATGTGCCTGAGTAAGTACAGAGTAGGATATATTATGGCACTGATCAGTAGGGTGCTGTGTTCCTGTGTTACAGAAGGCTATATATGGAGTTTCATCAATGTGTTGCAGGTTCCTCAAAGCAGGGAACTTTAATGTTGTGTGAAACTATCAAGTGAGAAAACAATTACTGTATGTGCAACTTTTTTCTCAATGCTCTTGAGCTACACAGTGCTTTTCAGTGAGAACGTGCATTTGCTAACCAAGGAATCTCCCTGCTTTTCTAGGTTGCCTTTTTTCTTTACAATGGAGTGGTATTAGACAGATTTGTACTGCAAGTCAGCCACCCCTTGTACCTGAAGAATGCATTGCTGTACCATCCTCAGCTCCGTGCTCAGGCTTGGAGGTACCTAACCTACATATTCATGCATGCAGGGTGAGTACTTACAAACTGGAGATTCCCCACGGTTCGGGTTCCCCAGAAAGAGGGAGGAGGAGGAAGTGCCAGAATCAGTTCAGAAATAAATTTTTTAAAATAAATTCCAAATTGTGTGCAAAAATCTGAAGCTGTTGTGAGGTGTTGGGCCATGAGAGGCAAACCTTTGCAGCTCTCTGAAGAGTGAAGGCAACATAAGGAACTTAACAGATGCTGCTTATCTCCCCAGCAGTATTGGAACCACACTTTCCTTCTACTGAAAACTACCTAAAACTCACTAGGTCAGAGCCCATTGTCCCACTAGAGGAGCTGTGCAGGTGGTAGAACAAGTCTGCAAAGATGCTGCACTGGTGTTCAAAAATTACAGGGTTTATTCTTGCTAGACTTCCTAGTTGAGGTTGGAAAAGTCAGTTAAACGCCCTGTGCCTGGGACACGTCATCTCTCAGTAATGTTGTCCCTCCTGCAGGGACTGAGGTAAAGCCTAGAAGCCCAAGTCAAGACTGAGCTCCCAGTGAGGAGCTGACAATCCTGACTGACCAGATGGATAGAGAAAGGTCCATCCCACGCAAAATGAAGGTGCACAATAAAATGAATCCTCCTTCATCCCATGGGAGGTATGTAGCAGACTTGGAAAGAGAATACAATGTGTGGGGATTCTAACTGTTCTAGTCCTCACAAAATTCAAATAGGCTTAATTGTGTGATGTTTGTGATGCCATGGTGATGAGTGAGTGTCACAGGAAAGTTCATCCCTATACAAAATGCTCTACTCCCTCTGAGCAGTTTCTCAGATCATTATCTTCACACATTCCTGGCAGATAATTGCAATTTTCTGTAATTCTGTCATTGAAAAAATTATAGCAACAAGCCTTTTAGCAGTAGTTTAGAGTTTGAAACTCCATAAGGACCCTTTGTTCTTAAATAGAAAGCCTATATTCCCATCAGTCAATGTTCTTCTATGAAAGGCCAGAAAGATCAAGCTGATCTTTTCCTTTTTCCATGTTTCTGATGGAAGACATGCTGATGTCTCTTCTCTGTCATAGAATAACTGCCTTGGCGTGTAATTGCCCTGGAGCACAAGATGTGCCCTAGATCTCTGGATAATAAACATAGGACAGAACACACACCACCCAAAGGAAGAGTAGGAAAAATTTTTTAGAAGAAACTTCTGAACATCTGTACTCTGCCGCCTGAATCCCTCCAAAGAGTCCAGTAGATAAGGATTTCAGTCTGCAAGTGGAGACTATTGGGTTTAGATATGGGGCTTGTTATGTAAAATGAGAAGAGGAAATTTCCACTCCACCGCAGAGGATATGGAGAAAACTGGCCTTGTAAAAGGAAGGAACAATTGATTTTAGCTAATGGTAGTTAATTTGTATTTGGGTTTTTCTTCTGATGGTGGTGGTGTTTTACTGTATCGTTTCCATAACCACAGATTTATTCGGGATCCATTTGAAGAGAAGCACCTGCACAAGGACAGTTTTTGCAGCATCTAAATGCCCTCTGTAGCACCTGTGGCCTGCTTTCCTCACCTGTGCCAGGTCACCCTTTCCTGCAGCAGGCAGAAGTCTGGCTTTCTTCACCCTCTCATGTTTCTTTCACCTCCGTGGCTGGCTCAGAGGGGAACAGCAGGGAAGGTGGACTCGTTGTTGTTGTCCTTTAGCTACATAGCTTTCAAAACAACAGGGAGTGCCATTGGAACAATAAACCCTGTGATTTATCTGCACTATGTGAAGTTAAGCTAAATGTTCCTTTATTGCTGACTTCTGTGTGTTAAGCTTCTTTCTTGTGAGGAAAACAGATAAATCTTGGAAGGGTAATAACGTTTTTAGTATATGCCCATCATTCTCCTCTCATTTTCAAATGAGAGGATAATACAATGCCATGGATCTATTGTTATCCTGATTCCAGCTGAGACTTTTAAATGGTAATGTGGACTGCTCTTTAATTTAGTGCACTTGGTCTTTTTTGGAAAAGTAAGTGGCAGACGGAAGGTGTTGAGGAAGGCAGCAGTTGCTAAGGCTTGGCTGGCTGTGCCTCTAGAAAGACTCCAAAAATGTACAGGCTGTGTGTTGGGCCTGATGGAGGGAGCTTTGTCAAAGGCTGAAAAGGCAAAGTTGTAAATTCTACCCTTCTGCTTTCATGAAAAGCAGACGTTGATTATCTGAAGGCCACACATTTGTACCACTGCCATAACTAATGACTTGCATTGATGCTCAGTCCCATTTGTTTGGTCCCAGGGAAAGAGAAAGTCTTTAATAAATCAATGAAATCGTCATTTCAAGAATGACACATTCAGCACCAGCAAAGGGTAATTATATTTTATGGGTTCTTATTGACTGTGGAGCCTTCAAAGGTCTTATCATGATGGGGAAGAGAAGTGAATGGGATTGCTCCTGGGAAGTCTTTTAAGAACAGCTGTGAATCAGAGTCGTCACTTTAGAGTCCAGGATAAACTTTGCTGAGTTCTTACAAAAGCTTCCTTTGAAAAATAAGACCAGTGCTTTGTGTGAGACTGTCAGGTGCTACCTCATGACGTTGTATGCCAGCCAAAGCTTCTTCCCTTCCCTTCCCTCTGTGAAAGGTCACTGGGCTGCTTTGACTCTTCTCTGTGACCTCAGTTTGACCTTTGCTGGTTGTTTCTGATTTAATTCCTAAATTCTGTGAACATGTAGGGTCAGAAGGAGTGCCAGAATATGACCATGCCCAGTGGCTTCAAAAGACTTGAGGGAGGTAATAAAAGAACTCAGTTACATGAAGTATTTTCCCATGATGACAAATTGCAGTGTTGAGTGTCTTGTGCAGGAGAGAAATTTATCTTTGGAAAGAAATTCAATGGAAACAAACCTATGAAGGTGTCAGGAAAGGACTGTTTCCTGCAATATCATTTCCCACAGTTTTTTCCAGTCCAACTTTAAATTCTCTTTTATGAGACTATTCTGCATCTCACCATCAGTGCTTTTTTCTGCTGTATTTGGAAAATTGCTATGGTAACATGAAAAAAGACCAAAACAGTGGAAATGCCTATAACTTAAACCAAAGATTGCTGGTGGCAGCCTGTAAGCAACCCTTCTCTTGGATAAAATGAGATGTAGATTTTCAAAGCATTACCTACTTTGCTTTCTTTCCCCCAAAAGACATTGACCTTCTGCACTAAGGTATCACTGTGTCATATAGATCCACCTGCTTTATCAGCAGACTCAGGCACTCTTCACACAGCAACAAGGATATCCCTCTCTCCTGTGGGATGTCACCATCCAGTGAGATCACAGAGTAAATCTGTGAGCACAGGGTAAATCTCAGACACTACCAAAGTGTCCAGGACTCTGTTCAGGTGCCTTGTGCTGTTCTTACCTCACTGCAAGATCCTGCAGATGGTGAAGGCATGGGTAAATATTTGTACAGGGTTTTGAAAAGAGTTTTGTTAAGTACTATCGATTAGAGCAACAAAGAACTTGCTTTGAAACTATTGATTCAGCTCAGGTAAAAGCTGCTGCACTAGAGTCTTTAGCCGGTGTGCACATCTGAGCTGTCACACTGCCTCCAGCTGCAGGTGGTCCTGCACATTGTGATAGGGGAGTTTTCTACAACAGTTCTCTCAGCTCAGCTTTTCTTATGGTGTTCAGCCCAAGTTTTGCTATTGACAGTGATGGGAACAAGGGTAAGTGAAGACAGAGCTTCAGTGAATACACCTGGGCACCTGATCTGTGCTTCCTGTTCTGACCATGATCACATTGAAGTGGCATAGCAGGAAAAGGTCAGACAGCACACACTGTAAGGCAGCATCATGGCACAAGAACTGTCTTGGAACTTCTAGGCTTACCTCATTCTTGACTTAACACACAGTCCCCATCATAGGCAGTGTGATGTGCAGGGAATGGCTCTGTCATTAAGAGGGGAGAAGAGAGGAGCAGGTCAAATTTCTGGTTTCTGTTCCAGGCTCTGTTGCCATCTTGCTGCTTTTTTTGACAAGTCTAAGAAAAAAACCTCTAAGACAAAAACATTCTATGAGGTCTTTAGCTGAAAAGACCTGGGTGGATATGAAAAAGATAAAAGCAGCAAGAGGGAAGAAAGATCACAGTTCTGTGTCTGATTTTTTCAGGAACCATTGTTTTTCCCAGCATTACAATGTACTTACATGAAATAGGTGCTATTTTATTTTCTTTCCAAGATATCTCTATGTCAAGGATAGACAAAGAGTTGGAAAAGATGACAACTGTTGTTTTTCCCTGCTGCAGAATAGAACACCTTGGACTCAATGTTGTCCTTCAGCTGTTGGTTGGGGTTCCCCTGGAAATGGTGCATGGAGCTGCAAGGATCAGTTTTGTGTACGTTGCAGGAGTTGTGGCAGGTAGGTGACATCTCTGGCTGAAAGTGGTCTGTGCTGACTTTTGTGTTGGAGTAACGTTTTGTGATATTTGGGATTAAGAGAAGAGCAGTCACTGATCTTCTGTGCATTGAAATCCTTTTAGGGGCTGGAAGTGGGAAATATGGTACAACCTGACATCTATTTCTATCAAACCATAGCCTCTGTGTTCAGGAGACCTGCTAAAAAAAGCACCAACAACCTGTTACTTTAAAATAGCCTTGGTTTTGATGGTCTTCCTGAATGTGGAGGTGATGCTGGTTCTGTGCCAGTCCTTCCTCCATTTGTCCTGTCAGCTTTCTACAGCATGAGTAAGCAAGAAGTACTTATTTGTAAGTTGTGAGCAGTGCACAGAAATCTGGAGAAGTCATTCAATCACTAAGCCATGGGGTTTGATTGATTTTTAATTTGTGCTGTATTGCTTTTATTTATGTTTGGAATTTCCAGCAGATTGGTGATGATGGAAGTTAGCTGACAATAGATCAACATCTAATTAAAACAGGAGGAGAGTGTGAGAACAACCAAAAGCTTCACAGTGAAACTCAGAGAATGATTGACTGCCTTAGTTCAAGATTTATGGTGTTTGGTTGTTTTTTTTTCCCAAGCTACATAATTATTTTTTTTCCATAATGAGCAGATAAAGCCTTTGTAAAATGGGCTGCATCGGATACTAATAAATCCTACATTCCAGGAAAGAGACTGTGTAAGGAATAATTGGACTAGGACACAGGACTAGGCATGGTACAAACACCACACTATTTAATGCAGAGAAAGGAATTAGCAGACCAGCTCCACTCTCCCTTGCCTGTTATTTTAACAAGCACTAACCAAAGTGGTCTCCAATTTGCAACTTTCCAGACACAGCTTTTCTATATAGACACATCTACCAAACCCAGGGCTTCACTGGTGAGTGTGAATACATGGCTAAGGGGAGCAGGTGAACACTGAACCTATCTCCATAGTCTTACCTTTCACACCTTATGACCTATAAATTCTACCCTTGGCCATTGGAGTTGTTAGCCAGTTATGAAACATGCTTTATTCTTTAACGTGTGCCAGGAGTCAGAGAAATAGGTATACTCATGCTGGGGATCTGGCAATATAAGGATAACTCAGCTTCTAAACAATCAGGAATAAACAGTAAAATGTAGGCTTTTATGGGTTTTTCTCATTTGTCTGGCTTTACTAAGGCATGTTGAAGCTGAAATTGAGAGACTCATTGCAGTATCTGAGGATATAATTGCAAGTTCTCATTACTCCTTCCTTTATTCCTCATTAACATTTTGCTTAATGGCACTGTTTTAAGAGCTGAGAGGTCTCAGGGCCATACAGTGAAAGAGGAAACTCTCAGCACAGTTGCCTGATAGAACTTCAGCACTTTCTTGACCCAGAATCAGCTGAACAATTAGCAAAGAAGTTCATTAGCTTCTGTACTATGGAGGGCTCTCTCAAGATTTTCCAATGTGTCTTTTTCCCATTCCCACTCATCACAAAGATCTTCATTATCCTTGCCTTGTGACACCAAGTCTGCCTTTGTCTCTCTATCACTTAAATTACTCTTAAAGTTTGCAATGAAAGGAGCTTTGAGCAGATCCAAGCCTCCAAGTGGGCTAAGGAGAAGCAGTGTCTATGTTTGGATGTATTGTTACTGGTGGTGTCTTTATGTGACTGACCTGTCCTTTTGCTGTCATGTGTCTGCTGCCTCCATCCAGGTTAATTTTAGCTGGTTTTGCTCTGAAGTTTTACAAGTGCACAGGCTATGCTTTGTTCAGAGGCCTGTGCTAAGCTACAAGTCCCAAGTTCCTTGTCCTTGTGCAAATATTTGTCTTGCCAACATGGGAGCTACTCCTATTCTATCTTCATGTGAAAAACAAGACACAGACATTTGTCTGTCTCCTGCTTCCCTGTTACTTCTATCAGAATAGAAATGCCTTTTTGCAGCACAGGTTTAAAGATACGTGGCTGCCTTGCTTGGCTGCTTTTAAAGTAGGTGCAGAGGAATCAATCAGTCACTGTCTTGGCAGCTGCACAGGACCGAGTTTGCTCCACGAGTCGATCGATGCCCCCCTCCTTCTCTTTCTGTATTACTGACCTGCAGCAATTAGCACAAACAGGCAGTAGCAGGGTTGCAGGGTAGGAAAAAGTGTGTTTATTTGGCTGGCAACTGTCCCAAACCCTTGTTCTTTCTCGCAGGGTCTCTGGCAGTGTCAGTGGCTGATATGAGGGCACCAGTGGTGGGCTCCTCTGGAGGTGTGTATGCTCTTGTCTCCGCTCACTTGGCCAATATAGTCATGGTGAGTACCAGAAAGACTGACTGACCTCTCAGAAGTGGGCCAGGCCTGACTCAGCTGTTGGTCATTCAGAGCTTGCCCCAGTTAAGGCTTGTCTCAGTGGTGTAGTCCTGGAATAGAAATATTACACTGCAGTTGATGCCTTGGTACCCTGATGACTGGCAGTTTGCCAGGAGAAGCCAAAGATGCTGGTAATCCAAGACTTATCAGTGTTCTCCAGGCTGTGAGCTCTCCTTGCAAGGGCTGCCAAATGTTTGAAAAGAAAGAGCTGGCTGGCTCTCCAAAAGGTTCAGATCTGTGACTGTCTGTCTGCATGTGCCATGTAATTTTAGTGGGTATCTAGGGGAATTTAGTGTTTGGTGGATTCGTGTGCAGAATATCCCCTATCTCCATTTCTAAAACCCAGACTGAAACTGAACCCCGGATGATCCAGTGATGCATCTTTTTGCTGTTTCACCTAATTAAATACTTTTCAAAGGTCAGTAAATAGCAGCAGCTTCATTCCTCTAAAGCTGGAAGCAGCAGCTCATCCTCAGCCCTCAGCTAGGTGGTGGCAGAGCCCAGCACACCTGCCTGGGGGACTCCTCAGCTGACTCTGGGCAAAAAGGGCTTCACTGAGAGAGGATTCATGTGTGGTAGCACGGGGGTACATGTCTGTCCTCTACCAGCAATATCAGAGCAGAATAGCCATAAAATTATGGTAATGCTCCTCCCCTGGGTCTGAGTGGGAAGATAATGTGGGTTGGCTGCAGTAGAGACAGAATGCCTGTTATATGGGTGCTGGAAAACATGTGAGTGTGTGGTGGTACTGGAGTCAAGCCTAAAAGAAAACCTTGTACTTAATGTTTGTCTGCAGTGAAGTCAGTGGGCTCCAGCTGTGGCCCACAATGGTGCTGCTCCAGACAATCTTTGTAACAGTTGGGAGCGGGGAAATGAGAGATTTCCTGAGCAGAATTGCTCTCCTTCGCTGTCTTTGAGCTTTTCAGAGCATGAATGAGCTGGGGCTGCTGTCCAAATCAGGAGAGTTGAGAGGCTGGCAGAGAGATTGGAGTAGAGAAGAGGGGCTGCCCCTGTATCACAGGGTTTCTACAGGGGAATTGCCTCCTCATATACAGTTATTTTTAGGCTGATTTGTGTTCCCTGCCACTGAGCCAAGAGAAGCAGGAGGAGCTTCCTGTGTCTCACAGGGTGGTAATGCAGACACAGGGGTTTTTAACACCAGGGTCAGAGGGGCACACTGGAGGAAATTTTGGGTTATTTTAGAGGAAAAGGCCCTACCAGAAGTGTGTGGAGAGTCTTTACCAGTTTCCTTCCCAGACTTCTTAAAATATCACAAAGTGATCTGTCGTTTCACTACTCACTGACCTCCTGCAAATCTATCTAGCAATCACTACCTTAACATGTGTATTCCTCCATTACCCACTGCCTCCCTTCTCATCTGAAATTACTTTTACTGCCTTTCCAGTTCTGGAGGAGTTTTTTTGGCTTTTCTTTTTGTCTCCTTTCTCTCTGTGCTAACTTATTATCTAGATGTGATGCTGAAAGACACTCTGGCTGTTTGCTGGCAAAACACAGCCTGGAACAGGTGCTTTGGGTGAGCTGGGGAGAGGAGGGACTGTTCCGGGGAATCCTCTGTTCTCTCCTTCCTCCTGGTAACTGAAGGAAATGGAAACATTCCTGCTTGTAAAAATAAATATGACTGGAATTAAGTACATAAAATAACCAACAGGGGGAAGCAATAAAGCGTGTCACTACAAGGAAAAGAGTGAGGGGAGGAATTCAAAGCAGCTACGTGGAGATGAAAACTGAAGGAAGCAGCACAGTATTAATCAGCATAAGCTCAGAGCTTTCTGACTGGGTTAGATTTCTCTGTGGAGAGAGAAAATGAGTTCCTTATTTTGTATTTGCATTTTTGCTGTCCCAGAAGTGATTTACAGAAGATCCCACATCAAACTTGAATATATGTAATACATATTGCAAAAGATTTCTTCATCAGGCTGAAGTCACTAGGTGCAGTTAAAGTTAGGATGGAGAATTTACAAGCTTTTTTTTTATTCCTTCTGTGTGATAAGCTAAGAGTTTTTCACAAGAGAATTGACTTACTTGGTATCTCAGATGGCTTTCAACAGACAAAATTTCATTTAGTCACTGAATAATAGTGTTGTCATGCATCTGAGTTCTCAAAATATGATCTCTATTTCTGCTTGGAAAGTTTTTGCAGGTGGAAAAGGGAGAATTTAAGTATTTCTCCAATGATTTCAGGCTATGATTCAGAGATTCTTATTCCTCTATATTGATTAATGACCAAGCCTGAAGACAGAGGAGGCTGAATCCAGCCTTTCTTATGACACTGTTTTCTTGATATGCTTTTATTGAGGTTTTTATTACCTCTCTGTGCTCTGCCAAAGGTCTGAGCTGCAGAATTTTGGGGAGCCTGAGGTACAGGCAGTGGCACTGCAAAAGCACAGTAGAGTTTTAATCCACTGAGAAATTGCCTGACAGGTGACAGTGTTGGGCCTCCAAGTGAACTGTGATGGAGCTGTGTGATGTTACCAGAATGATGCTAGTGTTGAATACCAGGTACTACTTAACATCATTGTATTTGATGTGGTCTAATACAGCAGGGCTTTCCAGGGTGAATAAATTAAAATATTTTCAGAAGCCAGAATTTAAGGTGCAACATTGTACCAACATGTTAAAAATCAGTCCATGTGAAACTAGGGAATGGAAAGGCCAGGCAAGAATCAGCTGGATCTTGGGCAAGGGAGGTCAATAAGACTGACAGGCAAAGAAATCATGAACTTTACGTAACTTGGACATGTCTGTGACTATGGCCTCTGGGATTGACAGATCTGTGTGTGACGTGGGGAGTGGAGAGGGTAGATCTGAGTGTAATAGCCAGGTTTCTCTGCAGCATCACTCTCTTTCCCTTGTCTCTTTTCCAGAACTGGTCGGGAATGAAGTGCCAATTCAAACTGCTGCGCATGGCTGTTGCCTTGATCTGTAGTGAGTATCATACAATACTTGGCATGCAATCGCTCCTGTTTTGTTTGTCCTTGTCATAACAGTTCCTGCTGATTCAGAGAGTTTTGATTTTGCAGCAGTTTTGGTAGGAACCTGCAGCTGGACCTTCTGGCAGTAGAAACCATGTTGCTCTGAAATGCAGATTTTGGCTTTCAATACAAGTTTGTAAATGAGGGTTTGTCATTAGCCAGCATCTGTAGCTTGTGGTGTTTGTGAAGATGTGGGACTTAAACACCTTCTCTTTGCATTCCCAAACAAGCAATGCTTTTGTAATGAGTTTCCTAGAGTACTTCCTATCTGGAGTTGCAGCAACATTAGACACACCTTAAGGAATTATCTTGCAGCCATATCCCCAGGGTGGTACAATAAGGGAAACTATCTCCACTCCCAGAAACCCAGATCACTTCTCATCCCCAGGGGAGACCTCCTGTGTGTGCATCACAGCTCTGACACAGCCATGGTTTCCCAGCTTCCCTGTGCTCCCCAGGCAAGGCAATGTCTCCCCATTTGTCTCTTCAGGGACACAGTGCTGCCTGCAAGGTGGACTTGAGTAGGGATAGGGATAGACATAGCAAATTAATTTCTTTTTGCTTCTTTGTTCCAGTGAGCTTTGAATTTGGAAGAGCTGTGTGGCTGCGATTCCATCCCTCCGCTTACCCTCCATGCCCACACCCCAGTTTCATGGCCCACCTGGGAGGGGTCATGGTTGGAATCACCCTGGGTGTCATCATCCTGAGGAACTATGAGCAGAGACTCCAAGATCAGACTTTGTGGTGGATCTTCCTTTCTATTTATGTCATTTTTGTCTTGTTTGCCATCTTCTGGAACATTTTTGCCTACAGTCTGTTGGATCTAAAGCTACCTCCCCCTCCTTGAAAACATGGGACAGAGAACTCGAGAGTGGAAATCATCTGTCAGCTGTATTACGTGAATGAAGATGGAGGATCTATTTTTGTACTTAACTTAGGGGAGGATGATTCTTCTGAGCACAAGTGTGTGCTGGAGGAGATGTTCAAAGATCTCACAAAAGAATGGGCTGATCAGTTTGTTCACAAATCCAGCAGGTTCTGTTCTCCTGGCTGGCCATGCCCTGCAGTTCCTGCCCTGCACCTGGGCACTCACTGCTTGGGTTGTTAGAAGACATCGATATTTTGTAGGAGATATTTGTGTTTTCCAGGTCAGTGCTGGAATTACGGCCAATCGTTGAGTGAATCTCCTCAATGTTACTGAACACTAAAGGGAAAAAGAGCAGACATTTACTAATTAGAGACTCACAAGGCAGCTTGAGTCTGGTTTCTATGGACATATCTGACTGTTCAGCCATACCAGTGCCACTGTCTAATTACTTGAATGGTTCCTAAGGTATTTTAGCCTATGATGAAACTTGTCTTTCACAACTTTCAAAGGAAACAGCAGAACTGGATCACACAAAATGATAGAGACTGCTCTTCAACTACAGGTCAAATGAAATTGCACTATAAACATTGGCAATCTTAGAGTGTTGTGAACATCCAGCCAGAGGTGACTTTTATTGTGCATGTTTCACTTGATTTTAATTAATTTATCTCACTGCCTCCCCAGCCTACTGTGGCAAGAGGATGTGGCTGGGGTTTCTTTTTTTGAGGGATAAAGAAAAGGAGGGCAAGTGTTCATTTGTGGGTTTATCAGATGACAATCAGGTGCTGTTTTCTTCTCACTTTATTTCTGGCCATGCTGACCTGACACCTGGCCTGCAGTAATATCCCAGCAGGTTCTCACTAGAAAAGTGGGACCAGGATCACCTATAGCAGCCCAGGGTGGGAACTATCCAATCTTTACAGCCATACAGTCCTTTTGGGGCCAAATCCACTGAAGACAGTGGAGTTAAATCAGGTTGTATGTAGCACTGATTTCCCACTGAAGTGGAAAGGTTGTTATGGTGCTACAGGAAATCATTGTCAAATGGATAAAAGTGGTTCTAAGGCGACTGCTAAATTTTGAGGGTGCCTCTTCCTGAGGCAATGGATATTCAGGAGCTCCAAACATCAGTGAGTTGCAATGATGCCTTTTTCTTTAAGGTTGGCCAAGCCCAGGTTCAGCCAATCTGTAACTGGGCTGTGGCACAGTCCATACAGCTGCCTGCAGGGACCTGGGGACCACACAGGAACATCTGTAACACAAGCAGTGCTTACAGGTCCTCCTGTCTGTAAGGTGCTTATTTTGCTTGTCACTTTAGAGAGCTGCCAAACTACAGTGGGTGTAGGAATGTGGGTGCCCTCCTTTTCTGTCCCCTTTACCCACCTATTCTATGGTCTAGGTAAAGCAGCCACAAGAGTCTCTCCAGACAAGCTCCTCTCTTCCTTTTTTCTTTTTTCCTGCTGGTGCCCAGGCACCAGCCCCCAGAGCTTTCTACAGCACATCTCCCAGGCACTGTGGCAGTTGTGTTTGCAGTTCTGTAGCAAAATGTCTCAGTGTCGTGGGCTTTATTCTCTCAGCTGTGTTATCTGTGCTGCCAGATGTTACCATAAACTAGTAAGAGTCTGTCCTTCTAGAGGGGTCATTCACATGTGCTTGTCAGCTGCCCCCTTCTTTGCCTCTTGCAGGAAAAATAGTTGGTTTGAGGGGTGAAGTTCTTCTTCCACAGAATGCACTAGAAAAACTTCCGTTACCTCGGGGAAAGGGGAGAAAATAAGTGTTTCTACAGCCTGGAATAAGCCTTACCTTCCAAACAATTTTTGCCACACTTGTGCACAGAAATGGGGTTTCTGAAAGCGACTGCACCTTTCTTGTTCTGCATGGCCAGTGCAATGCTCAGACCAAGCAACAAGAGGAAGGGATAAGGGTCAGAGTTCTATTCATTTTGGAGAAGGGAATTGGTTCCTTGTGCCATTTTAGCTCTGCAGTTTGAGTCCAGATCAAAGCAATCACAAGACTTCACATGGCTTGTTCCAGGTGCTGGCTCAGTGAGTGTCCTAGTGTGGAGATCATCTCCTTGGGGAGCAGTAGGAGAGGAGGGAGCTGGGAGAGTGCTGGCAGAGACATGGTTAACAAGTAAGGAGCACATTCCTTTCCCCACCTATTGCTAAGCCTTTCTCATTACAGATGCCTTTAAAACAGAAATGAACAGGAAGTTTTAGGAAAACCTTTAAATTTTTGGTAGAAAATTTCGATTGCGAAAAACCCCCAGATTATTTTGCCTGTAATTCACCAGAGTACAATATGCACCAATTGACTTTTATTTTTGGTTTCTTAGCTGAGAACTACTTAATGCCCATCAGTTTCTCACCAGTAAATGTTTTTGCACCTGACAGTGTGTGCTCTGGGATGAAGCAGCAAGATACAAGTTCAAGAGTCCCCAGGTTCTTCATCAACCTGACTTTGGCCAACACATCTTTGCTCTGCTCAGGAGTGAGGGGGAGCTGAACAGAGTAATCCAGACACCTTCTTTGGTCCTTTATCCATAGATGAATGTAGTTTACATGAACTGGTCCAAAACAGCTCTGAAGTTGAGCTTATGATTTGTTCTTTTAAATTGTTGTTCATCTTTCTGACTTCCATTCTGTGTCCCCGTACCCTGCTTGAGCAAGTCGATAAATGGGCCTGGGATCAGAAAGGCCAGGCTTCAAAGCAGTACTAGATTTATTGTGAGTGAAGAAATGAAACTCTTACATTCCTGCTCATCAGAGCTGAAATCTCACCCCATACATGGAGCAGGTTGTACACAGAACCTGTTGTCTGCTAAGAATTGACCAGCCCACAGAGTGAGGAGCAGCACAAAGTGCTTAAGATTTTATAATTTATTTTTGTTATCACTAAAATCACAGTGTGAAAACTTGTTATGTTTTTACAGAGTATCACGAGTTCTAGTTATGTTATTTTCTAACACACCCAGGAGTGCCAGTGCTGCAGCACCACAGAGCTAATAGCAGCCAGGCTTTCCTGTTACCTCCAGATGTCCTTGAAGCTGCTGGCTCATGTCAGAGATGTAATATTCTCCATCCTGCTCACTCGTGGTTCCAACTTTTCACAGTCACCAACGTGTTCCTGAAGGAGTGGCCACTGAGGGACTGGTTTTGGTGATTGTTCTGGTTTTATTTCAGCTGCTGCCACGATTTTACACGGCTCAGATAAAAAGTGAATCTGCTGAACCTCACGGCTGTGCAGGGCTAGAGTAGGACTGTCACCCACGCACAGGTTTGAGCAGTGCACCTTAGAGGAAGTTATTTTGCTCTGTGTCCTTGAGTGAGGACACAGGACCTAAAAAAAGAAGCCGTTTCTGTGCTGGATTTCCCTTGCAGTGAGCACATGGCAGCAGCAGTCCAGCGAGGATGGGTGCGGGAGCAGTGCGGCAGCCCGGGAGCCGGGAGTGCTTCCAGGGAATGTGGAGCTTCCAGGGACCTCTGCCGGCAGCGCGGAGACAGGACGGGCTCCGGTTCCTGCCTCTGCCCGAGGACAGGCGGGACAAGAGGCTCAGGCAGCCCTGGGGAGGAGGAGGAGGAAGGAGGAGAACCAGGTAGACCAAAGTCCACGGGGCTTGCAAATGACACCTTTTATTCCTATATGCTTGGAGACAGGGAAAGATGAGTTTTACACGCATCGGTAATAACATAGAAAGGAGGAGAGAGAGAATTGTAATGGAGTGATGGGAGAGGAGGTTACCAGAAACAATCTCTGAGTGAGGCATAAAAATCCTGATGAATTTTCTTTTGCTGAGTTCTTAAGACATCTTGTGTCACTTTTCCCCGTCAGTTGATGAGGAATCTTAGCACTTATGTGAGATATTGTGATTTTTCACTACTTGCTCCTTTGGCAGTGGGAAGTCTGTTATCAACAGGGAAGGGGGAGGCTGGAAAAATTGTTACTAGAAATAAAGCTCAGGGATTCTGTATCCCAAAACCTTGCTCCTTCTGATGGATTATACTGTTTTAGGTCAGATTAGATTGTTTCAGTTTGAACTGGGCTATGAAGGATGGAGTCTGACATGTTCAGAGCTGGTACTAACATGACAGCTGACTGCTGACCTCAAGGCAGCTGCTGTTCTGTGCCAATATTTAGTCTCACAGGATGTCTCGTGGGCAGGACTTTCACACATTTTTCCAAGAGTAAAGAGCTCAAAGTCTGTTTACAAAGATTCAATCTCATCTCAGCTTTGTAAACCCCATCCTCTGGCATTACCCAGAGTGGAACTGGAGTGTGTGGATGGAGTTCAACACCAGCCACCTCTGGGGCCAAGCTGGGACCCGGAGAACCCAGGCCAGCACCTCAAAATGTTGCTGCTCTCCTGTTTCTCTTACAGTGGTGGCTGCTCTGTGATGGAACTCAAAGGTTCCTTCTGCAGTCACTGATGCCAAGAGCTGGTTATAAAGGGAAACAGTGCACTTTGCAGCTCTATAAAAAGGAATCCCACATAAAACGGAAACCAAGCTTGTTTAAAGGTAAATATATTTTTAATGTCACCATTGATCATTGGTTTTTAATTGGATAAAGCTTTCTAATGGGGTATTTCTGAAATGCCAGTAGAGTACAGAAAATTTACGTTCCAGGGTACTTTAAGACAGAGCACAAAATATTCCCTAGGCCTGATTTAAGGAACAAAAGTACCTTATTTTCAGTGAGCACATTGTCACAAACTGTCTCCTGACTCCCCCACAGTGTCTGTTTAGTTTGCAAATAAAGCCAGATTTATGCAGCTTCTCTCTTGCTTACACTACTAATGCTAACCACATCCAAGTGTTAAACACAAAGCACTAAACTATGTAATTTTCTGCCTTAAAATACTGAACAAATGATACTTTCCCGTGAAGGGCTAGTAAAACAAAATGATATTTGCAAGGTAAGAAGCTATGGTATGTTTCCAAATATTTTTGTATTGTGTACATTCTGTATATTTTTGTTGTAAAAATATTATTTGAGTGCGGAATCCATTAAATTTTTTTTGGTAGTGTTTTTTGTTTGGTTGTTTTCTGTTTAATTTTCCTTTTTTTTTTTTTAATAAGTTATTCCGTGTCACATGCCAAAAAAACAACCAAGAAATAACTTTCAAGAACAGAGACATTTAAATATCTTTGTTCACTAGTTGAGGACTGCCAGCAAAAAGATAAGGTGGGTTTTGCCAGTGTTTGTCAGTTAATACAAGAACTATTACTGCCTAAAGCACCATACATTTTTCTTGCTATCTGCTCTTCACACCCAACTTATTTTTTTGAGCACTGAGCTCTTTCTTCCTGCCTGATCAGGCCAGACACTGAATGATCAGTGTTCCAGCTTTGTTAGAAATGCACAAGAGCAGTAAAGGGTGACACGTTTCATTTTGTGGTGCTGCTGTACTCCCTCATGGATAAAATAATTCTGAAGGAAAACACTTTTCACTTCTCAGAACTCCTGCAGATGAATGGACAAGGGGTTTGTTTTCTTTCAGACTACTTTTGTTTTATTCTGACCTGCCTAAATATGTTACATGTCACCTCAGCTGTGAATGTGACACTTGCAGGCTCCTGCACATTTCACTTTGCAGCTCCTCTGCACTGTGTGACAAAGAGTTTTAAACAGGAGACATCAAGCACAACACTCACTTGCAATTTATAGGCTCACTAATAAGGATTTGAATTTATTGTAAGTTCAACACAGTGGTGTCACAGGACAGCACCTTCTGTCACCACAGTGACACAGTACAGAGCAGTGGTACAACAATCACACTGAACCACATTAGTTACTGTTTCGGGGAGAGTTGTCCAAACACCCTCTGCTGCAAAGAGAAGAAACAGGGAGTTTTGTTTGTGTCAGGTTTGCAGAAATTGTCTCATCTATGAGGTCACTCAGAGACCTCCTGTGCTTTGATTCTAGCTGAAGTCAAAGATTTCTTTCAGGTATTCTGCTGCCTACATGTCCAGAGATGTGGGGAAGAATTCATTGCTGAAATACGATGATAAGTCTGAACATGGGAAATTAATTTACTTCAATTCTGAAGAAGTTTCTCAATTTAAAATTAATAGTTAATCTATAAACTTTTCAGGTTTAATTCTTCATGATTGAAAAACATACAATTATTTACAGTTATTCAGAAAGTAGCTACAGACTTGTTACCTGTGTTCTCTTATATAAACTGGTTAATTAATTTATTATGATCTATCCAGAAGTTTTTCCTTTATTAAAACAAAGTAGCCAAATCTTAATGATTAAACATGATCATTTTAAAGACATTTAAAATATTTAAAACACTGAAATGCTTGCCAGGTAAGGAATTTGAGTTTGGGTTTGTTGTTTTTTTCATGTAGTGACTGTAAAAACCAAATGTTATGATTTCCTCAGAACAGGAGCAAGTCATTCAGAGAACCTGGTAAGCACTAAAAACTATGCAGGAGTTTGTATGATTTGATATTTACACATTAAAAAAGCTTTTACTACTGCATCTAAAAAAGAGAAAAGGCAGATGAAACTGCAACTTAGGTCTGACTTGGGTAATACTTTTAAATATAAATTAAAAATCCTCCAATAGCTGCACAGAAGAAATTAATGTTTTCTACATAAGATAAAACTTTAAGCCAAGGCTGTTTCTCTCATGAATTCCTCAAGGACAGTCACTACATTTCTGGCTTCTGGCATTTCTGCATGTTCTACTTTAACAATTTTCAGAAGGATGTCTCCACTGCCACAGTTCTTCAGGAACAGGTAACACTTGAACAAGGCATAGTGGTTCATTTCAGCCTGGCGGATGAACCTCTTGAGGTTGTTAATGTCTTGTATAGCCTGGGAAAAGAGTTAACAGAGCATTTTCTTACCCTTCTACCCAGAAAGAAAACACACCACCGTGGGGAAAGTAAAGGAGGGATAGCAGGAGAAGCAAAAGCATTTCCAATAGCAATTTTGTGTTACTATTCAAGAGTAATGCAAGAACTGAGTCCTGTCCTTGATACATACTACCACTGTTACTACAGTGATGCAAAACGTGTGGACACAACTTGATGTGTCCAAACATGTAGCAAGAATTCTCCTGTTTTGGCAGCTCACTTAGGAAGTGTCAACTACTGAACCCATGCTACAGTTTACGTGATACTGTGTGAGCACAACTCAAATTAACAGTATTTTAAAGACGAAAAAAAAAAAAGGAGGTTTCATTTTAAATTTGAGAAAACACCTTTGGAACATTCACTGAAGAAACCTTCACACTACTTTATAGCTGGTCTTGTCAAATGCAGAAAGCCAGGCTTCAAATTAAGCTTCACAGTTAATCAGTTAATGACACACAGATGTCATAAATAACCTAAAAATTTTATTCACTGCAAAGAGAGTATTTGCTCCCTCAGTAACCCTGATGTCTTCTTCAAGTCTTTAACACATGTGAACACATACCTTTAACTTGAAGTTTTCCAAAATCTGCCTGAAGATAAATGGATTTCCACCCTCAGCACCATTCACAAAAGCCTGCATCCAGTCCTCACAGAATCTGTTGCTTCCTGTTCCATGTTCAGGAACATGAAGGTGAGATGAGAAGAGGTATATGAGCTCAACATAAATACACAGCTGCATTCACCTGATTTAATCAACCTCACATAGCAACAGATTGTAAGTACCTGGGCTAAGAAACAAGCCTTAAGGAAAAACAGTATTTGTGGAAAAGCAAAGCAAACACAGCTACAGTGATTACATGAAACTCTGGTATGATTGTTGAATCCCTTTTCACAACATTTGTCAAAATCACAACAGGAAAAAAAAAATAAGTTCTACAGACTCCCTGAATTGTACAAGTCGTATTTTCATGGTCTGCAAACTAAATATATCATGCATTTTATTATCAAGCATTTTCAACCCAGAGTTCCAACGTGGTGTAACAAACCACTCTGGTACCTCGTAGGATAAACAGGTGTTCTAATTTCCAGCCAGAAGCCAAACTTTCTGGGAAGGAGCCTACAAATACCCTTCTGAATATCCTCAACTGCCTCTAACAGCCACAGCTCTCAGCAGCTGATCCACATTCCCAGCTGGATCTCACCTGCATTGTGTAACTGAGGCTGAGGTCCACCGCAGTCTATAACTAGTGACTTGTGCTGTTCCTCTGTCATCGCAATACACAAGGAGGTCATTGTGCCTTCCTGGACAAGTCCTTGGAGGCTGGCAGCTGCCAGGAACCTGGCACAGAAAGCTCTCATGAACTGCTTGATTCTTTACAACTCCTGGGCAGCAAGAAGGAGGTTGTCACACACAGAAGCCAAGTTACTCACAGGTTCCTTGGTCTCAAAGTGTCTTTACCTGCTAATGTCCTTTTCTGTTCTTTCATCTGCATTTTTTACTTCTACAGGAGTATAACTCAAAGCCTTAGGGAAAAAAAAAAAAGAGAGAAAAAATCTGGATGCAACTTTTGCTATTACTTTTGTTGCTATATATGTGGTACTTTAAAATTTGTTTTTCTTCAAGGCAGAACTCCACATTATAGTCACTGCAGCTGGTTTTGCACTCAGAAGAAATTCAGCAACTATAGTCTATTAGTTATTCCATCCAAAGGCTCCTCAATCTCAGGGATTAAAGCCAGGATTAGTTTGTTTTTTGTTTCCAGGGAGTTACACGAGGCACATAGGCAGTGTAACACCCCTTTTCATTCAGAGGAAATGTAGCAGGGACAGCCTGCTCAGACTATTTTTAATTTTCATATTCTAATTTCAGTGTGGCAACTACTACGTAATTTAAAATGAGTTAACTATAGAAACTGATAGAAGAAATTGTTATGTGCTTTCTTAGCAATAAAGTGGGGAAAAGGTACTTGCCCTAAATTTAAAAAAGGAAAAAAAAAAGGGACGGGGTGAAAAAAGTTGTGTTTCATTTCCTCCTGCTTGGAAAGCAAATGCAAGAAATGTTTCACCTGTGTTGGAGTCACTGAGATGCCTTCTGAAGGTGTTTTAGTTACCCAGTTTTAAATACACTTACAGCATGTAACAGAGAGGCGAGTTTGTCCTGGAAGAGCTGCACAACTCTCTGAATTGGGCAGATGGCATCCTCAAACCAGCTCCTCAAGTAGGGGCTGACCCAGGTCTCCAAGTTTTTTTGCTGTGGGGAGGTTAAAACATTAAAACTTTAACTACAAATTAGATTTCTACACAAATAAAAGCCTATTAATAATCTACTCAACCTATTTGGATGTCAGAGCCTTCTTAATCTTAAACCACAGTGAACTAAAATAATGAGTTTGATACTTAAAGCCACACTTTATCAGCAATGAAAGGCTTTGCATTTTAAGAAACAGCCAGAATTGTAATGTTATAGTATCTATTAAGCAAAGACCATGCAACAGCAATCAGGATGACAAAAAGCAGAGCTTCCATTTTCTGTGACCAGAAAATGACAAGAAGTCCTTCATTAAAATTCAGAAGGGGCAAGAATTGAGGTAGACATCAATAACTTCCCTATACAGCATTACATTTATTAGTCATTCTTCTCTCCAAATCTAACTGAGCAACTTTTAGGAGGTTCATGACTGACACAAAGTGTTTTCCCATGTATTTTCTCCTTTTGACTTGTGTGGTTGAGAGCACTTTAGACATTCATTGTACTACAGTGAATCAAGTATTTCTCACAGTGTTTTCCTGATACTTAATTGATCTGCATAAATATTTTCCCCACTTAAAGAAAAAAAAAATATGCTTTACCTCCAAATCAAGGTTTATCTTCAGATTTTGAATGTATTTGTCCAGCTCAAGTCTGAAAGTATCTTCTTAAGGAAAACAAGATGCATTAGTTAATCCTGCATTTTTTCCCTTTCAGTATAAGGCTGTTATTGACATTTTCAGTTACTGGAAGGTGTGCACAAACCAAGTGATTTCAAGTAGAAACAGACAAAATGACAAGATAATCTTTATTTCATCTTCCTCTCCAAACAGGTAAATAAAGTTAAAGGTAAGGATATAGTTCCAGACCTTTTTCTGAGCCACCTAAGAAACAAACCACATACTCTGGAGCATTGATGTCTGATTCTAATGTTGCTGTTTCTAGAAGGTTTTCTTGTTGGAAACGACAGTAGTAACAACCAACTTTACTTTCTGGTATGCTATGGGGGGAAAAAAAAAAGAAAGAAAATAATTATTTTGTTCCAGATAAACACAGTAAATGAATGCAAAAAGCAGACATACATGATTGCTGAAAGAATTTTCACCCTCTAGCAGTGGTGGCTCCTATGGTTATATATAAAGCTCTTAGACCTTTTTTTTTTCCTCCATGGTGTGATTAGACTAGTTCAAAAGGAAATAATCACAAACACATGCAGTGTTTTAAATTATTTCCTACAATATTTTTCTCTTTACCTAAACAAGGAAAGTGCCATTGTGTAAGGCTGTTACTGACAGCAGCAACAGACTGAAAACATGGAATCGAGATTAAACTTAAGTGCAGCAGCAGACAGGCAAGATGTGCAGTGCTGCCAGTGCTCCTTACAGCTTCTTATCCACAAATAATCTTAAAAATTTACCTCAGCCCCACTGATGCAACACTGCCCATTCCTTCAAACAGGGCTCCTTTAGTGAGACGTTTAGAGATAAAACTGCGCAATTCCGTCTCCGCTTCAGCTGGTAAGTTTGTGTCCAGCAAGGAGAGGCTTTACAAAACAAGAAGAAATCATTAGCAAAAAGCAAATGTTGTTGTTTTTTTCTCTCTCACCAAAAGCAGGAGCGCCCTGTGGTCTCTCTCTGGTGACAGTCAGTGCACTCCATGACTCCCAGCCCATCATGAGCAGTCAGTGGTTTGTGCCCTCACCAGGAGTCTGGAGTTGTGGTGGCAGCTCCTGCTGACCTTCCCAGCAGCTACAGACAAGTCACTGCCCTCTTTGTTCCTATGTTTTCCTTGTTGTAATACAGAGCTTATGGAAAGATATCCACTGAAAATTAATAAATTTTTCTTGTCTGTTATCTACATGAAGAGCTAAGTCAATACAGAAACATGAAGTATCAGTACCAAAGAGAGTTCAAACTCAAAGATGACAGTTTATGTTTAATACATTATTTGAGCTCTGTAGTTGTGTCCATTCCCCAGCTATTTCAGAAGCAGCACCTGGGGGACTTCAGCCTGCTTTCACAGGGCTTTGTGCTTTGAAGGGATGCAATGGATCTAACAATGACCTAACAGCAATTCGCAAGGACGTCGCTTCGGGCTGCTCCAGGTCATTGTGCTGTTCCGCAGGTTGGCTTTACCTGAAGTCTTCGGTGGAGGGTGTGTGTGCCACGGTGCCATCCCCGCCGGCGGCTCCCTGCGAGGACCTGCAAGCCAAGGGATTCCCGGGTCTGATTTTACAGCCGTGACAGGGAACAGCGAACAGCCCCTGCCAGCAGGGAAAGGTACGGCCCGAGGGCGACTCGAAGCAGGAGCGGGGAATCGGTGCATTATGGGAGAGGGGAAAAAAGAAAAATCTCATCTGGGAGAGAGCGGGGAAGGGGGAGAAAAATACAGGGTATTCCTGGAGCCGCCAAGGGCCGAGGCCTGGGCACGGCCTCCCCGCGGGGGGACCCGGCGCCTCACCTGCGGTAGCCGTACAGCCCGTGGTAGGTGCAGCCGTGCCGCTCCGGCCGCCGCTCCTCGCCGCCGCCGCCGCCCTCCTCGCTGCTGTCCCGCTCCCGCTCATCGCCGTCCGGCAGCGCCGGCAGCATCGCGGACCGAGCCCCGAGCCCCGAGCCCCGCCTGTGCCGCGGGTGCTGCGGAGAACCCGCCCCGCGCCCGGCGCTGGGAGGAGCGTTCGGAGCGAGGGCTGGAATTGCCGCGGGACGCGTCCTCGCCCCAGTGAGAGCGGTGGAGAACGGCGCTGAAACGGCCCTGGGCCGCTGCAGCTCCTGTGTGTGTGTGCGATGTGCAGAAAAATGTGCTCCATTGGCCACAGCGCCTGTGTTAGTGCCGGTAATTCTTCAAGAGCTGGTCGCGGACTTAACGGCAGGACCTGCGCAAATCACGTCTCACAGAATCGTTGAGTGGCTTGGGTTGGAAGAGACCTTAAAGATCATGTCGTTCCAACCCCTGCCATGGGGAGTTTGGTAGGATTAGCCATGCTGTCTGTTTTTTAAAAGCTTGGCTTCTGAAATACCTATTTCTCTGCTAAAACAGGACGTTTGTCCGCTGAGCCTCGGAGTTACCAGGCAGTTACAGAATCCCACAATCGTTCGGTTTGGAAGGGACCTCTGGAGATCATCCAGTCCAACCCCCCCTGCCAAGGCAGGCTCACCTGGAGCAGGTGTCCGGGAACGCATCCCGGTGGGTTTGGAGAATCCACACCCTTCTGCTGCAGACAGGCCCCGTGGGGAGCAGCTCTGACCTGCAGCTGCAAAGGGTTGGGCCAGACTGATGGTTGGACTTGATCTTGCAAGGGTTTTCCAAGCTCAGCTATTCTGTGATTCTCTTCTAAGCAGCTGGCGGATCTGCGGCGAGCTGGAGAGCCATGGGAATAACACACATATCCCAATGGATTGTCCCTGTAACAGAGGGACCGGCCCCCAGCCAGGAGCACCAAGCTAAAGGGGATGGCTCAACACATTTCAGTGGGTTTTATTGTGTTCTTGGGAGGGCAGGGCTCCTCCACATCCACAGCCTGTCAGCAGCCAGGGACCTGGACATACTCACACCAAAACACCACACAGAGCAGCTTGTCTAAGCAATACTGGCTTCTTGTCCCGTCAGACTGCAGAGGGAAAACAGTTTTTCTATTACATTAAACATAAAGACAAGGAATGGTTTAGATTAGATATTAGGAGGAAGCCCTTCGCTGTGTGAGTGGGCAGGCCCTGGCACAGGTTGCCCAGAGAAGCTGTGGCTGCCCCATCCCTGAAGTGTCCAAGGCCAGGCTGGAGCAGCCTGGGATAGTGATAGCTGTCCCCGCCCACGGCAGCGGAACAAGATGATCTTTAAGCTCCCCCTCAACCCAAACCACTCCGTGCCTCTCTAATTCTATAACACAACAATTCTCTGTAACTCGGGGCCTCAGGCCGACTGCACAAAATGGCGGCGGCGCCGTGAGGCGGCACGGGACAGCCGCGAGCGCGTCACGTGGGTGCTCCCCCCGCCCCCGCGGTGCACTGTGGGAGCGCGGAGGCGGCGGCGCCTGAGGGAGCGCGGCCGCCATTTTGTGCCTCTCGCTCGGTCCGGGGCGGCCGCGCGGGCGCTGCGGCTTTGGGGGAGCGCTCGACCCTTCGCTCGCTCGCTTCGGAGGCGCTGTCGCCATGGGCCGCAAGAAGAAGAAGCAACTCAAGCCTTGGTGCTGGTATCCTTTGTGTGTGGGACGCGGCGGGAGCGACCGGCTGCGTGGGGGAGGGGAGCGGCGCGGCCTGGCGCGGTCGCCGCTCGGGCTCGGGTCGATCTCGTCTCGTCCGGTCCTGAGACTGGGTTACGATTCTCCCCGCCCCCGTTATGGTTTGTGTGGGTGCCTGGCCTTGTTCCATCCCTGTGCTCCTCAGGATGGATGTTCTCTTCGTCTCCCTCCCCGCGCCGCCCTGGCCGAGGCCTCACGGCCGCTGCTGAGGCCGGGCCGGGCCCGACGGGGTTACTGAGGTCGTGGGGATGAAGGAGAACGGTCTTTGTCCCCCGCGGGAAGGATGTTAAAAGGGAAAAAACCCTACTCCTGTTAAACACACCTATTCAAGGAGTGAGGTGGATGTGGTTAAAAGACAGTATTTGGAAACTTGGTTCTTTTTTTATGTGTGAGAAGGCTTTCTAATCTGTAATTGCTGCATCACAGTCAGGTATAATGTGTCTATCCAGAAATACCGGTGGATTTTTCTTCGATGGCCCCTTTAGAATCTGCTCTCTGTTGCGTGATGATTACAGATTTACCTTTTCTGTTTCTGCCCGATCTCTAATTGTAATTCTAATTCTAATCTCTAATTGTAAGATGCTCTGTGAGATGTTACCATTTCACGTTGGAAGGCCCCTGTGCTTCTGTTTTAGTTGTTAATCTTTCAGGTTTTGGCGAAAGCAAGAGACACATTGTGTTAACAGTGTTAACGTTGTGTTAATAATAAATAGCAAACGTGTGTTTGTCTCTCCTGGGAAGATCTGTGGAGTGTCTGCTGAAATACCAGCGCTGTGACCTGCAGAAAGGAAAGGAAGTTTGCTTCTTCTGTTATGTAAATGTCCAAAACGTTCTTTGTTTAAAATACTTCTGTTTAAAGCAGATAATTCTTCAACGACTGCAGGAGATTATGCAATGTCAGAAGAATTGATAGCTGGTTAACTGAAAGAGGAAAGGAATTTTTAACTACGACCTTTGTTCTTTTTTTATGTTGGTTAGTTACTGTACTTGTTGTTAAAGAGGCACTTCTGGCTCTTTAGCATCATTTCCCTTTTGCTGATTTCAAGCCTGTTTTTCCTTTAATGCTTTTGCAACTTTATTTTAATCCACACCCTTAAAGAGTGGGTCCACTTTAAAAGAAAGAGGGATTGAAAACTATTTCCCAAAGAATATGGAATGAAATGCTGAGTAATAGCACACAACTTCCCAGTTTTTTTACCTTTCTGAAGAGGGAAATGCTGGATCACAGAAGGAAGGTCTCTCAGGATCAAATGTTTCCTTAACAGTCTTCAACAGGTATTGTAATAGGGATTTTGATGATGAAAAAATCCTTATACAGCATCAGAAAGCAAAGCACTTTAAATGCCATATATGTCATAAGAAACTGTATACAGGACCTGGTTTAGCTATTCACTGCATGCAGGTAAGGACTTGGAGATGTACACGGGCTTCTCTTAACAGGCTCTAAAATTGGAATGAATAGTGACCTTAGAAAGGTGGCATCTGGGGCTTCCAAGTCTTGAAAACCAGTGAGAAAAAAGCTGTAAGGGGCTGTTTGCAGCACAGGAGTCCTGCTGTGTCAGCAGTCAGAGGCACACTGATCTTTCTAGGAGGAGTGAAGGAATTGTGTTGTCTTGGTGTTGGTAAGACAGTTACAGAAACTGGTTTTAGGGCTAATAGTAGTAACCAGGGATTAGAAGCGCATACTGAGAAAATGCTTGGCCAGAGAGATTATTCCCATTGAGGGTGTTCCTTTTCTGTCTTGAACTGAGCTGAAGAACACAGAGAATTGAAGCTGAATTGTTGCCAGCAGGATTATTTTTCTTATTTTTTTTAGGTACATAAGGAAACAATAGATGCTGTTCCAAATGCTATTCCTGGAAGAACAGACATTGAACTGGAAATCTATGGGATGGAGGGCATTCCAGAAAAAGATATGGAGGAGCGGAGGAGGCTACTTGAACAAAAAACTCAGGGTAAAGTGCAGTCAGTCTGGTTTTGTGTTGTTTCCCTGGTCTGGTCCTTCCTCAGCTCTGGACACAGTGAGGGTTTGCTCTAATTTTACAATTTTCATTCCAACTGGAACATCCCAGATAAAGTTAATTTCCTATGATATAATTTGCACTCAGTTTGACCATGTACTTTACTGTCTGCAGAGAGCCAGAAAAAGAAACAACAGGATGATTCTGATGAGTATGAAGATGATGAATCTGCAGCTTCAACTTCCTTCCAACCCCAGCAAGTCCAGCCTCAGCAGGGGTACATTCCCCCAATGGCACAGCCAGGTTTGCCTCCTGTGCCAGGTGCACCAGGGATGCCTCCAGGTGAGAGAGGGCGTTAAGGCGCTTCCTTGAAAAGCTGAGTGGAAATGGCACGAGTTGCTGCTGTTGTGTTGAGTAATGACCTGCCCTTTTACCACTGGCTCTCACAGCTCACAGATAGTCCTGTGAGGGGCAGATAAGCAGTTCCTTCCCTCATGGAATGGGTTAAGATATACCTAAGGCTGGTCTGTAGGGTGAGGGCTTGTCCTAGGAAAACAGATTGGTGCTTCAAACATAAGTGCACCAGTGTGATACTTGTAACACTTTGTAAGAGCAATTTGGAAAAGGGGCAGAAAGGCTGTTGTTTATCTAGAGACTGTTAGAACAGGCAGCTTATACACAAATATAGTGAGGAAAGTGTTTTGATTAGTGAGTGGAAAATGATCTCCTTGTACCAAGGTGTTTTCTTTGGAAACAACTAAGAAAATTTATATAGTCTTGCTGGGGTGAGAACAATGAGTCTTAAATTGGATTTGCAGATATTTTGTATGATATTGTTTGTAAACAACAGTTTCAAAAAACAATCTTTTAGAGCTTCCTGTAAAGCATTTATCCAGTCTAAAATTTATTCGATCTCGCTGGTTAGCAACTGTATGTTGTCATAGTTGTTGAAAATCTATTTTTCTTTTAAGGTATTCCACCATTAATGGCAGGTGTTCCACCTATGATGCCTGGAATGCCTCCAGTTATGCCTGGAATGCCACCTGGGTAAGTAGCAAGAAAGACTTAATATTACATGTTGATACTGTGCATTTTAAACTGTCACAGAAAAAATTAAGCAAAAATTACAAAGGAAATTCTGAGCTCTGTAACCTAAATATTAAGACTAACCAGAGAACTGGATGGCTGTAAACCAACATATAAAATGTGGCCAAACTGTGAGTTTATGTTTAAAGTGTATTGTGTTTCTCCTAACTTTAAGTAGTAGTATATTAATTTGAAGTTTTGCTGTGTTGGTTTAGAGCCTTCTGTGAGCCACTGTTCCCTTGTGCACTGCACATATGCTGTGCATCTGTTTATCAGTCATCAACCTAATAGGAAAAAAAATACTGGATGGTTTATATTTTTCTTGTATTTTGGGCAAAAGATGTTGTTTTTTATGCTTGTTTGGGGTTGACACCATACCCTGTCACAATGTGTTTGGAAATTCACAGTTAGATTTTTGATTTTGTCATAAATTTTCACAGATTACATCAACAGAGAAAATACATGCAGTCATTTTGTGGTGGAAACATGTAAGCATCTCATTAATGTAATTCTAGGTACATTCATTATGCCATTTTGTGTCATGTTTTTGATAAGCTTAAAATTTGTATTACTGGAAACCTCTGAATATTGCTTTAGAATTTGGGGAAAATGTCTAGTTAGGTTTTGTTACTGTATAATACATGAATTTTTTATATGCTTTTATCTAAATGAATATTACAAAACTGTATGTGAAATGCTTTCTACCAAAGATGAATGAAATAGACCCTTAGGGACTTGTAACCTCTCCTGAACCAGAGTGCGGTTCCATGTGCTCAGACCTTTGCACTGCAGGAATTACTGCAGGAACTCAGTTTTTAAGTTCACTGAGGTGAAGGGTTCTCTTCTGAAACAAATATTGATTTAACACTCTTTAAATTTAAGAGTCACGTTGTAGTTGAACAAAGTGTGAATGTCATCATAACTTTAGCTTTTCTGAGTGGAAACTGAGCAGAATTTAATCAGGTTTTCTAGTGCTCAGTCCTCCTGAAATCCTTGTTAATTCAGGTGAATGTTATGTCACGAGTTCATTTGCCAGAACTTCACTGCATTTCCACTGGGGAGGAGAGGGCAATGTTGCATTTTGCTTTTATCTTTTATGTTTTAATGTAAAATCTTACTTTATTATTTTTTGTTTAAAAATGAGCAAAGAATTAGGACACAGGAAGCAACTTTTAGTGTGACACAAATTGTAGCACTACCTGCAGTTTCTCAGGAAGTTGTCTGTCACCTTTTCATGGGGATTGTTTTGCTCTTGAAACAGCAGTGAAGGTGTCTTGACTCTGTCATACAAATAAACTGCTGCTTAGTGAGGTTTTGGGGTGTCTTTGGTTGATGCATATCTGTTTATCTTGCTCAGTAAAGTAATAAGCATTCCTTTAATTTTTTTCCCTTACCCATCTTCAAGTGTCTACAAAAAATTAAACAAATTTAAGCTACACTTGGTTTGTTCCCTGTAAAGGAATCACATATCAAAACCCTTTCTAATATGGAGAAAAATGTATTATAATGAGGACTTCTCATACTAAAAAAAAAGTCCACATTGTCATTAGTATATGGATTATTTATTGTACTTGAAATTCCAGAAGCTCTTACCCTGTGGTCTCTGTTCTGCTTTTATCACTATTTTGTGGGTCATTGGACAGATTCGGGTTCTATGCCATTCAATGGTGGTGTCAGAGAGGAGTAACAGCACAGCGATTACAGTGTGACTGAAGCTGGCTCCTTTCCCTACATTCAGACTTCCTGGGTGTGCTCAGATCAGGTTCTGGGAACACTCTGCTGTAACCAATAGCCTGAAATAGATTCCAGGAGAGACACCACTTCTGGAAATCTCGTAACAGTAGAAGTGAAATCTTAAGAAATTAAAGTTCAATTAAAAACTGTTTGGGGATTTTCTTGGGATTTTGGATATTGGTTTTGAATTGCCTCAGTTGAGAGCTTCTTGGAATTATTTATCATGAATTTTTTGTCTAATACAGGTATGTGCCAATTGTTTTAACAGTTTATCCCGAGTGTTCACGTAAGTGTTCATTTTCTGTTTAATAGGATGATGCCAATGGGTGGAATGATGCCTCCTGGGCCAGGAATACCACCTCTTATGCCTGGTATGCCACCAGGTAGGTCAGGGTTGTCGAACTCGTACTATGGTGAGACTTACATTTATTTATTTCCACTAAGATTTAGGATATATATGTATATATAAATGCCACCACCTTACTGTAGTTTGATTGCCACAGAAACCACTCTCATGCAGAGGTGGTTGATTTATAGCTTTTTATTATAAATAATTATTTGAGTTTTACAGTGTTGTTAAAGTGAAAAGTAGAATATAGTTTTCTTATTGCACTTCTCTGGCTGTTGTGTTGCTGGGTGTCATCCCTTTTTTTAATGTCTGTGGCTGCAGCTGGAAAACAGTAATGATTGAAATGTGGAGAGTGAGGAATAATGTTGGTGATTATCCAACTAATGAGCATGCTGTTTCAAGTAACTTAACTGCAATGTTGGTCTCTTAACATAGCTAGAAAAGATTTCTTGACCTTGTGCAACTCTTAAGCAGCTTTAATTTCTCAGGGTGTTTCACTCAACCAGCAGCTGTGTGGTAATGAACTGAGATTTGCTGGTTTGTTTGATGGAGCCCCTGGGAGCTGTTCCCTTCCCCCCTGACCCTCCCCTGGAGCACACACGGAGCAGGGACTGGGATGACAGTCTGCCAACAGTCACTGGCCACTATGCTGACTCCTAGCAGTGCTGATGGTCTCTCGGTCACAGTTCTGGGGCTGAGTCCCTTTGGCTTTGTACCAGTGTCATCCATGACATTGTAGGCACAGTGTGTTTGGAACAGTTACTGCATTAATTGCATTGGTTTAATGAGCATAAACTTAAGTATTGAAGCTTTAGTAGAAAGTGACTGAATTCAGTATTTGCTCTGAAGTGTTTGAGGTTACTGCCTGAGCATGGACATTGATTGGTGACTGCTGGCATTACCCTTTGTCATGTTTTATTTTACTGTTGCCTTAAAAATGTATCTTCCTTGGGGGGGGGTGGGGAATTGTTCTAAGGAACACTGTGAACAGAATCCTCTGCTCCTTCCTCGAGCCTGATCCACTGGCAATGCTTTGTGGTTGCAGGTATGCCCCCGCCCGTCGGGCCGCGCCCTGGCATGCCTCCCATGACACAGGCACAGCCTGTCACAGCTCCAGGCATCCTGAACCGGCCGCCAGCTCCTGCTGCAACAGCTCCTACCCCACAGCCCCCAGTCACCAAACCACTCTTCCCCAGCGCAGGGCAGGTAAGGAACCCCAGAGCCTGCAATCTGCTGGTGTGTTCTTCGCATTGGCTGCCATGTAACAGTGGTTATTATTGAGGAGGCCCAAGACATGACTGGTTAAATTTCCTGCTTGGGTTGATTTTTAATAACAGTGTAGTGCTTCAGTGAATTTTAAATGATTCTTTGGTTTGTTTTGTAACAGCCATGAAAACGGGCAGAAGTTCTGTAGGCATGTGGGAAAGAAAGGAACAGGCAAAACACTTCTTTGATGCCTTTAGTTTGTTGTTTATGAGGGAGCTTTGGGTGGGTGAAGAGATGTGTTAGTCAGCCACAGGAGTCTGATTGCATAGAACTCTACCTAAAATTTCCAAATTATGAATCTTGACATGATTTGTTCAGCTGTTCTCATAATGGGCTCTCTACCAGTTGATGGACTAATTTGCTCTGTAGTCTTGTTAAACTGGTTAAACATTGCCTGAGTTCAGTTTTTTACTTCAAAAGTTTAGGAGTAAGCATAGTAAAAAATTCATTTAAATGTTTTGGGGAGGGAAGTGGGGAATTGATAGTGGCTTGTGACCTCTTCCCTTTGAATGCACTTGTGTGTAAGTCCTGAAGTTTTTACTTGCTTTCAAGTATGTTGCAGAAACCTTCATAGTGTACTATTTGCATTTTGGGCTTCTGCAAGGAAAATACTTGTTTACAAAAACAGTCCTTTCACAAGAAAGGGCTTAGTATAAGAAATCCTTTCATCTGGATACTTTTCCACCCATTTGTTTGGAGACTTTTCACTGTTTCCTTTCTTTTATGCTACAGATGGGGACACCTGTCACAAGCTCAAGTGCAGCTTCCTCCAATTCAGAAAGTCTGTCAGCATCTTCTAACGCTCTGTTTCCTAGCACAGCACAAGTACGCAGGAAGTCACAGTTCAAAACAAATTGCTTTGCAACTTAACCCTTTGGACCATTCAGTAAAACCTAAAATTCACTAAACATCGTCAGATAATTTCTGTTACATTCCTGATCATGTTTAGCTGGTAAAACTGCAGAGTCCTTGATTGTGAGTTGCATCTTAATAGAAGTAAGCATGTCAAAAGTGCCCAATTTTTTTAGTGTGAAAGAATGAAATGTTACGTCCTGGTTCTAAAGGGTTAAAAAAGCATGAAAGCAGTTAAATGCATTTTAGTGGGCAGTGGTTAGCTTGATGCATGGTGAAGGCTTTTTAGTTTATGTTGTTTATTACAGTACATCATAATGTAGGGAATTTTTAATTTGCATTTTGTGCAAAATGTAACCTTTTTGTTTTGGTTGGGGAGTTCAGGTAACTAAATATGCAGTGACTAGAAGCAAAAGCATTCTTCTAAGTAAGGCTTGCTTTGGAGGTTGCTGTGTCTTCAGAGGCAGCTTTGTAAAGCAGGCTTTCACAGGGTTTTTATGAAAATAGGAAAGATGAATTCCTGGAATCTGTAGTGGACCTCCTAGCTGCTTCCATTGATTCTTCACTCTGTAACAAGATTAAAGTTCTGTAGACAGACATGAAAATACTGCAGTGTTTTTATAGAGAGAAAAGCCCTCACACAGTAGAGCTTTCTGAAATAATTAGATTGAAATATTTCTTAAATACCTAATTTTAATGAATACTAACACTTTGAGCTGTACTCTAATGGTTGCTAAGATGTGATCATTAGTGAGAGAAAATGAATTTATACTTAGAGCTCTTAATAAAACAGTGGTTCAGGAAAAAATCAGACATTTACCAAGTTCAGTAATTGAGATAAAAGTTTGGATAGTGTGATGTTTTTTGTTTGGTTTGAGTTTTGTTTGGGGGTTTTGTTTGGTTTTTTTCCATTTTTCTAGTTGTGGCTTTTGACCTGCAAATTTTAGACTTTCCAGTGTGTGTGTATGTGTACGTATGTGTATTTACTGGGTTTTATTTTATCTTGTGTTCAGTTGCTCTAGTATGCAGTAAGGCTGAACTTTACTTTTGTCAAGCTTGTTACAATTATATACCTCTCTAGAAGGTTTCAGAGGTCTAACAGATGTCACTATTATTTAAGTTTTCTTAAGCTTTGAGAAATAAATACTGACCTATCTCTGTGTTTCACAGGCTGCAGCGGCTGTGCCAGGGCCAGTTGGTACTGATTTCAAACCTTTGAATTCTACACCTGCAACAACAACAGAACCCCCAAAACCTACATTCCCTGCTTACACACAGTCTACAGCCTCAACCACTAGCACCACCAACAGTACCACAGCTAAACCAGCTACTTCTATAACAAGTAAGCCTGCTACCCTCACAACAACCAGTGCAACCAGTAAGTTGATCCATCCAGATGAGGATATATCACTGGTAAGTTAAAATGTTTTCATTGTCATATCAAAAAAATGCAGTTTGTGCTGATATGGCTGATTAGATGGAATTTCTTCTGTGCTCTGCATTATGCATATTTTAAGAACGGTGAGAGTGCAAACTGTGCAGAATTAATGCAACTGAGAGCTGTTTTGGTTGCAAAGTGATGACTAGCATATTGCAGTGATCTTGCTGCAGTTCTGTGCCTTAGTTTTGTTGATGATAGGAAATCACTCAACCCCAAACATAATTTAGACTTTCTCTGCATGTGACTTAAGCTTGAAGTTAGCTAGATATAGGTAGTGAGTGCAGAGCAAAAGACTGAACGGGCTGAAGGGGTTTTGGTGCTATTGCAGCAGTCAGAAATACAGTCTATGGATAAGATAAAATAAATTAACCCTAATTTCAGTTAAAGTATCTTTGGGTTTGTGTTTGGCTTTTTTTGTTTCAGTTTGTTAAGAGGCTTTGTTGAGCTGAGGAGATAGAATTTATGTTGTGTGCAAAACGCTCGATTGGCTGGTATTAGGGCAGGTATTTGCAGGAAAGGGGGAAAATCCAAGGGCTGTGTAATGTTACTGGTGTTACTTGAATTTGTTGAACCTCTGTGTTTTGCTTTTGGTGAGCTTTAACACAATGTGCCTTGGTTGTCTGTTGTGGTTTTAGGAAGAGAGAAGGGCACAGCTGCCTAAATATCAGCGCAATCTTCCTCGACCGGGACAGGCTTCCCTGGGTAATCCACCAGTTGGACCAATTGGAGGTATGATGCCACCACAGCCAGGAATTCCTCCGCAACAGCAAGGAATGAGACCTCCCATGCCACCTCATGGTAATCATAAGTTTCCCTGCTTTACTTTCTTGAAAAGATTAGTCTTTGCTATAAACCTTTTTGAAGCTTTGAAGTGGCGTATGCTGGCAGGGAGGGGTGAAGCTTTTTGCAAAAATTCAACTTCAGCTCGTTATTTAAAAAAAAAAGAATTATTCTTTGCATTTTAAATGTTCTGTTTATAGGTCAGTATGGTGCTCATCACCAGGGCATGCCAGGATACCTTCCTGGAGCAATGCCCCCCTACGGGCAGGGCCCCCCGATGGTGCCCCCCTACCAGAGTGGACCTCCTCGCCCTCCGATGGGAATGAGACCCCCCGTCATGTCTCAAGGTGGCCGCTACTGATGCTACTGCTCACGCTCTTAATAGGTTTGGAGATTAAACCTTTTCTCATCTTGTGCTGTTAATATAGCCCAGCTTCCGTCAATTAAGGCTTCATTGTGACTTTAAAAAAAATAAGTATCTTCCCACATGCAAGGAGCTATTGGACATTCTTATTTTACATGGGAAAAAATTATTTGGAATAATAACAGGAACTTTTCCTGATGTTGCAATTTATACTGTATGGCTTCTTTTTCATGTTTCATCTAGGTTTTTAGAAGTGAAGTATAGTAAATATGGTTCGTTAAATTGTGAAGGCGCTGGAATTACATGAACATACCACCTTAAAGGCAAGTTCTGTAATGTTACGTTGCTATTTGTGAAATGATGCCTTCACAGCACTTCAAGTGCTGTTGGACTTCATGTCCCCAACATAGTTTGGTGAGGGCTGTAACTGTTCCCAAATACTTGTACATTAAAGTCTGAACTTGTAACAATATTTAATGTATTTAGAGTTCCTCCTGTTTCAGGGTTTAAGTAAACTGACCCACTAAGGTCATGTGACTTTTCTGTACTGTTATAAACTTCATTGTAATAAAAGAGGAGAAAAATTTATATGCCTTTTTATTCGTGGCCAGCTGTGGACAACTGCCTGAAAGGTTTGTACAGATGCATGCTTGTGGTAGACATTGGTGTAACAAACACAATTATTGGTGCTGTTTTGATAAAATCTGAATTCCTTGTTCTAAAAAGTCACTCCTTAGCTGTACGTCTGAGTAGACAAAGACCTGTACACTTATTAACTGACTCCTCAAAACTGAGGCTGCAGGAGGCACATCCTAACTCTTGGTTGTAACTTCTCTTAATGCATATGTTTCTTTATTTGTGCTTTCTTGTCCTCAATAAATTTTAGATGATTTCTAGTCCTGGCACTTACTTGTAGGATGTGCAAGTGCTCTAAGATACATCCTAGTGCCAGACGTGTCCTGTTAGTTCACTCTTCAACTGACCCCGTTCAATGTGCAAATGCACATGAATTTCAGGAGCCTTCTAGGTTTAGCTTTCTAGAAGCTTAGGTGCATGTCACATGGGTGAGTGACTTCTAGTTGATGTATTGAAGTTGACCTGCAAAAGAGAAATAATAGCTTGACCTTAGTGTATAAAAGAGGCAGAGCAGGCAAGAGTAAAATGTTAGATGCTGTTTAAAGGTTCAGAATTTCATGTCTCGTCAGTCTCTAAAAGAGAAACCATCTGTGAGCATCTGTTGTGTGCTATGATCAGATGTTGACTGAGTTTCTCTCTTGAGTCATTCAGTCTGGAGTAAGAGAACCCTTTATCAAAGAGAGACTTTCCCCCTATGAATTAGTCATTTATCACTCTACTCTTATAAGCACATAAATTCCTGTCAAGGTTGTAGTTCTCTGAATGTCTGACATCACTGTGTTACTGTGCTGTACTTTGAATGGAAGTGAGAATGTAGAGAGAGGCTTTTGGGAGGGGAGGGCGCTGAGAGCTTCTCTGGCCTCTTCACAACAGAGGGGGGGAAAAAAGGAGGGGTGAGTTTTTTCATTTGCAGGTCAACTTTAAATACATGTTCCAGCCTCAAGCCTTATCTATGCAATTTAATTGGTGGGGATATCTCATCTTTTAGGGAAGGTTAGAAAGATTATCAGCATTTTTGTGTCACTGTGTTCCACAGGTGTTTTTGTAAATGATGGAGTTTTTTTACTTAATTATAACACTGAGCATCATGGCTCTGTTTTTGAAAGTCTTGGGGTTTTTTAGCTGCACGTCTGTGCTTCCTGTGGCTTTTCGCTGTACTGTCTCTTAAAGTGCAAAAATACAGTACAGCTAAAATACTACATTGTCTCAGCTTCTGCCCTGGGGTCGTGGAATGTCTCCTAAAAGCACTAGAACACCCAGTGCAATCGAGTTACAACTGAATGGCCTTAGTTTGACTGTTAAGAGTTGCCAGACACTTTTTCTGAAGTGTTTAGCAGTTTCAAGACCATAACTCCAAGCCTCTGTTGAGAAGCAGTTCTCTCTGATCACTGGTATCTGCTGATCACCTGTCAGATGTGCAGTATTTGGCTTGCAAATGTGCTGAGTGGGCCTCAGTGTCAGATCTTTTGTTAGCTCTTCATCTTGCTTTATGCAAAAGTCTAACAGATTAAACTGTTCTGCTGAGGCAATGCTTTTTATACTCTGGTTTTCTTCTGTTTACCTAATAAGGATAATTACACATCACTGGAGAGATTATTACAGTGTCTTCTATTTGTTCTTTTTTGTAATACTACACATAAAATTCATACATTATAAAGCGATCTTAACTACTGCTTGTCAAACAATAGAACTTCTTGCTTTTTCTGAAGATCATATTGCTGCTGTAAGGATGCTTTGCCCTCCTGCCCCAGTCAAGTAAATCCCTTCTCCCTTCAGTGTCTTTGTGTTGTTTTCAGACCCCTCTTCCCCTGGGATAAAACCTTATTGCATGTACTGTTAACTCGGCATATTCTGCAAGTTGTATGAAGAGTTTCCCTCTTAAACAGTGAACGTCTCATTGTTCTGATAATTGTACCATTTTGTAGTTAATACTGCATAGACTTAAAGCTTGGATGCATTTTGAGATTGATCTTTCCTGAGTGGTAATGTTATGATAATCCCTGTACTGCCACCTATTTTTCCTTGGTACTCACAGGCAGGTGAACAGTTTTTCCCTTGGTTTTCACATGGATACTCTCTTTCCTGCTCCTGTCATTCCTGTGCTGTAAGAGCTGTGATGTGGCTGCCTTTAGTTACTTGTCTCTTGTCACTCCTTTGTAAACAGGCAGGTGTTTCAGTGCCTGTGTTGTCTGTTGGTCCCTGCCTTCATTTCTTTGGATACTGCTTCTTAAATGTTCAGAGAGTTGGATTTATGGTGCATTTACCCAAAAAAAGGAAAACTACTTTGAATGTAATAATTGCTTTTATAAAGACTAAGGCTTGGTTTACAGTACCAAGTGTAATCAACATAGCGGTGCCAGCAAAATCCATAATGTAATGCAGCCATGAAAAAAGGCTTTTCCTTTAGTTATTCTCTCCCTGGAAAGAGATGGCAGAAGCCTTTAACGGTTTTATGTGTTGCAGGACTCCAATGATGTAATTACATAGGCAGAAGCTTTGTTTTTCAGTTGTTGCCTAAGTTTGCCACAGCAGATCTGACAGTAAAGTTCACACTTGCAAGGGCATTTTGAAATTGCAATATGATGCAAATGTTGAATACAAAAAAATTATGCTACAAGGAAGTTTCAGACACAGGTGGGAAAATGTTTAGGAAAAAACATGCCAGAATTTATGCAATTAGGACTTGTTTCAAAGATTTTTAATTATTTTATGTATGGTCTCAACATCTTTATGAGCAGCTGCAAAACGGAGAAGACTGGTATGAGAGAAGCTTGAAAAAATATTGGGCTAGTTTTTCAGAAGTCTCAAAAAGACTTGTTTCATACTTTAGAAGCCTTTAGAATGGCTTTCTTCTATTGGCAAACCTTGCTTTAAATAAAATACAGTTTAGCTGCCTTATGTGGACTGAAAGTTTCTTCTGAAACTTTTGGATTATTTTTCTCTTCCACAGATGAGATTTTAGGTGCCAATAATAAAGTTAAGGCTGGGCTGTATATCTAATAACTGTGGACAACAATTCCTCACTCTGTGCATGCATGGGAGAATAGAAACAAGCTTCTAGAAATGCATTCAGCTGCATCTGCCTTCTGGGGTTTCTGCCATTAGTTTAGCCTGGGGAGCTTTTGAACAGTACTGTCACAGAACTGTGTAACTTACTCTGGTAAAACTTGGATAAAATTGAATGGGATGTAGAACCTGCAGTGATTGTACAGGAAACAAAGAATTCGCATCCAAGATAAAGAATAAAAAGATTATTTTAGTTTTAGAAAAAGCAATAAGGGCATTATGACCTCCAGTTAAATTGAGACCGATATACCAGTCCATGAGTTGGGACCACAATTTCAAATGGTAACTAACAGCATTCAATATGTCTTAATAATTGTACTGGTCTAGTTTCTACATAAACAGTAAGACAAGGGTGAACATTGTCAGTGGCTGATGGAATCTTTACCTTTCCTGAACTAGTACAGTAAGTACTATCAGTTATGGGAAAAATGCCCCAAGACAACTGGCTGATGTTCCATTGATCAAGATACAAAGCAAAACAAACTGTCCAATTCAGAAATAGCTACCAAGTACAAAAAATACTATTTGGGCCTGACAAAAGAGGTGCTATAGCAGTCATTTTCTTTTGTTTGCTTGATCACTGGAATTTTGTTAACTTTGAATGCATGTCTTTCACTTAATTGGGTCATGTTTTTTCTAAAATTTAAATTTTTCTTCTTCCTATAGCCCTGCCATAGGACAGGCTGAGGCAGAGTCTCAGTGTTGCCCTGTTCAGTCTGAGGCAAGTGGGATTTATTTTATTCATTCTGGGGGCTTTCACAGCTTTATGGCTGTTGGATATTTATGTCCCCAAACTTGCAGCAAGTTTGGTGAAGGCCCCTAAATTTATTTTAATTTAGGTTTTTTTATTCTCTTTTGGTAGATGGGCTCTATATTAATATTTATCTTTTTATTATCATTGTGTTTTTAAGAGTCTTAGGGGGAGGGAATTGTTTTAAGTTGTTTGGGTACCTTTTCTCTTAATGGAATGCATTTCCTTCGAGGCTGCTCAGGTGGTCCTTCAGCCACACTGCCCCACCCCAACTTCCCCTGCATTGCATTTGTGCTGTGTTTGTTTTTGGGTTTGGTAGTGTTGATTTTGTGTAGTTTCTGAATTAGTGGCATGTGAATACCAGTTACTAATGTTTCCTCTTCTGGGGAGATGTATCTATAAAAGGGCTTAAAATAGGTTTTAACTAGTAAGTGACATTTATAGTCACGACATTGCGTAGCCCAAATTATAGAACACAGTTTCTTTGAAGAAGGTTGAGATGTTAATACTGCTGCATATATGAGCTGCACCTCAACAAATATTAATGTAGAGCCCTGTGAAGAAACAGATCCAACCCAAGTTGGTAACACAGAATAGAAGAGTGAGAAATCAAAGCTGCAGATTTTTTAATTTGTCCGTTTCAGGAAGAGTCTTTTCTCAGTCTCTCAAATACTCCAAACTCAACAATATTTTGGCTATTAGTAGTGAAAGTCACAGCACTTTTTTTGAAACCTTGTGAAATTCTGTTGCGTATTCAAAATTTACTTTGTTGTGCTTTTTTGAAGTTCCTTCTTTCACATAGTGACTATCAAAAAGTTCTGCCCTTCGTGAAGAAGCTGCTCACTGTTGCAGATACATTGGCCTTGAATGCCTGAGGTTGCTTATAGACAACTTCAGCTTCAGAACAGGTTTTGTCCAAGGAGGTCTTGCAGCCTGTCCATAGTGAAATAGGAAATAAACCAATATAGGAGCCTTCAAGATTTTGCTAAATACTGACCCCCAATGGGATTTTCAGTAATTTTAGTTCAAGGATAGTGTCATAATTCTTAACTTAGAATGTTTTGCACATTCCCGTTGTACCCTTGTTTGTTTGTATTCTGCCCTTTGTATTTTTCCTGGAGAAGACGCCCCCCCCCCCCCNCTCTGGTAACTCTTTCAAAATGGTTATTGAGCATGGCCTTGCTTTTCTAATTCTCATTGTGGTGCTCCCCTAATAACAGTGAAGATGAGAACAACTCTTGAAGATATACTACTGCAACTAGTATTTGTTTCACTTACTTAGTTGATAGGAGCATTTGGCTTAATTTTTATTTCCCTACAATGTCTTGTCTCCTCAGCTCTTAGATCCTCTTATCTCTTCAAAACAGCTCATAAAATTCCTATCTATTGTAAATGGTTCATGTTTTGCCCTTTTTGAAAAGTTTTCTTAGCGATGTGTTCCTCCCTGCCTCCTTGTGTGGATTTAAGGGGGATAGTTAAAATAATTTACAATGTAAACAAACCCTCTATATTTTGAGGGATGAAGTGTGTTATTATTTACATTCCAGTATTGCAGCAGTTGATATATCTTGCTGTTTGTGAAATTTCTTTTCTAATGATGACAATATTTTAGTGACTTTTATAGATACTAAAGTAGGTCTTCTAGAGTTCAGTTTTTTAAACTTAAGTAGATGTACATGACTTTTTTTTTAAGGGGCAGGAGTTACTGATTCTCTGTTAAGTTGGGTAAATTTCCACCTACTGTTTTAAATAAGAGACTTGAATGGTAGATGTGGTAAATAAAGTACATGCCACTCATGAAGAACTTAAAAAATCTGTATGCTTGCAATCAAAATAACGAGAGCAGTGCAACAGTGGTAGTGACTGGGTTCTGTGAGAATGCAGCTGCTGGTGACTGCCATGTTCTGTAATAGGCTGGATAGATAGTTTAGAGGAAGGAGAGTTTTGAGGCAGCTGTTGAAGGGATCAAGATGAATTGAAGTGTGATGTATACAATGTACCGTTTGAAGTTCTGTAAAACACTTGGTGAGAGTTTCCTTGCACACTGTAAGCAGCAGCTTAGTGAAATCCCTTTATTGCCAGAGCACAGGTTCCCAGAAAGGCTGTGCTGGAAGAAATGCAGTTTGACTTTAGTCTTGTGAGGATGTGTCTGGGGGTGCTGAGCACTGGCACCGGCTGCTTTGGCAGATCCTGCCCTGAACTGCAGGATTCAGGGTGGAATCCTTGTCATTTGTTACTGGCATCCTGGGGAGGCAGTTGCTGGTATGAGTAGTTGTGAGAGGTGGTATTTATTTACATACCTGGTCCCTGTTGGGAATAGTGAGGTCCTGGCAGCCTCTCAACAGGCTCCCACTTTTCCATTCTTAGGGGCTTTCTTGCAGCAGGGATAGTCAGCAACTGCTCTTTTAATGGCAGTGAATTGAACTTGTCCATGAATACTGTCTTGAACCTGCCTTAAGGTTTTTGTTTCTCAAGGATTTAAAGAAGTGAAAAAGTCTAGAGAAAATAGTGGAATTTTAATGCTGGTACCATCTTAACTAAAAGCAAAAAATCACACAACTTTGAGAGCTCAAAGGCTTTCTAATAAATTCTCTTGTTGGCAATTAAAGCAGGTCTCTCTGGCAGCTAACTGCCTTAGAAGAGATCCAAACTTCTGACATCTCAATTTGGTTTTCCTTAGATTTTGTCTGAACCTTTACCATGTTCCCAGGTGCTATTGAGAAAGGGAGGTGTGGGAGGTGTAGAATTTCAGCTTCTGCTGCCCTTAGGAGCTATGTAGAACTGGATTTGCTACCAGCAATTTTGAATTCCCAGAAATTAATGCAGTGCAACCAGGGGAAGATATTTCTCTGTCTCCCAACTTAGGAGGTTATATAATGCTTTTGACTTCAAGATGTCATGCAGAGCTTTTCTCTTTTTTTGTTGAATTACTTGTGCTGAATTCTTCCGCTTCTTAAGTGGAAGACAATAGATTTTGCTCTTTCATTTGTAAAGTCCAGAATAAGAAAACACACTTTATGAGACTTTAATGAAGGAACCTGGCAATGTAAGTATTCTAATTTCCTTTATGTTTGTGGTAGGCAGTAGGATGACCTTGTTAAACTTTTGGGTTATGTATGAAAAATACATAAGAGTAAGGGCAAATTGAAAGCTTTATAGTTGCCTTAACTTCATATGTTTTTCTTAGGCAACAAATTGCAGTAATTGAAGTTTGGCAGCTTTTTTTTTAAATAAAAATCTAAATTATGGGTTAAACACCTTGGTTTAATACAATTTGTGTTTCTGTTAACTAGCAGCAGAATTTCAGCATTTGCTACTTACTGGTAGAGAAGAAAAATTCCACAGCACTGCCAGTACAGGTTAGTTTAATCTGTAAGTACCTGATGTTCCTATTTGAAATAATTTGTTCAAATGATACCACTTAAATACATGAGGGGAATTTTGGTCTCTGAAATGTGATTGTTAATCTGCTGCTGATTTCAGTAGTGAGTGAACATCTGGATTTTTCTTGGAAGATCTGTAATGGATTTAACTTCGCTTGTGGGCAAGTAATAAATATCTGCAAGCACCTTGAAGGAAAACTTAATACTGAACCTTAACAGATAGCCTTTGATGTTACTGAAAAGTGTGAAGATCTCAAGTTGGTAACACTTCAGTAACATGCCTGTTACTAAAGAGGCTGTTTTTTATCAGCAAACAAACAGCATTCCTGTGTTTGTTGTGTTGGGGATTAAGCATTTCTGTTTGTAAGAATCCATAGCACTAATGTAATCTTTGGATTTTCTTTAGCTCTTACTAATTACCGTTTCTTACCAACAGATTTTTACTTTGTTAGGCCTGTAAGCCAGGAGCTTGTTCTTCTCTACTTTTTTTTGATTATTTTTCTTAGTCCGTTTCAGTACTTCAGAGGCTACCTACAAATGTGGTTTTGTCCAGCTGTTTTATCTTACTCGAGAGTTACTGCTCTGCCTCTCTTTTGTGCCCTATTCCATGTTCTCAGATATTCTGGCATTTTATTTTTATTTTATAGAATATTTTACACCTCTGAAGAAAACGATTCTTTATGTTTGGATAAAAGATGCAACTTTCTCCAGAATGGCTGCATACACTTATTTTTATTTAGACTTTATGTATCTCATCTGCACATATCAGCACAGGGGATAAAAACTTTGTGCTGTAGGACAAAGCATAGATCCACAGCTGGATGAGCTGTAGAACTGTGCTTTAATTCACTTTTGAAGGCCATGGTATCACACTCTGAGGGGCTTTTGGCATCTTTGGTGGATGGTTACATAGCCAGTAGGTACTGGGAAGGTCATAGTGAGGGGGTAGCTGAACAGACACTTCAGTTTACCAGCTTGTCTGAAGGGTCTGGAGGGGGTTAAGATTTATGAGTGACTCACCACTTCTGTGGTATTGCCCATTTTAGAGTTCTGAACTCTTAACACAGTCCTGCGCAATTCATCAGACAAACATAAACAGTTGCAAGGGGATTGTGTTCTACTGTTTAGTCCGTCTCCTGCCATCTTCTCTGCATCAGTTCTCAGTAATTCACACAAAATTGCTTTGTCTGCAAAACTACCTGCAGGCAAATATCTGACTAATGTTGCATAGGTGCTTCTCCCTAGCTGGAAAAAAGGGAAGTCATGTAAAGCTAAGTTATAAATTTTACTCTGTCTGTGTTTGCTCACTCTTCATGGCAGGTGTGCATGAGTCATAGGGATACCTTGCTGTGAGGCTTTTATCTGTTAACAGAATGTATCCACATTTCTTAAAACTTCTGTGGTTGACCCTTGTTGGCACTTAATGCAATGCTCAGTGCTAAGGTGGAATGAGTAACTGATGGCTTTTGGCTGCTCAGTTACCTTATGAAGTCCTCGTTTTGACAGTGTTTGGATGCTTACCTGCACTAATTGTACACCAGCCTGGCAGTCAGTGCGTTCCAGAGTGTCTTAAAAAAAAAGTGCATTTGTCCAAGATAGATCCCAATACAGTTCTGGTAGAAAGTCATCTTTTTATGAAACTTTTAATAGCAATTAATTACAGTACTTTTTTGGTAAAGCTGATTTTCTTTTGAGATGGAACCAGAACAATACTAGAAATCTGAGCTTTCCTTACCAGGTAAGCAATCTTAAGTTGTAGCTCAACTTCTGATACACCGTTAGAGCAGCTGTCCAGTCTGATGTGGTTCAGCACTTTACCCTTCCAGTTCTGATACAGTATATATGGAACAGTTTGTCATTTCTCACTAGTTCCATAGACGTCTTGCTGACTCTGAATTGGCCCTTCAGAGTGTCTGGTCACAGTGCAGTGAACACAAACTGAGCAAACTCCAGGCTGTGTTTAGTACCTTCATAAAGCACAGGAGTGAATTGTGTCCCCTCTCAGTAGCAGCACAGCCACAGAAATTAGTGTGTCATGAAGGTTTTTTTCTGTAACTTGCTACTGCTTTTGTGTAAGTGGTGTGAAAGGGCTGGGATTACTGATTTTTTTCAAAAGACAGGTGGTGGCAAAATACTGATGTTGAATTTAATTCGAAAAAGTGAGAGACTGGTAAGTATGTGCATCATTTTAATGCATGCAAATAACAGTAACTAGCTTAATTTTATAGCATTCAGTTTACACAGAAGATTCAAGGAAAATATGGAGCAAATATCCTTTGCATCCACTGGGAGCCTTCTATGAACTGTGTGCTTAAAGGAATGGATCATTGCACATATACCCGTCTGTAATGTGTAACCACTCTGTAACAGTCTCTGATTAAACATAAGTGAACCATTGTTTCTGTGTATTTTTTTTCTCCTCTTGAGCACCTATTTAAATTATTAATTGCAACAGATGTCATGGTGCAAGGACTCATTTATGTGAGCTTTTTCTTAAAGCAAAGTGGAGATAGGCAAGTGAATCTTCTTAACCTGTAACCTCCTTTTGCTGTTGATCTGTCATTCTGCTGGGCAGAATTTACAAAGAATTTGACTGCTGAAGTTGGAAGAATTGGGGGAATATAGAGGAAAATTTCTAACAGCATTTTCATAAAAGCTGGTGGAGTGGGAGTGCTGTCAGGTGCTCTGTTCAAAACCCTGGAGGGATGAGGTAGCTTGGAAACTGTGTGTCCTTGCACCTCCTGCGTATGGGATGAGGATGGATTACTGTGCAAGGCTGGTTGGTTTTATTTTGCTGCCACTGGTTACTCAGATTCATTTCAAAGCGAGGTGGTAAAAGGAGGATAAATCCATATTTTGATGCTACTACCAGGAACAATTGATAGCATTTCGAATTGGGTATGTGTGATGTGGTGCTTCACAGTAAGCAGGGGGCCCTTCAGGGAAGATGCTGCTGCACACAAGCTCTTCATGGGCATTTGTCCTCCGGCCCTCTCAGCTCCAGGGAAATCTGAGAAGGCCTTTGGAAGATGGGAAGCTTTGTCCTAGAAGCCGGCTAGAGCAAGGGGATGGGTGGCGTCTGGCTCGTTATCCCTGTGTGGATATGATGGGTAGGAAGTGGGACGGATGGGTCTGTGCTTGCTGCCCCTTGAGCCCAGCAGCTTGTGTTTGCAGTACAGGACACCAAGAGTTATCTTTTAAATTTATACTTTGTTCTAAATCTCGTTTCTTCAGGGGGAAGGGTGGTTGAGGTAAAGAGTTTGCATCTAAGCTTTTAGTTTCTTAGAGGTAGGAATGGGTATATTTGAAAAGCAAGACTTATGCCTCAAAGGAAAGACTCGAGTATCTGCAGTGGTGGGGCTGCAGAGCAAAGGATTGCTGCCTGCAGGATTGAGTTGGATGTGAGCAGGCAGGAAACAAGTTACAAGACAGACCCTCTTGGCCAAGCTGGTTTCAATTTTTCATCGTGGTAAGTTTCTTTTTGAAAACAAAATCTGTGCTTCTGCCCCATCATTAGAGCAGGCTGTATATCTGTTAAGTTAGTGCTTTCCTTTTCACTGCTGGGCTTTTCAGTAAGTTTGCATATCCTGTTTCTGTCTGGGTTGAAGCCATCCTTGTGCCCCGTGCTAGACTTGGGAAAGCTGCCTTTGCCCAATTAACTTCACACACACCCCTGTCCCCTGCATCAGGGCTGAGAGGCAGAGGGGGATTTCTCTGGCTCTCCATCTCTCTTGCTCGTGCTAATTGTTTCTGCTCCCTGACACCAGAGGGTGAGGGCTTGGACTAGACAATAATCCTTGCTTTAATCCTATTCTGAATTCACAGTGGCTTGCAATTCCTTTTTACAGTTTTTGGCTGTGCCCAGATATTGGCTGAAGTTGGAAAAGCAAATCATACCTTGCTACTGTTAGAACTACTTCTTCAGGTAGGATAATAAGGCTCATGTAGAAATGGCAATTCTTTATAAAGGATTTTTATTAGATAAAAACAAATTATATGAGACGGTTTTTGGCAGTTTTAGTGATAATATGTCAAGCAATGAGAAACAACAATAACAGGCAGCTTTATTAGAAAATGTGATGTAGTCATTGAAAACATAATGCTGAAAATAAGTGCCTTTGCATTAGACAAATTTGAGTCCTGTACTCTGGACATTCATTGGCTGATAATACAAAATCTTTTCACCAAGTGCAGGAATTGTGTGGACTATGGACACTGTATAACACAAAAGTAATCTTTTATGTCATCCACGTCTGAATTGCTCATTTGTCTGCACCCCACCCCAGATACATATATATCTAGAAAGATAATATTTACACAGAGAAGCAATGTAAGAGCTAAACAAAATTTGAGACCTGTGTTTTATCAGTTTTAATGTTTGCAAAGTCATCTTTTAAAATTGCTTCGCTACTGGACATGGCTTTGCAGTTGATGGGTAGCTCTATTTCATCCATGGTACACATCAGTGAGCGAAGTACATTACAGCCAGAGCAGTGTATGTGGTACAGGTTTACTTTTTTGGTGCTGATTCAGGAATCAAAATGGACAAGTTCTGTAACTGATCAGGACCACCCAGAAAAAATCCTGAGAGCTGGGAAGAAAGGGATTCCCACCATACTTGTTGATCCCGATCTCAGTTCTCCAAGTATTGAGAGGAAGTGAAATAGTCTTTAGTCTGTCCCGCTGTCCCCAAGCAAAGACTGCAGTTATTGCTGTCTTAAGTTTAAAATGTTGCTTTCCATGAATCCAAAACTATCAGAGGCTTGTCTTCAAGTATACTTTCCTAGTAGGTTTCAAGTAGTTAATTGTGATTTTTGCTACCTGGTTGTTCAGCCAGGGCAGTCTACTTCCTGTTTTCCATGTGGCAGTGGACACTTGCAGTGCTGTATCTTCTAAGAGCACAGAGCATGTTGTTAAAGTACCACATGCCTTATGTTCTTCTGAAAGCTGCATCATTTTCAACCTCAATATTGAAAGCAACAAGACCACTAAATGAAAAGCCTAAATAAAAGGTCACATTTTCATTTCCAGAGGGCACTGAGTCGTAATGGAGTGGCAGGATCCGGAGGTCCTTCATGTGACCGCGTATAAATACGTTTCTGTCCTTGGTCCAGCCAGAAACTCTTTTGAGATGGTTACGAATGGTGGGAATATTCCATACAGTTCCATGTAGCCACTTCATTCTCCTGTCATCTAAGGGCCCCATAATTAATTTATCAATTTTGGTTTTGTGCACAATCTTGCTAAAGCCATAACCCTTTCCCAGAAAAAAGTGAGTGTAGATTCTTTTCTTTCTGGTAGAAACATTTTTCATCTTGATGTCACGTAAATGTTTCAGGGTTTGAAGGGCTGAAGTTAGAATTTCATCTTTATCTGGATTTGGCTCTTTGTCTAATGCCTCATCTGGCCAGTACAGCAAGGTAAGCAAAAAATAGGCACTTGCTGGAATTTGTCGTGTAGCATTGACAAATTTTAGACTGAGCTTACGCAGATCTTGCAGTGGGAGGAGTTTGGCTGAGCCTGGTGCTATGCAGGCTAATGTGATGTGGCACAAAATATAATTGATGAGATCATTGTAATCCGGACTCTCCCTCAGTAGGTTGGCTGCATATAAAGTAATGATCCTTTCTAACTTTTCAGCTGGCTTGTCCTTGTCTGTTAAGAAGGACAGGATATTGGTGACATTTCCTCCACCGTTCTCATAAATAGTCATTTGTGTGATCAGCTGTGTTTTAGAGCCATCATTGCTGTCTTCAAGTAGTGATGCTGATCTGAAGAACTTAGCAAAATTCTTAGACTGTTTTCTTAGCCATTTTCTGGGTTTATAAATTTGTTCTTCCTTTTCATCGTTTGTATCATCCTTCTCTTGTTTTTTATCTGTTTGGAAATAACTTAGTTCTTCTGAAATCCACTCCAGAGCATTGTACAGGTTCTGGCGCAAACCTTTTAGGCGGAAGTGAAGCTTTCCCCATGGTTTTTTTATCTCTTCAGGAGTGTAATCTGTGGTGAGGTATTTCACAAGCTCAGTATGTTCCTCCTCTGAACTTGTGTGGAATACAGGGAGTCTGGACAGAAAGGAAAGAAGACGACAACCTACTTCTACTTCTCCAAAATAGCCAGCGTTGTTCATAGTTTCCTGTTCTGCTTTTGCAGCCTGTTGTGCTGCCCTGAAGCATGTCATAGCTTTAAGAGCAATCTCTATCTTCTCAATGATAATTTCAGGGGTGTTGTCCTCTGTCATTTTATCTACAGTGAAACTAAACCATTTCCTGTAGACCTGACCTTCTGTATCTAAAATAAAAGAATCATTTGGTAAATGAGTTTTGGCAATCCTTGCCCAGCGTAGTGCTTCTTCAAATTTTTCATTGCTGTAATTCAGTCTGGCAAGCTGCTGGGCAAAAAAAGGATCTTTTCCAAGGAGTTCATAGGCAGCTGTTAAAACAGCAATAGCTTTTTCACAGTCTTCGGTTTCACAGACATGTTCAATGAATGGGGAGAAGAGAGTGTCAGCATCGTCACCCCTGCTTCTTTTATCGCGTCGAATAAACAGATGTCTGATAAACTTTATGAAGTCTTGTTGTGTAAATCTGTTTTCAAAAAGTGTCTTTTCCTGAAGAAGAGTTGTTGCAAGTTGACTTAGAGACTGATTCCCTGAAAGCTGATGCAGAATTTCTTTTGCAACCACAGGGTGTATTATCCGAACCAATGAAATGTGAGTGGTACTTTCCCTTAGCTCAATTAAAAAAATCCTTGCTTGTTCACTCAGGTGATGTTTGAAGTTATATGCGTTTGGTTTACTCTCTGCATATGCCCCCAGTCCCAGAAAAGCCTCACAGTGTGACAGTGAGAGATAGGAATCATGTACATAACAATTAAGCAAAGCCATGTAACGGATCAAGCAGGTGTCCCGAGAGTGAAGGTCTATGCCCTCCAATATGTGTGCCACCAAATCTGACACATATGTTGCATTGAACTCCTTACACATCAGGACAAATGTAAGTATGAATTCTGGCTCTATGTCTTTCAGTTTTTCAAGTTTAGTGTTGAACAGACTTTTCTCTGACTCTGTCAGCTTGTGAGTGACAGCAACTGTGTCCAGAGGAGAAGCCTTGCAAAGCCTTTCAGGGTCATTGCATCGTCTGCAGCATATTAGGATGAAGTAAGGTTTGGGGGTGTTCATTTTCCTGGTTGATACAGCCTCCATTAACTCCACCTGTAGTTCTTCCAAGTATTCATCCTCGTAATCTTCGATCAGGAGGAACACAGGAAAACAGTGAGTGATTTCTCTTTCTTCATAATCTCTAAGTGCAAGCACGTGGTTACAAACAGTTGAAGGTGGATATGAGGTCTTGATAACAGCACATCTGAAGTGCTTTCTCCTTTTCCATAGAACTTGTCGTGCTATTGTGCTTCCACCGCTTCCAGGATGGTGAAATATCTTTAGTTTAGCCACAGAATAATTTGGTACACTTCCTCGTAAAGTACCATCCAGGAGCTTGCTGGCATCCTCACAGGCTTCACGTTCAATGATATCCCCACAGCGTCTTTTATCAGCAAGCCACAAGTTTTCCCAGGTAATTTTTCTCCCTCGGTAAAAATTTTGTTCTATTTCTTGTATTTGTTTGTCAGTCCAATGATTTAACTTGATATCATCACATTGGTCAGCACAAAGGATTTCTAGGGAATAGAGTTTCTCTTCTTCCCGCAGGGAAAGTGTACACACCCCTCCAGTAGAAACTGGGAGGTGTCTGGGTTGACCTGTAGAAGGCAGCATGGCTTGAATGGTGGCATCTACGTGACTGAGTTTCATCCCCACAATACTGCGTTGTTCTAGTGACTCAATGCTGCAGGATACCTGAGCTAGATTAGCCCACTTTCCGTAATTTTCTCTGGACTCTGCAATGCAAATGATGTACTCTGCGCCATTCATCTCTGAATAGAATTCCTCAAAAGTGTCTGCAAGTGGTTTCTGCACTGGTGATAGCAATAGGAAAAGCACAATGAACGATCGCTCTGGCAGGATTTCCTCACAGATACAAGTAATTACTTTCTTAAGGAATTTCTTTTTTGTTCTAATCCATGTGTTTTCATCACAAGATTTTTCATCCCCGTGGAAGTCACTGCGCCCATTGCAGAATATCCAGCTGGTCTGATCAAACAGTTTCCGAGAGTGAGCATTATCAGTCTTAATTTCATTGAAAAAATCCTGTAAAAAATAGGAACTTGTTTCATGGTGCTCTTTGTACTTGCTGTGTAGCCCTGACACATTAGAATGTTCATCAAAGTCAAAGACACAGAAAATGTTCAAGTTCATTAAAAAGTTGATATGGTTCAGATTATCCTGTTCACATCTATTTGTGACAAGAATATACCATAGGGAATCATCCATGTAGCTTTTGCCATCGTTTAATAGAATTGACAACTTTCTTCCTAAATCTTCAGGTATTTCCGTGTGTACCTGTGCACTGGAGAGCTCAGCTTTTTCTCTCTGAGCATTCCTGTCTTGCATAGCCTGAGCAAAAGCAATGAGTTTGTTGCGCTCTACAGGTTCAGACTTGGCTCCTACTCTCTGGTAGAGAGCTCGTTCTTTGGTCAGGATCACCTTGTTGCTTTCTTTGTTGTAGCTGGGCAAGTACACTTCAAAACAGTGGTTCTTTACTAAGACGGACGTTGGTTCAATGTCAACCTCCACCACAAATCTTTGTTCCTGCGAGTCTTTTGAAATCACCTCAACAAAAACAGGTGGGTGAATACATTTCCTTGCAATTTCTTTTACATTATCACAAAAGCATTTTTGTATGTATTTGTCCAATCCATCAATGTAGTCTTCTCGCCTGTAGACTTTTATGCCAGCGACCTGTCCGTGTTTGCAGCCCTTGTTCTCAACACTGTCCATGACACCAAAGTGGATGGTGCCGTTTGTTCGGATGTTCATGCAGGCTGAGGCAAATTGGATCACTTCAGAGGCAAATTTGGGCTGCAGTCGATCTGTGGGCAGCTCTGAAGCAGTGGCAAGAGACTTGAATTCATGGCAAGGAGTGATTAATTCATTGACTCCTGATTCTGGAATAAGAACCGTGCCTTTCACATATTTGAAATCGGCATCCTGACTTCTAAAGGGTCGGCAGTTTCTGAGCTCCCAAACTTCATCAGAACTTTGCCTCTTGCCTGAAGTAGGAGCTGTGTTACCACTGTTCGTTGTACCCTTGGCATCACAGCTGCCTCCCCCTGACGTGCTCTGAGCCGGGGCAGTGCTGCCTCTCACCGGCTCTGTTTGTGCCTCTGTTCTCTTGGGTGTTTTGCTGCTGGAATTCTTGCCTTGCTGTGCTTTGTCCCGGCGTTGCAGAAGTTCATTTCTCTTGCACATTAAGATCTGGATTTGGCCTTTCCCGAGACCTAATTCTTTGAGGAAAGGCTTATCCAGTGCCTTTAGTGCTGGACCTGTCACTTCTTCTGCATGTAGTCTTTCTATATGCTCTTTCTTAACTCCAGTAGATTCCAGCCAACATTTGACATGGTTCTCATCCCATTCATTCACAGGTATTGTGCTGTAATCTAGAAGTTTTAAGTATTAGCAATGCAATCTAAAAAAAGTCAATGTGCTTGACAAGGCATTACGATCCCTGTGAAACTGCACACACTGAATCCCAGGTAATTTTCTACCAGTCACAGTGAGAGAGCACATCTCAAATTCTCCAATATATCAGATCTGATGACAAAGATCCTTAATCAGAAGCAGTCCTAAGCAAAGGTAAAAGACTAATAAGGAAACTCCAAAGGAGGCTTGGAAATGATCTTCCAAGGGAGTCAAGGAAATAACCCAAATTTTTTGCAGGGAATGAATGATGTGATAAGATCTTGGGAATTGTCAGGGTTGGATTCTCTAGACTGGAGAGGTTTGGGTGGGTCCTTTACTCTCTTGAGTCTGATCATTTTCTGCTAGATGAATATCGCATCAATACAACCCCTAAGATCATTTTAAGACTACTGATTAGTTCCTACTAGAGATAAATCCCTAACGTGCAGGTATTAAAAAGCAAATTGCTACAAATCAAGTACAAATTTTCTGAAAGCAATACATACCCATTGTCTTTAGTGAGGGAAATCCTACTGTTAATGCACAAAACCCTAGAGGGGAAGAAACAAAACCTCTTGAGATTTACTGTTAACATTCCTGTGTTCAAGCTGATTTTGGTGTTGTGTCTTACCAGTCTTCTCCCACCTTTCTGGTCTAAGGTCACTTCTGTACCTCTGAAGGCTGGGTCTTGCCAGCTATGCTGGTTCTGAGCACCTGTACTCTGGGAAGGCAGCTGTTGGTGCCTCTGACACACACATGGGTGACAGAAATTGGGATTTGCTGGAGAAGCTTGTGCTGACAGCTGAGCCCATCTAACAGCTACTTCTGTTAGAAACTGGAAAAATGGAGGCCCACCCCCACTGTATCCCCCAGGTTCCATTTCTTATTTTTTACCACTTTTCTCACTCTCCTTTTCCCTGTTTTGTTCCCTCATACTCCCTTTTTTTTTTCTGGATACAGTCTCCCTGTCTCTCTCTTTTTTCCACCATCTGTTCTGGTGCTTACCAAAATTTCCAAGAAGTTCAACTCACTGCCCAACCCAGCAGAAGGTTCTCTGTTTAGCAGGGTGTCTTTGTCTGGGACATGATATCCTCTCAGTGCCCAGGCTCCATTCCCAGGGGTTCAGAAGCAGCAGGGTCAGCTGGTTCTGTACTGCAGGAGGAATGGGATAAACACACCCGTCACAGCAGAGACTTAGAGATTCACAGTCAGCAACAGCCATCCACGAGCCACAGCCAGTGAGCCAAGGTAACAGTGAAAGGTGCCTTGTGGTGGTATTTCTTCTCTTTCTTACTGTATTGTGGAACCTCAACCCTGCTGGCAGGTGTAGCTGGGCCAGCTCCCTCCCTGCAGCCCCTGGTGCTACAGCAGTGGCCTTCACCTCTGAATGCAAGTGTCCAAGGAGCAGCCCCAGTGCAGGCAGCACAAAGCAAGCTCTGCACGATGCCTTAAGTGAGAGATGAGCAGTTACTCCCTCAACTACGGCTTGGCAGGAGGTGAGTGCAACTCAAAGAGGTGTTTTGGGTCTGAGAGAAGAGGGGATGCTAGGAAAAAAGTGGAGTTAAGTGCACATTTACCCTTCCAGCGCCTGGTCAGTCCTGTAGAAGCCTTGTCTGGCCAAGGCCCCAGGGTGGAGGAGCTCTGGTGTAAACAAGTGGCTCTAAGGGAGAGCCTGCTCTGTTCTGCTCTGGTGTGCTGTAGGTGTGAGGGGGATGCCTCAGAGTAACAGTAAACAGGCTGGTTGTGAAAACAGAGGGAGTCTGATTTCCACTGACACTCGGTGCAGCCTTTTCTGATAGAGCACAAAAAACGTCCCTGTACTACTGGTTGTGGGTTTTTTTGGCTTCTTCCCCGGGTTTGGCTTGTGGTGAATCCCCTCCCTGCCCTTGTCTCTCTGCCAACGCCCGCTGTGACGTCAGGAAGGCAAAACCGAAAACGAAATTTCCCGGGGAATACAAAGTGGAGTTGGGCGGGACTGGGGGAACCCGCGGGCCCCGGAGCCCCGCCGGGGTTCGGAGCAGTCGGGAGCGGCAGTGGGTTTGTGGTCCCTTCAACCCGTGTGTGTTCCAGAGGGGTCTGGGAACTATCGGCTGCAGGAGAGGCAGGGAGGAGACGTAGCCGCGGTGGGGAGGGAAGGGGGACCGGAGGTGTCTGTACTCACCACCCAGAGCTGCGCAGGTGGCAGTGGAGGGGCAGCCTCGCTTTTCCTTACACCTGCTACCAGTAAAGTCACCCGCCAGGCTGAGAACAGCCCCCCGTCCCCGGCAGGACCCGCACGGCACAGGGAGGGCTCACCTTGCTCAGCCCGAGGGTAACGGAGTGTCTCCAGTGCTGTCCTGGCTGCAAGGAAAGGCTTTCCACGGGAGGGAGGGAAGGTACTCCAGCGAATTGTGCCCGTTGGGCCCTGCACAGGCTCCGCTGCATGGGCAGCACTCTGGGCACTGGGGCTCTTCTGCGCTCCGGTGGGTCTGTTGTTCTGAAACAAAAAGAGAACTGCTTTACACAACCAGTCCTTATAAACCATCAAGTCTCCACCCCTTTCTCAGCACATTGATGCTACTGCGTGGTGCTGCCTTTGCACGGCGGCCTGAGCCCCACCAACACCACGTATGAGTCAGGATGTGATTGGGGGGGTGTTTATTTTACAGAGTTTCAGATCCACCCTTCTTGGCCTCTTTATCAGCTACTGCTCACTCCAGGGCAACTGGTTGCTGAGTAGTGAAGTTGGCAGGGCCATAGAGCAGTAGAAGCTCCTCTGATCTGGGCCCCTCCCAGGAAGGCTGTGCTGGCAGACAAAATATCTTAGTGCCTGAGTTTTTCCTGTAAAGCACGTGATCAGTTACCAGCTTAGTTTCACAGAAATATATTTATTTGTGGGTATCTCTGCACAGCTGTAAAAATTCTTGCAGCCATTTTATCTCACCTGCTCACCTACCTGCCTCGGGGAGTCAGAGTCACTAAAGGAGACTCTGGGGCCTTCAAGGAGGCTCAGTGCTCATCCCCCNTGGAGCCCTGTCTTGGGTCAGCAGCCAGGCCCAAAGCCAGGCCTGTGCCCCTTTTCCAGGGAGGCAGGATGTGGCTGCTGCAGGCACTGGGCCCCTGCTCACTGCTTCCAGCACATGGCACCAGCCCTGCTCAGTTCCCCAGACACATCATCACTGAAAGCTGTGTCATTTTAATCGGAGTACAAGTCTTTATTTAGTAGGTATATAAAAGAACTTTACATGAGAAGTACAAAAATATGAAATAGGCTTTGAATCTTCTTAGGTAAAATTACCATTATTTGTTTCAAGCTTTAGAAACATGTAACCTGCACAGTTTGGCATCTTGGGTAAATTGCTCTCATACATTGTAAAACCAGGAAAAAAACTTCCTGTTAAGTAGTTCCAGAAAAGTAGCTGTATGCACCCAATCATCCATAGTACTGGCAATAATTTATTAGTTTAAGACACAATTGGCACAGTCATACAAATTCCCACTTTGTAATTTCTCCTTTAGTTAGATTCAAGATGCAGTATCGCTTTCCTCTTCCAGTTGTTAAGAGGTGATTAAATATAAATACAAACTGATTAAGACTGATTTGGCATGCTTCATACTTGTACCACTTGGATTTGATACCACTTTGTAGTAAAAATTAAATAAATATAAATACATTAAATAAATATATTGTCAAGGAACACCCCACACAATGCTTTGTCACAGCTTCAGGGCCAAGGAAAAGAAATACTGCATCTTTAACCACATAGGCTCCTGTGGATGGAATTACCAGGCCACACAAACAGAAAATGGGGTTCTCCAGCTCTGTGGCAGCGCTTGAACACTGCCCTGATTTCACAGCCCTCACTGCCCTTGTCCTTTCCTCTGTGGCTCCTTTTCCCCAGGACTCATCTCCCCTCTGGCTCGGTGGCTGGAGGAGGCCCTTCCTCACCAGTGAGGGAAACTTCCAGTGGATGAATCAGGAGCAGCTCACAGCTGCCAGGGTGTTTTGTGCAGGTACTTGTGCTGACATGTTCAGATACTGTGATTTAAGTCAGGACTGCTCAAGCTGTTCTGTGAATACTGATTGATATTAAACGAGGCTTGTTTTCAAAGCAGGTGAACCTTCAACTGATTTTTCAAGTCAGTATTTTTTCAAGTCAGTATTTTTTAGAACTCTGTTGTATCTGCTCAAGCACAAGGAACTAATTTTCCAGGGTAGTACTGATTAAACAGAAATGGTACTTTCATACTGTTCTTTGGATAATCAGAAATGATTCCCTTTACAATCACTGGTGTGCCTGATGCCTGATGTGGCAGTAGTGCAATGGCAGGTTCAGATGATTTGCTACAACCAAAGGGCTCCTTTTGCAGATCCCAGTCCTTTGTAATTATATGATTTCAATCACTGTATTTTGATTTTTTCTTTTTGTAGTAAAACACATCAGTTATAAAATCACATACAGTACAGGGATATTGGGTGATGGTTGCATCCAGCTTTTGCTCTCCATTTCCACAGTCCGTAAAGTGCCCTGGAGTACATAACTCCATCCCCAGGGTTTGTCACTTTCCCGCTGGCTCCTTGGGCTCCCAGCGTCTCCCGATCCAGCGCAGGCAGAGGTACAAGGCACTTTTTGGAAGCTTGGTTTCTTCAAAGAGAGAGAATTCAGCTCTTTGCTCCCCCTTTTCCCTGCTAAAGGTAGGCCTGTGCTTGGAATGTTGGTCCCAGAGAAGAAAGCTCCATCCCTCTCCTCTCAAACAGCGTCTGCTGCAAGGCTGAGCTCTGCAGAGTCCTCAGCGTAGTAATGCTGGAACAGTCTCTCCTGGCAGCAGATGTGCATAGCGTGGTAGGTGTGCAGGAGCAGGCGAGGGAAACGAGCTGTGAAGTAACACACAAAATCCTCTGGGATGGAGCCCAGGGTCTCCTGCACTTCGGGAGGCAGTTCCCTGTAATGGTGCTTCTGTGGAGGAAAACAAGAGGGAAAAGCTCAGTCAGAGGGTTTGTGTTCAAGAAGTCTCTTGTAAATAGAGCTGTTGGTCTTCCTGGACAAGGCAACCTCCTATTGTACGGTGAAGACTAAACCAAGGTGTGGCACAGGGTGGCACCAAACAGCAGCCAGAGGCAGGAGCAGAGTGTGGGTGGTGCTGATGGAAAAGAGTCCTTTACCTTATTTCTCATCGCCCTCAGAAGGTCCCGTACTGAGCCTCCTTTATAGGATCTGAATTTTCGAAGGTCTGAAAGAGAAATGACAAGATTTCTTTTTGTGCTGTGATGCAGTTCTAGTTGCTGGGGTGTGTGCCCACACCACAGGTCCCTGTAGGTGTGTTTTAGGATATAAACAGGAACTTGAATTTGAAGAAATAACTCTACTGGTAAGTAAAGATCATGTGCCAAAATGGAGACAGTGTTATCCTTGCTTTCCTGTCCCAGCAAACTGGGAACAGTGTGTATAACTTCCTTCCACTCTGATAAAATACTGTCCATTACCTGTCTGAAGAGGAACAGTGATGTGCTCTCTCCAGTCCATTTTCACCACTTCTCTTCCACCTCTTTCTAATTGCTTGACTATGGGACCATCTAGAGATTCTTTCTCTATCCGGTCACTAACATCCTGGAAGAGACATTCAGGTTATTTCCAGTTTGAGTTCCAGGTTTTTCTCAACAATTTCAAATTGCTGCCTGTCCTGGTAATGAAGTTAGAATTCCATTTCACTCCGTAACAGTGCTTGGGAATAGGATACAGAAATTTCTGAGAGTATTTGTTTCACATGTGCCAAAGCCTTTTTAGCACAGAGGAGGTAAGGCTGGAAAAAAGTCCTCAGCCAGTTCCCACCCCACATCAGGACTTAGTGCATATTCATGACTGTTCTTGAACCCACCCAGCCATGTTCTCTGTGCATCCTGTAGCACCCTTCCTCACACCAAGGGGGGTTGATATCATGTTCTGGCCTCCTATGAAAGATCTGCTGTAAGATGAAGCCAATTTCTTAGGAGTTACACCCAGGTGTTACAACTTTGCTGCTTCACCCCTCACAGCAAGGCTGTGGCTTCTGTGACCTCACACAGGCACAAAGGAGAGACCGAACTGAGGACTTGAACAGAGCCTACAGGAGTCCTGAGAACCGAGAGAAAAGGTCATCACACACCTGAAAGAACTGGAGCTGTTTTTCTAAACTCCAGAAGAAGGGGTGTTTTAGCACACAGCTGGCAGACGGCCGTTTCTGAGGGTCCATGTTTATCATCTGCTCTATTAAATCACGAGCAACTATGTCTTCTGCAAGGAAAAGGGCGTAGGGAAATTTATTTTACTTTTGTCTTATTTCCCCTACACTTTTGGAATGCAGGGAAATGTAGTATTTTGTACTTTTCCAATAATTTGTACTTCAAAAATTCATTATGCCCTGCTACCTCAAGTGCTGCCCTCACTGACATGTTGGGCAACACCAGAAAGGCAGGAGGGTTGACTCAGAGGCTATCAAAGTTCAGCTCTCTCCAACCCTTTAAGCACAGGAAGTAACTTCACAGTCAAGCTTGCAGGGTTCCAAATTGTGTATCCCAGAGATGCTTTGGGTACTAACTCTGAGAACTTCACTTCAGGAGTGGGAGTCACTGTGGGCCATAGGTCTGCTGGCACTGAACACCCTTGAGGTGTTCACTGATCTGTGGGGTGCTGCCCTTACCGTGCCTCCCTGCATCCAGAGCCTCCAGGCTGTAAGCTCCCAGCAGGATGTTGGCCTGTCGCTGCAGGGATTTGCCAAAGGGATGGCCCCCTTCTGACACCACGTAATAGAAGACACAGCCAGCTGAAAAGATGTCCACGGTGTAGGTCTGCAAAGAAACAACCTTAATAGCAATAACACGTCTGTTCTCCCAGTCTCTGATATTACAGGGTGGTTATTTTGCATCCAGCAGCAGAAGGAAATTTTCAGAGTTGCACATGGAGCTGGAAGGCAGCCCGAAGGCCCAGGCACCACGTCCTGCCATCGTGGGGTCTGTGCTGCTCCCAGGGAGCCCGGGAGGGGTGGGGACTTACAGGGTTCTCCTTGCAGTCCTCACTCAGCATCTCCGGGGCGATCCAGCCCTCGGTGCCCGGCACACCCGAGCGGCGGCTGAAGCTGTGCCGACCCACTGCCAGCTTCTTGCACAGGCCAAAGTCTGAAATCATGGCTTTGACCTTCCCATGGGCGTTGGGCATCGAGATGAGGATGTTATGGGGCTTCAGGTCCCTGTGGACTGTTACAAACACCCGTTTATCCACTCAGGCACTCCCAAGGTTATTTGTACATTTTTAAATGAACCTTTAACAAGGGTGAACCATCAGTCGTTAAACAAAAGTCTTGACTTCAAATTATTGTCTTTGGTAGAGGCTCATCACTTTTTTGTTCCATCACCACTAGTCCTCATGTTTTACACGATTTCTATCCAACAAATGCAGCCTCCTGCACAAACAGTAAGGAGTTGCTTTAGTACTCCAGGGCTGCAGAATGTTACAGGGACAAGGCTGATGTGAAATCACAGAATGGTCTGGGTTGGAAAGAAAAATACCCATCTTGTTCCAACCCCTCAAGTGGACAGACCAGGACCAGACCAGTTTCTCTTTTTCCAGTTAACATGCCCCTCATCCAGACCTGAAAGGAGAGGCAATCTTACCAATGCTCAGGGAGTGCAGGTAAGCCAGCCCAGACGTTGTCTGTTGCAGGAGAGTGATGGGTTGTAAGCCATGGTGACTGAAGGCCTTCTGCTCAACGTACTGCAACAGAGAAAAGCAGAGTCAGCCCCAACACTGCTTAGCAGCTGCATAAATAGTAAATCCATGCACTTTGGCCCCCCTCAAAAGGTTCAACTGGGTAAATTGTGGTAGCTGGTAACACAAAGAAAAGAGCTGCTTTTTGGCTGAAGGTGATGACCTCTAAAGTCTCAACCAGAGCTAGAATTCTGTATAGCACCGTGCTCCACAAACAACAGCAGAGCCTTCAAAAGTCTGGATGGTAGGAGGGGCAGGATGACCAAAAGAAGCCCTTCAAAAGAATGTAAAAAAAATCAAAAGAGAGCAGTGTCTGTCCTTAAATCTGTTCAGAGTCAGGGATGTCCTACTAAAGGTCTGAAAACACCCCTGCCCTAGGAAGGTGTGAGGGTGGGAGTAACTGGAACCTCTCCTGTGTCGGGCACTTCAGCAACTTAAGCTCAAGGGAGGTGTCACCTCCTGCAGCGTGGCGGCGCAGAGCTCGATGGCGATGTACTGGAACTGCCGGTCCCGCTCCGTGCAGAAGTAGCGGATCACGTTCGGGTGCTCGTCGGACTCGCGCAGCAGCTGCACCTCCCGGTCTGCAAAGCTGAAGCACTCGGGGAGAATCCTCTTCACAGCAACGTCACGGTTATCAAAGGTGCCCCTGCAGGCAGGGAGGAAAACACACCAACCCTTCACAGAGCGTGAAACAGGGGCCTGTGAGAGCATTTCAGGTAAGTCTGTCAGTAAACACCTCTGAGAGAAGTAAAGTAGTTTTTGTTGGTGAAGCAAATGCATGAAAATACTCCAGACACATGCAAAAAGTTTAACTTCTGTTCATATTAGATGTGTGAGGGCATTTATAAAAAAATTAATTAAAAGGACCTAATGCAAACACAACATTCATCCATTTATTTAATGGACACATTCTCTCCTACCTGTAAACAATTGTCCCTTCAGCTCCATGTCCCAGCACATCTTTAGGGCTGAATGAAATCTTGCCAACCATCACTCGATTTGCATCTTCATCTGAACAAGAGAAGAGAAACAAGTTCTGCTTTAGGATGGGGCAAAGCAGCGTTTTACAACAGCACAGCCTTTAGGGCCAGTCTGTAGAAGTCTCTTTGCTCATGTTTAAATTTAACACACAGATGATCAAAGCAAATGAACATCTCCACATTGGTATCCACCCTGAACAGGCAAATACTCTGTGGTGACCAAATGATCCAACACTGAGAGTCAAACACATTCATGCATAACACCTGACATAAGGTCTGCAAAGATCATGGCTAAAGGCAGTGAGCGAGGAGTGATTCTCAGCAGACAAACTCTTCCTAATATTTTATAGAGGTTGAATTTAGGAGCTGCTGACTGAGAGGTATGGAAATGGGTTGAGTTGCAGTCCCTGAACAGCCTTTGAAGGGACAAACGAGTGCACAGGAAGACCAGGCAGGAAGGCAGGCTGTGCTGTGTAATCCTTATTTCTTGATTCCAGTTAATCATCTTAATATGTGTTTTTATTTAAATGAACCTTTCCTTAGAGTGGCTACAGGTAATAGGAACATACCACCTTGGGCAGCACAACCCCTCAGCTGCCTGTTTTTGTGAAGCCAACAGTTCTGCAGAGGGTCAGACCTGCCCCATGGTGTGCAAGGGGTCTCACTAAATAAGGATGATGGCTTTTTTTCACCTTGCAGAGCTATGAAGTATCATCAGTAACTATTTCATTGTATCGTCGCACAGACTGGGGAAACAAAGAAACCCCACTGGTTCAACTTTACCTCCCTCTTCCTGCTCAGTGGAGAGGCAGCTGCCTCCATCAGACGTGGAGATGCTGGAATAGGCAGAGTGGTTGGAGGCTCGTGGGGACAGGTTCGGGGTGCTGGCAGCCGAGCTCTCCGTGCGGCCGTACGACGTGTCCAGGAAATCCGCCTCAGGGGGGAGGTCACTGGGAGCACCAAAGGGCATCTTCTGCTGCTGCAGCAGCTGTATCTTCTCCTCCAGCTGATGCTGCCTCTGCTGCTGCTGGTGGACACTCTGTGAGGAAGGACCTCAGTGAAGATTTGACAGGTTACACACGGGAGCCCTACAGCTACTGGGGAGCTACATCCAAAAGGTGGGAGCAGAACTCTCCTGCCATGTCCCTGCCAGCCACCAGGGCTGGGGAATGTTCACACCTGGTTTCAATTTCATTCTGGACTTCAATTCCGAGATGAGAAATCACATGGGCCAGCTAACATGGCAACAGCTGTTACCAGATTTAACCAGGTGTCTTTAAACCACACAAGGCCAAAGGCTTTGATCCAAAACCTGGAAAACCTGACAGATCTCATTTGAAAAGACTAACACCCAAAAAAAGAACTGTTGGTTGGAAAAAAAACAACTTATCGAAGGTTGGCACATACACCCAGAGAAGTCACTGTTATGTCAAACTTGTAGCCTTTGCTCCCCACTGCACATCTGTGAGGAGGGAAAAATCCCTGGAGTGTGTAACTAACTCCTTTATCATTTCTTGGCTGTACAGTGTTACTGACTCTCCCACCACTCAAAAGCACAACAAGCCAAGTCAGAATTACCATGGGGTAGGTGATGATAAAAGCCACCCAGCCCACAAGCAGGAATGTGCTGAGGATGATGGTGGCCATGTCCTTGAGCATGGAATCCACCGGAGCCTCTGGACGCAGGATGGGCCGAGCAGGAGCCTCCTCAATATCCTTTGGAGCAGCAGGAGGCACTTCTGTTGAGGAGCCTTCCACCATGTCAATGACCTGAGGCCAAGAAAGCTCTGTTAGCTCAGTCTCTCCGTGGGAAATGAGGCATTTATATCCAGCCTTTCTGCTACATCATTTTTAGTCATTTCTAAACCTACCAAAGTCAAAGTTTTGCATGTGGGGAAAAAAAAAGAGCAGCTGAAAACCTTAATCTGAAATAAGGAAATGACACAGCATCATACCAGTGATATTCTTCTATCATCCAGTAAGATAATGATCCTCATCACAAACCTCTTCAATAGTGGCTTTATCAGAATCAGCTGGAATCACATTTTCAGGCCTCTTTGGTAAGTTGCTTGGGAATTTCTCCAGGATCTTTGTGGGGGCAGATAATGGTGTTTCATGGTGCCCTTTAAATAAAACATTTGTTAAAATAGAAAGTTGTCCTTTTTTGGGAAAGATACCCTTGATTTCACCATCTTTGCCGAAGGGCACATATAAAGCTGATTTACAAAAGACTTGAGAACACCAAAAATAAGATGCTGTGTAGAGCAGGAAAGAAAAAGGGGGGAAATGGAGAGCAGAAGTCACTCAGCACTGAGGGCTGCACAGGAGGAGGAGCTGTTTCAGGGAACTGCCTGATGTACAGCAGGAGTGAGACTGGTAACAAAGGAGAGGGATCACAGGAAGGGAAAGGCGACACTTAGAGAAGCTGGAATTTGCACACTGTCCCTGCCCCAGACCTCCTACATCATTAAATATAAACAGGCATCACTTAAAACTGAACCTCAGGCAGTTCCTCATTTTTGAAGCAAAATTGTCAGTGCCTTGAAAAGTCAATTCCAAAATTCAGGGACTTGGGGCACACAGGACAGGCTGCAAATTAAATACAGAGGCAGAAGATAATGTTAATCTGTTTATAAAATGGAGAAAACATGACTGTCTGATCCATATGATGAGAATTAATGTAACAGTATGTACAATAAAAAATGCAAAGGGACCCAAATATAGTATTTACCTAGCAAATAATAAATTACCTAATAAATTGCCTCTGAGTGAGGGGCCAATTAAACAATAAACAACTTTCCACACGTGGAACTAAGCACTTTTCACCCTGCCACTGAATAAGGCAGGATCCCTGGGAAAAACAGTATGAGTTGGATACTTAAACACATTAATTAATATGCATGTGAGGATGAATTAGCCAGGATTGCTAGAACTCAGTAATTATGGCCAGGCAGGCCCTCCCACCTATCAACAGCCAGTCGTTCCAGTAGTTGAGCTTGTGCTTTTCCTTCAGCCTCCCCGAGAGCTTCACGTCCGTGCTGGGGGTGATGACACACTCGCCCTTGTCTTCAATGGTGACTCCTTCTGTTTTTGGCCCCTCCAGTAAGGGTATGGCACTGCCACGGGGCTGGGAGAGATTAGGGTTACTGTTACTGTGACCCTGTAATATTTAAATAGGCAACTAAACAAAAAAATGGAGGTCAAAATGGGGGAACAAGCAAAGATTACTGGCAGCAAAGTCACTGTGAGCAAACACAGCCATTATGCCCTCGGCAGCTGCTTCCACAGCCTTGGACATTGAACCTCCTCAGGGACATGTTGCCTGGGAGATGAGATTATTCCCTCTTTTTTTTCTCCCCCTAAAAAACAGGATCTATATTTCCTACCTCTGCAGCCATAGTGAGCAAAACAAAACTATGATGTAGTTTCCTGTCTGTGGGGAGTTACTTTGATGAACAAACCCAGCAATTTTAATATGAACCACAAAGCACCAACAACAGCAGTAACTTCAGGTGTCCTCCTGCTGGGGCTGCCTGGCACAGCGTCTGAGGAGCTGCAGTCACTGCTTTGCAGCATTTGAAATGATTCCTGAAATATGGCCATGCATTCTGGGACTTAATTTGCTCTGCATTTCTTGATAGCCATCTGCAAACCCCCCCAAACTTCTGTAGATGCACAGTCTTCAGTGTTTTATTTTCTATTTTCATCTAATATATTTTTATGTGTGTTTCCATGTCAACCTTTTTTCCAAGCCCAGGGCAGTAGTGATTCTGTAAAGGCACTGTCACTCACCACGACAGTGACTCCCTCGTGCACCATGGAGGGCGACGCGTACAGACTGGTGGAGTATTTCCCCACGTACAGGGTTGGGCTGCAGAGAAACACTCAGGGTTAGCAGCAGGAAACTGGATGTTTGACCATTTAGCTAAAAACTGGGCAGCACAGTCCTGCAGGACAAATGCATGGGTTTCCCAAATCGGCAATACTTGTATCTCAAAAAAAAAATATTCGAAGCACTGATGCATCATGAAGCCATTCTTTTTAATTATGAAAGCACTGCGAGTTCATTATTCACAGCACTGGGACTCATTTGACGTAACTCATGTCCTATTTCTGCATTCTTCAATAACTGGTATTTGCCAAAATACTGTGCATCATTTTTATAATGTCAAAGGCTTCACATTAATTAATTAATAATTTCACATTATGAGAAACTATTCAACATTGTTCCATGAAACAACGTACACTTCCTAAGTTTATGATAAGTTGTTTGGTTTGGTCCCTGACTTTACACATTGAAACATCAAGTATTATATCAGATAGCAGCTGGAGAACTAGAGCTGACTTTAGGCATTCTTTTCACCATGTTGCAACCTGCAGCACAACCCTTAAGTGAGTGTGTGTAGACAAGGTTTTAATGACAAAGCTCTGTCAAATGGACTGTGAGAAAAAGGGGTATTTCACACTCACGTCAGTTTGCTCTTGGTCTCTGTTTCCTTTGGGAAGGGATATTTCCACTTGGTGATGTGTCCGACTTCCCCAGACATGAAGGTCAGGTACCGCAGGGTCTCGATGCCCACGTTGGTGTGCAGGACCTTCCTCAGCCCCTCTCTCTGCCAGATGTAAAAGGCCACCACGGGGGACCCGTAATTCTGGATCCACAGCACGTCCCCAGACTCGCTGTCCACCGTCACCACCAGCCCGTCCCCGTTGGACACAAAGTGGGACATCTCTGCAATACACAGAGAGCAGAGAGCCCCTGGATTGCTGCAGCTTGAATAACACACAGAACAGCTGTGCCTCGTTTAACATCACACCTCCCATTGCACAGCAGCTGATCAGCAAAGCATTTGTCAGAACAGGCCCAGCAAAGCCCAGCTGCCATTCAGGACCACTGCAATCAGGTGTTCTGAGTGTGCACCACAGTTCAGGTTTGCAGCCTCTCCTGCCTTTTCTCACTAAATTTTAAGGAATCACCTTCAAGAGCTGCACATTCTTAGATTCAATTTACCTGGAGCTACCTGACAGGGTTTAGATATTGCAGTATGTGAAGGATAAAAACTGGCAGAAGTAGATCAGCTGTACAAAAATCAGACAGACAGCTTGACCTGTTAATTGTAGAAAAAAATCAGAATATTTTTGGCTTTACACAAAACCCCAATGCAGGGGGCAGACAGCAATTAAATACTTACTGTATTTTACATCTTCATCAGGCAGAGTAGCTGCATAATCAAAATAGGTGGCATTCCATCGCAGCTCCTTCTTCTTGGTGTCATACATTGTGATCGTGTACTCTGTTAAAAAATATACAGTCTGTGAAGCAAAAAAACCTATGAGAGAACAGAACCAATCATCTCAAATCTGAGACACTCCTCAAACACCACACACACCACTCACTGCTCTTGGCATTTCATTTTCCCAACACTATCCCACTTAAGGAACACATTAATAGAGGGGTTAAAGAACAAGTCTGTAACACTTATTCCTTTTCATTAATCAGCACCTCCATGGTGTTGGTGTAACTTTTACCAGTTATTTCACACACTGCACTTGCAATGTCACTGGATATGCTCTGTCTCCATTTTCTTTAAACAGCTTTTATACAGAGCAAACAGTTGACAGCTGCTACTGGAATACCCTTAAATTACAATGCAAATGACAGTCAACATGAAGAATGGACCTACTGCCGAAGTTTAATAACTTTCTGCTGCTAAGGAGTTAACAATTCTACTGTGTACAATCTAAAATCATAATTGACGGAAGTTTTTCTAAGAAATAAACTTGAAAACCTGAACTGATCACAAGGTTATGAGCCTACATTTTAAACCCCGCAATTTTCTTATAAGCTACAGGAAAAAAAAAGCATATGACCTGTTCTGCCGAGGTACAGGAGGGATGTTGATGGGCAAAGACTTTCTGCAAATGAAGAAGTCAAGGTTTGCTGTTTCTCCCCAGTCATGAGGTCAACCACGTACCAAATATCCTGTTTTTTACCTGAAATCATAATTTAAGCCCCATTATCGTTCAGTTGGAAAAACTGCACTTCTGCCCAGTTTTTCAGTCTTCTTTTTCCTTTAACAGGCTCATGGACTGATCAAATCTACCAGAGCTCTGATGCAGAAGAGCCTGAGAGCTCACAGGAGTGCTCGTGTTGAAGGACAGTAGGTGGAAAATAAATGTGAGGGTCACCTTTCAAACCAGTTAAGGATTGTAAATCCAAACATCCCACTCGAGACTACGTGAGCCACAACCTTAAGAATGCCTTTGACACTAACACATGCTGAGAAGATTCAAATAAACATTTCTCACTCCTTTACTGGAAAGACAGGAAGTAGAGAATCAGAAGTAGTATTGGACTTTCAGGGGATTTCACAAAAAACAATGCTAAATTCATCCTGATCTTCACATATTTTACTGTTGTGATAAGTAATAACTGTCCTTCCTTCTCCCTTTTTCCTCCCAAATCCATCTGCAATTAGAATGAATCAGGACAGTGAGCAAAAAAATTATAATTTGTAGTATAAATGAACTGACTGTGCCTCAGATAATGGAGAGGTCACAATTTGTTGAGACAGCAGCTCAAGAGACCAAAACCCCCTTACAGGGTATTCACTTCTTACAAAAGCTATTTTCCCCTTCAGGAAAAGCAGTTGGGTTTTAATCTTCAAATAGTAATTAAATTATATATAAAACAGTTTTTCTGTCATCAGAAGGATTTATGAAAAAACATAATTAATACCCAAAATAAAGCCTATTTCCATGCAGTCTGTCTGGGATTCTCTACATTTTGTAGGCACTGAAGATCCTACAATCTAAAGGAGATAAAATCTGAGCTCACCCATGTACAGGATCCCATCAGAACTGCGACAGGGAGATGCCTGCACCAGCTCTGGGATAGTAAAGGGAAGTTTCTGGAGGAAAAACAAACAAACAAACAACAAAAGCTTATCCACATTGATGTGATAACCTTCACATTTGTTCACAGGAAAGAGCATTGGTTGTTTGTGTTATTAAATTACCTGAGAACTCAAAATGCAGGGTGAAAGCAGAGGGAATTAATTCTGTCCTGGTGAATTTGCACCAGGAGAAATGCAGGGAGAAGGGAGGAACTGCCAAGACTGTGGGTCCAAGGCCTCCCACCCCACTGACAAACTGCCTGCCTCGAACACACCGTGGTTTAAGCACCTCATCAACAATGGGCACAAAATGCTTCTCCCCGGGACTGAGCTGGAACTAAATGGAACTGCTGGGATGGGGAAGAAGAGTCTCCAACTACCTTATAACAGTGATTCTAAACAGAAATTAAATTATTTTAATTCAAAAAGAGACCAGATTCCCAGAATAAAGGAAGAAGTTCAAAGACAACGAGGAGTCACTTTGCAAGTTCTGCCCTGGTTGTACTGTGGGGGGTGGAGGGAGTGGTGAGTAAATACTTAAATATTTAACAATTCTGAAGTTCTTTAGGGAAATCATGGCAGCTGCCAGAGGAACAAAAACTTGTGGCAAGCCAAACATTTTTTCTGAGTAGTAGCTGTGGCCTACATGGTTTGGTGACTAATCTGAAAGGTTCAGCACTTTTGTCTGCTCACTAAAGACACCTTCCAAAGGGATCAGCACGGCACAGACACTAATCCTGCTTCTGGCAGGTGGTTTTAGAAAATTAACCATTTGGGTGAGAGTGACACATCTGTTCTGTTTTCATTCTGCAGAAGTGGGAGGCTCATTGGGGAACCCCAGGAAGAGAATTACAGAAAGATACTCACGGTCAAGCCTTCACTGTTCTTGCCACCAAGGGTGTACAAACTGCCATCATTGGGGTCTGGGAGAAATGCCGGCCTAGGATTTAAGCAGCAATTATCAATGATAAAAAAATGTAAAGCAGCTGTGGTCAGCACTGGCTTTACAGAGAAGTTCATCTGGCATTAAAGTTTTTACTTTGTATTATCGAGTTTTTGAAGTTGAATTTATTAACTGAAAATTAAAAAAGTTTCAGAACTGTTATAACCTAAGATTACTAATGCATTTGAAAATTCAAAGATACAAATGTGGCAGTCAATGACTTGGGTGAAAGGTTTTAAACAAGATTTATATGCTCTTAAAATGCCACAGAATTAAAATCAAACCAAACAAATAAACAAAAGCAGAAAGCATAAGGAAGGCAAGAACAAATAAAAGAGTTGCCAGAAGTAAGTAAATGTGAGAGATTAAGGCAAATTCCCACCCAAACTACACAAACAAACCCAAACAAACTCAAACCCTAATGTTAAGAATCTGTGATCAAAACCAAACCACAAAGAAGAAAGGATGTCATCACTCAGGAGGCATAAAGTTAAAGCCCCAAATTTGGATTTTAGCTGGAAGTTAAACATGAGATTGCTGGAGAGACCACTCTGAAGTTACAGCTTGAGGGTGTCATTTGCAGAGTCTGGTCATGGTGGTGGTTGGAGTTTCCTGTGCATCACTATTTTCAGTCTTTAGCTGAGCAAGTACAAACCCAGAACCCCTCCTGTCTGACACTCCCCAGCACAGCCACCACCCCTGGTCCCCAAACTGAGCAAGGGAACAGGCTGCAGACACGATGTTTCTTCTTAACTATTACATGTAGCTAATTCTATTCTTTCTGTATCTTCTCCCAAAACTTCCTGAAATTGGCATCTGCAAGGTGTGAGCCTTCCCTAGAAGAGACCCTTTTGGTTCAAATTAAACCAAATTTCGAGATGTCAGTGAAAAGCAAACAAGCAGCAAATGAGAAAAAGGAAACAGACTTACTCTTCCACGTGTATGGGCACCTGGAGCACAGGATCTGCACACACAGAAAAAGACAAAGTCACAATACTGGCAGTTCAGTTCCTTGCACTCACCAGGTACAGGATTAAGTCAGGCCTGGAACATCTTGCTCCTTTTTGAAAGGCTGATGCACAGTTTGAATGTGCCATCTCAGCACCCTCTTTGCTCCTGGAATTAGGTTCATAAAATGGGAAGCTACAAAGCACTGAGAAGCTTCAAGCCTTCTAAAGTTCTTTGCCCAGTTTTACCCACATCATATACCTCAAAAAATCCTGAATCCTGGCATTTTCAACCCTGATGCCAACACCACAGATGCAGCCTAGGATTTATATGTCATACTCTACAATTCCCAAAGCAAACGTGTGCTTATTTATTGGGTGTATGGGCAGAAAGTATCTCAGAAGTCAAGAGGATGCAATCCTCAAAGTATCTGCACTTCCCCAGGGAAAATCAAACCATTACACTGGAACAAGAGTAAGAGGATGAAGGATGACCAGGCAAACACTGTTTTTTCACCTCTTCTGTCTCCATGCAAACATCATGATGCAACAGGAAGGAAATAGGAACAAAAACAACCATGTTTTGAGAGCCTTTGATTGGGAAACTGGCGCAGATTCTGGGCAGTCAGACTGTACTGGGACATTTGCAGAGCTAAGCAAGACAAAAATGAGACATTCAGGGCTCACTCACAGGTCTCACAAAGCCTGCACCACCCCAGCTGCTGGGTTTGATGGCCACAGCCTGGGAGGACATCCCTGGTTTTACAGAACAGGTTAAAAAAATATAAAATCCTTCTCCAGAAAGTTCTCTGGCTGCAACACTCACCCAAAGACGCCAGAGACAGAAAGCAAGATATGAGGGATAGCAGTACAATTATTTTGTCATTGACTTCTTTTTTTCAACACTCTCAGAGCAACTTTGTTCAAAACATAACTACATGTGTGTAATTTTTTTCTCTTTAAACCTAAAAATTGCTCCAGACACATTCTCAAAAGTGTTAAAATAACTCCATTTAATTCATTGAGAACCCAAACACACATCAAAGGCCCAAGAACAATTAACATGCAAACAAAGGAGCTCAGTGACTCATTGTTCTGTATCTGTCTCTACAGATCTCCCTGCTTAGTCAGAGCTTTATTCCATTGACTACATCAAGCAACGATTTTTATCCCTGATGTGAAGAAACTGCTTTCAGGATGTGCTGGGAGGGTCCCCCCTGCTCCAAACTTAATGCCAATTATTTCTCTGTGTTCCCTTCAAGTATTCCACAAGCTTTATGGCACCTAATGCAACACTTGGTGACTTCCAAAATCAGCTCTCCATTACTACAGAAAAGTAAGGAAGAAAAAAGCATTCACTGACCATCACATTAAGTGGATGAACTCGAGTTGAGCCACTGGGTTGAACTACAAAAAGCAAACAGACACCAAGTTTATACACCAAGTTTTTCTGCAAGTCTGGGTGAAATGAGTTGAAAGAAGAAAAAAGAAGAAAGAGGCATCAGGACCACGGGCTGGAGGTCTGTCATCAGAAATGGGAACACTCAGTTTTGTGAAAGAAACAGCATCAGAAATCAGAACAAACGGCTCCTGCCTCAGTCAGGATTTGATGCAAATGCTACAAGCTCTGCTCAGGGAACAGGCCAAGAGAACTGGGCAGGTCTGAGGAGCTGATGGCACAGAGAGGGACTGCCTTGCTAAGACAATGAACCCACACCTGTGGGGTGTGATTATTGTGAGAGTTCACCAGCAGTGCTGGGGCACCTTCATCCCACCTCCACGTGAGTAGGAACAAAGTTCCATGACTTGGTTTTGAAGTGAGAACTGACTGCAAACACATTGTTTAAGTACAGCAATGCAGATTTTCTTTACAAGCACTTTCTAGTCAGCCTGGTCAAAGCATAAAGAAATAGTTTCTTGTTGGAATTAAGTTCAGAAGCTTTTAATTTTAATAAAAGGACTGTTTATCCTCTGAATTAAATGGCGGTGTGAAGTTGTTACATGAAATTACAGTATAAATCTACAGCTATGTGAATCAAGCTCCAAACTTCCCAACTGCACTGTTACTGACACAGCACAACACACCCCTCAGCACAACAAGAGTGTTGTTTCCTCAAACACTTCAGTATTTCAGGGGTTTTTTTCCAAGAATGTTCAGGAAAACTTGAACAATTACAGGAAATTTCCAAAGGAAGATTATGTTTTCTAGTAATTGGTCCTGGTTTGTCCTGGTTGACATTTGCAGGAGAGTTATTAATACTTTCCTACAGCTTCCTCTCTGCCTCAAAAATAAAAAAAAAAAAATAATACACTAAAGCAATTTTTTGGCCAATAACTTGTTCTCACTTATTTTTCTAAGACTGGGCAATCTATTTTTATCAATCAGAAAAAAGTGCTCCCAAGCTTGTACTTCTTTTGTCCCCAAGCTTATCTTTCTGAAACCTACTGCAAACTTATAACAATTTCCAATTTGATCAACAAATGCCTCTTTTAACAAAAGATGCCAGAAATCCCAAGAATGTCTCTACAACTTCTGCAGTGTGTTTTTCTGGAGCACTCTTGGATATCAGATGACATGAACAAAAGCCTTGTGGCAAATCTCAAGCTGTTCAGTGTCTACAGAAGCATCATTCTCATGAGAAAGTCTCTTTAGTACCAGGTCTTCAATATCATGTGCTTCACCAGAAATGAAAAAAATCCTACTTTTACTTGTTTTCTTAGCAACTGAAATTTGATTTACGAGCAATGATAAGAGAGAGTGAGATGAATCAGATTAAGATGTTCTTACAAAGCAGCCAGAATTGTTTTAGCACATGAACCAAAAACACTGATGATTCTGATGGCTTCCTGCAGAACTGAGGTGTTGTACATGAACTGTTAGAGAGTATTTATTGATATCTGATTCCCGAGGAGGGAACATAAACCAATGGAGGGAAGGAATTCTCTCACCAGCACCATCCACCTGGAAAGACAGGCTGTGAAACTGCCATTTCTCTACATTTTTAGTTCGTGGGGTAATGTAGATTTTCTCATTTTCTTAGTGCTTTCATGATCTTGAGCTCTGCAAAGATCCTTTGAAGGCAGACAAGGAACTCTTCCACATTCACTTTCATGTGGTTTGGGATGTGTTCCAACCCTATTTCAAAGTTTGTTTTGAAATAAGAACTTGCCATGAGATAAGAAGAGAATCTAGAGTTGAATTCATTGTTGCCAGGTTTTACAATAGTTTTCATATGTTTGAATACAGACCAGTAAAAGCAGTTGTCTTGTACCTGAAGTCACCTTTAGCTCCACAACGGGTCAAACATAAAATTTCTTGCAAAGGCAGAGGACTGAGGCCTGATCCTCTGAGCTGCTCCCACTCAAGTGCTGACATGCTGGGACTGCAACCACGTCATCCTGCTTTCAGAATTTCCCTGAACTGCAGTTCCCTGTAACCAGGTAAGGCACCAACAGGCCTGAGCTGTTCCAATACCAACAGTGGTGATAACCACTGAACAAAGCAGTAACTATTCTGTACTAGAACAAAAACTTGACAGAGAAAATGTGATTACAACACATCTCTCTCTCCCTCAAGCTTCCATTTCCTGTAGCAGCAGCAAAGCCAACTTCTTGCACTGTCCCACAGAAAGCTTTTAGTATAAAATCCTGTCCAAAACCTTTCCACTTTGTAGATTAAGAAAATAAAGATGCCAAAACAACTCTGGAGTGTGGTGGGGAAGCAGCAGGTGATTTGGAGGGGAGATCAGGTTTTCTATAGACATTTCCACAGATTTCCAATTGGTGTTTCCTGCAGCCTCCACTAAAACAGACTGTTACCAATTCCTACACTATATTCCTTGTTCAGAACACCCCAGATGAGCTTTCTGAACTGGTAACACACACTTCTGTTAACAAAATATTCATAAAATAACTGTGTTAAGAAAAAAAATTAAAAGGACAATGATCCTAGATGACAAAGATTTATTCTAGAACTCCAAGTACAGCAGGTATTAGAATAATAATAATGACTGTCCAGTAGTTTGGTAAATTATTTGGCTCTGTTACACTTCCCCAAAATGAACATTTTCACCTGGCAGGAGGCACATGTCCCAGCCTAGCTTTGGTTGCATCATGGCCAGAATACATTTGTGAGTGGGCAGAACATGTTTCAGATTGTTCTGGCCCACACTTTGCATACATAAATGGAAAAAAGCCATATATACAACTCCTGAAACCATAACCACACTGCTAAATATAATGCATTTGACTTTTCTTCATATTTCACAAACATATGGTAAGATCAAATCTGCCCTTGGACCAAAATCCAAGTCTTTTTTAATGTACAAGATGAAGTTGCATGTTTTCATCTCCCTGCCATGTGCCCAGTGACTGAAAAGGAGAAGTGGGACATTGGGAGTCGCTGCCCCACTGGAATGAGATGAAAAAACGGTTTCCTGACCAGAGGCCCCACTAAAGGCCTGGGCTCAGGGGCCCCTTTGAAACCATCACCCCTCCTGCTGTTACAGTTACAGCAAATGTGGTCAGAGAGACCAGCTGTGCTCTGCAAACTGCTGAAAACAGGACTGCTCTACAGTGGGGTTGACAGTCCTTATTAATTTACAGCTGTTCACAAAGAGATTCCTTCTTGCCTTGGAGGAAACACTGTTAGAGAAGCAGGACCTACAGATCTCAGATTTGCCCTTTAAATTCTATATATTGCACCCCATAATAGATAGTTTTTATATCTTTGTCTTATCATGAGTGCTCACTCGAGTTCACAGGTTGTGAGGAAGGTATTGGAACTCAAAGCCTTTTAAATTGATTGTGGCCCATCCTTTTTTTGGATTGCTACAGAGAACTGAAGATTGTAACAAAATTTCTGCTGGTTCTAAATCTACATTCAGATCTCTATATATTATATATTCTTCTGGCAAAACACTTTGAATTAGTTCTCCAGGGAAAAGCTTTGAAAGAGCTGGTGAATGAAAACAGAAGAACACACAGAAGTGACTGTCACAAGTACAGAGAAACAGCCTGTCCAGGAGCTCAGTCTGAAACATCTTAAATTCAAATTACAGAAATAAAGCTGCATCCCTGTGGACTTGTTGGGGGTGCTCAGTATCTTCATTTCTTCCACTGGCTTCGATGGGTCCTGCTCTGATAACTCAGGATTTCTCAATGATTTCTGTAAGTGGAAAATCCTATTCCCAAGTGACCTGTTTTTTACCTGCTTTGTGGGCAGCACAAGTATTCTGACTGCCTTTCTTGCCAGCACTAAGTGAAGGCAGGAAACCCAAACACATTATGTGGTGATAACCACTGGCTCACTTACTCTGCATACCTCAGATAAGCTTCAGCCCTGAATTAAAACAAGCCACACATGGCAAGGTTTTCATGTTTGTTTAAGCACTGCCTGATAATGAACACTGCTTTATTTTTTTTTCCCCAATGAAAATAAAATGTACCTGAACTGCCCTTTGTTAAATGCCTTGCTGCTCAAGTGCAGCAATAAAACGTTCCCTTCCTGGTGGATGTCAGTGCAGCACTCCAGTGACCTCCACAACTCCTCAGACATGAGCTACAGCACATTTTCTGGTAATCAGGGTAAAACAGCACCTGCAAGAATATTGCAGTGCAGGCAGCTTCCTCCTAGGCAATTCTCTGAAACAATACAAGCATGTTATTGACAGGCAGAGTGCACCCAGCAACTGTATTATGCACTAATATTAATACTGAATTTTGCACTGTTACATCTCTCCAGGGATTTAGCACAGAAAGTTGGTGAGGACTTTCATGGGCTGTTTATTTCCAATGCAGTCCCTCCTGTTGGGCTTCCCACCCACAGGGTGACCACCACCACCACAGAATCATTGGAAGTTTTGCAAAAATAAATAACCCCCTTCCCATTACAAATTAATTCACCAATTTATATGTGCAGGCCCTTGTTCCGTGTCCACTTGACTAAGGAACAATGATAGCTAAACCTAATTTTTTTTTCATTGCCCCTTGTGTATAAACTAATGGGCTGTAAGTGCTTTGCAAGAATCAAAAGAACAGCCCTCATGTACATAAGATGTAGAATAATACACAGCCAGCAACAGAGAGGAAACAAGAAACTCTATAAAACTAGACAATCCAGTCTGGCAGTTCCACTGCACCAACTTGAGTTTTGCAACAAGAGAAGTTCCTTGAGCAACACACTTTGACAAAGATCCTTTTAGTTACCAAAGTGTGTTCACTTCTTCCTCAAAAACTAAGTCTGGCTGCAAATTAATGCCAGTTGTGATACCCCTCTAGGCTAGGACTAAGCAGTGTGTGTTCATGTCAGTGGAATGACAAGCAGGGACCAAAGGAAGCTTTTCCTAGCACTGCAATAGCCTGTACTAAAGGAGCAGGCTGAGAATGTGCCTTTAGGAGAGGCTGATCAGGGAAAGAAGGGGTCTAAATTTAAACAGGAGACAGGGGAGAAAATGTCATCATATCTACTGACCAAGATCCTTCAAGAAAACACTTGCTCACCACTTTTTACTCCAAGTAGAGCTAAAAAAACCTTCTTTGCTCATTTAAGAAGTTAACTTTTTGTCTGAAGATTTGCTTTCAAACATAAATGGCTTCCCAAAGAAGAACTGGTTTGTAGTGCAGACATCAGATGTGCACAATCCATTTCCCACCATTTCAGCTCACCCACTAAACTGAGAGCAGGTTTAAAAGTAGAGGACAAAATGATGCAATCACTGGCTCCTTTCATTTGACCTTCGATCTCATTTCTTTCTAGAAGGCAAGAGAAAGTGCTACTGCCACCTCTGTCAAATATGTATTAAACACCAAATTTTTCATCAAGACAGAAAGAGGCAGCTCTGTTCAGTAATTAAAATTACAAAATCTCTTCCAGTCACTAAGCAATGTTAAATTCCTTTACACAGGTGCAGTTCTTTTATTTAAAAACCTGTGCTGCTCCTAAACATCTACTACATAAAAAAAATCCCTGAGGTTTGCATGATATGCACTGTACCAATGAATGTAGGGTATTCCAGAGGCAGAATCCTGCAATCCCTTTGCCACCAGTTCCACAAGCTGACAAGCTGACACATCTATTCTGTTCCATGCTTGCTTATATTGCACTCACTCCCATAAAACATGTTATTTACCAATTATACCACTGTAGCTTAGACATTCTGGGAGGAAAAAAAATGAACAAAAGAATTCACAAACCTAAAAAGCCTCAGACAAACCTGGAAAATATCTGCAAGTGAAATTATGAAGGTGAACATGACTATAGAAACACTATTGCTTAATTCTAGAACAAAAGCAAAATTAAGGAAAAAAAAAAGAAAGTATTTACCAGGTCCTACAATAGTTGGAATTACCAATTCATTTGACTTTTATTACTGCTCTTGAGGGCATCAGGATATCTCCTGCTCACCTTCTTTTAAAGTCCACTTGATTGCTCCTGTCCTCTTGCTCACAGCATGCAAACTCCCATCCAGGGTTGAAACAAACAACAGTGTTTCTGGCACAGTTACTGAGCTGGTGTTCTGGAAAAGAAAAACCCATATGCTGAATATAATTATTTACAACAGAGTTTACTCATGACTGTCAAACAGGACATGGGCTATGACATCCCTGCACAGAGTGAACAACTTTCTTGTCCCTTGGAATTCAGTGAGGTTTGGTTTGGTTTGCTGTCAACACTGTGGATCTTACAGTGATGAGCTCCCCAGAAACAAAGAGGGATCTGCTGTAACTCAACCCCCATTTCCAGTTTACCCACCACATCTCCCAGGAGAGAGTAAATAACACTGTTGGAGAAAGTCCATGTGTATGAACATCCACAGACACCTCTGAGAAAGCAGTTGGCTGCAGGGTTCAAACCTCAAATTCACACCCTAATAATTCTGCCCCTGGGGACACATCCTTCTGTATTTATGGGTCCAGCCCACACAGCTCCTGGGTCTGGCTGCTGCAGAGCAAGGAGTTCTATTAAAAGGGCATCACACAAACATCAAGGACTCAGAACTGTGTAGTTATTGTGGGAACAGGGAGATGAAGTCCAGGGTGTCTCATCACACAAAGCAGAACAAGCATATTAATTTAATGTTCACTCCTTTCTTCCTGCCTTAAGATGATCCTCAAGAACCATTTCCCAAGTCTCAAGTCACTTGTCATTTCTGGACTGTATCTGCATTGCTCATCTGTTTGCCACCTGCCACGTTTCACAAGTTTCACAGTTAAATATAATTCTTTACTCACCACATGAAATGAATGTGCATTCCTTTGACATAATTAACAATGTCTTCAAAGACTTAAATGGTAAAAACCAACTATCAGTCATCTTAGAATTACTGAAAAGCAAAATACTTAGTTGCCAAATTAAAATGCATGGATGTAGGAGTAACTTTCTTTGAAAAACTATACATTTTAGTGCAATCCAACTCAAATGTTAGACTTTCAGGTAAGGCACAAAGCTTAAAGAATAACATAATACAGTAATAACTAGTCAGTGTTCAGTTCACCTATAAATATTGGACATGCTTCTTTCCAGCCACAATCAGCTGACAATTGTAAAATACACAGTGCAGAAAAAATGGAAGCACAAATCAACAATACACAAGCCATGGATCAGAAATAACTGCTGGAAGTCCAGAAAAAAAGCAGAAGTATGGTAACACATGATTTTCCTTACCTGACACTGTTAAATTATGAGGCTGCAGAGCCATCTGCACTTAGATCAAGTATTTACAGCTGCATCTGGGATCAAACTTTGCAGTGTTTGTTGAAGCAGGGACAGTGAGTAACAGTTCTCTGAGCAGAACTGAACTCCAGGGTATCTTTCAAGCCTAAGGACCTGACTGGATGTAAGAGCAAAGTGGAGCCTCTGTTGTGAATGAGGAATTCTCAGTCTTTGGTATCATAAAGCCACTATTGCAGCCACTGTATCAAAGGAATTTGTGACAATTTTGTCCTTTATGTCTTTTTGTACATGAATTCCCAAAACAACTCAGGGATGTGTAGCTGATGTCCCATCATCTAGTTCAGCCCTCCCCTATTCCTTAAACAAGAATTTCACAAGTCAGATCCACTGACTCCACAACCCCAGAGGAACACTCCACCCACACCCAGTCAGGGCTGAAACCCCTCAACTGTGAGGCTCAATTTAAGGAACAAATGCAGTGAAACTGCACCTACAGTGAAACAAGTTGAGCAAGAAAATACAACTGTTAAAGACAGGAAACTAAAATTATTGAAGTTCCTTCAAATTGCAGGTGGGAATTTGACACTGAGAATGCAATGCCTGATGCTGAAGTTTAGCTGCAAATAAAATACAACATACAGGAAACCCAGCACATCTCCTGTATATAGGCTAAGTTGTTTTTCAAGGCTACTCCTTATTTTCTGCACAAGTTTTATCTTTTATCTTCTTATCTTACACAATCAGCATATTCTCCACAAAGTATCTTCTCTTCCTGTCTTCTTATCAAGAAATAAACGTCTATCATTTCCCCCAAAAATGTGCCTGTAAAATGAACCCCCTGATGATGATCAAGTTCCAGGAATATCTGGAATATAGAACACTACTTGGAGAGCTGGAGATGCAACACTTCCGTATTTAACATTTGAAGGCCTATTTATTGTGGCATCAAGGCACAGAAATCATGGAATGAAAGGTGAGCTCTGGAACTCTCACCCAAACATCACAGCCAGTGTTGTGTTCCAGAAGGTTGGTGGGAGGTGGGCCTGAATAGAAAATGTGAGAGTGCAAAGGTTCCTCTGCACACTCTGCATTCTGAGGAGCAAAACCTTCCTGTCCTTCCCTCCAGTCCCAAGCTCAACAACCAAGAGAGAAAACCACTGATGCAAGTTCCTGCTGCAAACCAGCTGAACACCTGAGTGCTGCCCACAGTCACAATGACCCAGAAAGTTCTCATATGAGTAAGAAATGAAATCACAACAGCTTTTTTTAAGCTTTTCAGTGTAGGACCCTTGGTAGCATCCACTCCCATGTCCCATCCACGGTTAAGAGGGAGATGGGAACCTTTCCTGGTTCCTGTGGAGCCCTGCAGGGAATTCACCTGCTCTGGGCTCAGCTCTGCTCCCCCTGCCCAAGTTGATTTCCTAGCACAGAGGCACTTGGATTTCACTGACAAAAAGGTTCTGCCACACACAGGAATCGTTTCTCTTTAAAATATACGTATTTTCCAGTGCTTTCCTTCACCTCCCCCACAGGCCTCTGTGTAAGTTTTACTGCTCCTGAAGGCCTTTCTTGTATTCAACCATCAAAGTCCCATTGATGTGGTCACTGCAAGCCTGAGTGTCAGAGATACCATCTCCTCTGGGTGACAGACTGAACACAGCACACCTTTCATTAGCTCTTCCTTTACCTGGAAATCCCTATTTGCACACTGATGAAACACATCAAATGCCATAGATTAAAAATCTGCCATTCTCTCAGACTTTTCAAAGCACATGATATCACCCAGTTAAGACTCCCAGCTCAGTAACACACTGACAGTGCTGAAGTTTATGACCTAAATTTAAAACCCCAATGACTCTGTAGACTTTGCAATGTATTACTCATTTATTTTGACCAATATCTGCAGCAGCCACTTGAAGAAGGCTAAGGAGTATAATAATATGGAAAGGAGAAAATTTTACTCTTTCAAAGGCACAGAAATTAGCAGATTGTTTAAATAATTACTTGTGGTTTACAGGCTCAGAAATAAAAAATACTTTCTATTTTATTCGTGGCTTAGAGACTGCAGTATCTAAGCCAAAAAATACTCAATAAATTTTATTTTGAACACAAAGCTTTGTAATTAATTGATTAATGGATTAATTAAAACCTGGGATTAGCACTGTTACGAAAAAGTATAAAAATTATATAAACTTGTATGTCCAAGGCAAACTTGTTCCTGTTTTTGTGTGAATTATGAGGGGACATTTTCCACCACAAAAACCAGTGTCAGCCCTGAGACATACTCTCTACACCAAGTGGTCACACAGACCCTCCCTCCCTGCAGGGGGAGGTCTCAACTGTTGGGTTGCCAATTTATTCCATAGTGCAATTTTATTTCTGAGGAGATACAGCAACGAAAAATACGTCAGGACATGAAACAAAAGCAAAAAGAACTTAATTTAGTGAACCAAGAAAATGAGACAGAAGTAAAACCTGGTTTGGTTCTTCTTTCATTTCATCTGAAACTGCAGGAATGGCTTTTTTAACAACTACTCCTGTTGGAATTCAGTGAGAGTTTCTCCTGCCTTGGACAGTCTGTACTCACCACAACCTTCCACACCAACAGCAAGGCCAAGTGAAGGATTTACAACATTTTGAAATTAATTGGGGACTACTTTAGAATTATTTTGTAATAATTTAATTCAGAAGGCAAATTTTCAAGCTCTCATTGAGTTCGAATTTGACAAAAGTGTTGGCTGCTGATAATCCATAAAAGCCTGAAATTTGGGACTGAACAGAAAATTAATTTTTAAGCTAGAAGAGAAATATACTATCTAATAGAAATAGAAATGCACTTTATAAATACTAGTTAACCCTTGCCTAAGAACCTTCCCCTCAGTCAAGATCTACTGTATCTTTAGACAAAATGTTTGAGAAATCCAAGTTACAAAATGAGTGAAAACAATTCTGAAGGAGCTGTGGAGTCAAAGAAAGGTCAGTGAAAGCTGCAGAACAAGTTCTGGTGTGTGTGGTGCAGTTCAGGGTCAAGGTGACAACACCTTCCTTCACCCCAGCAGCACAAATTTTCCTAAGGGTTGGCAAAGCAATGCCTGAGTTGGTTTGGCTGTGTTAGAAGAAAACAGATGCCCACAGCAATGATTTTGTCCATTAATTCACCTGCTTAAAACCAGCCCTCTAGAAACACAGATGCCAAACCCCCTGCAGTCAGGGGGAACAGCAGAGGAAACCAGGCCAGTTCCTTGGGGTCACAGCTCTGCAGCCCAGAAACATGAGAAGTGTTTTGCTGGGGGGGGTGATACCAAATTGGTTCCTCAGGTGTGAATAAAGAAGAGGCAACACATCCAGGTGACTCTGGCTGTGTGATGGTTGTGCTGACTCCAAGAACTGCTGCTGATTTCCCAGAAACAGCTGAGTGAGACCAGTAAACTGATCAGTGCCATGTGTTACCTGGTCAATAATTTCTCTTCATGTACTGGGCTGAGGGATGAGAAAGGATGGAGGATTTGCTCAGTGTCATTTCTTTGGTAATGCCTGGCTTACCGAACCAAAATAGTGACATGGTATATAATCACTCAAGGGAAAAAAACCATATTCCTCACCCCATAATTAGCTTAATATTCCTCAGGTTGTACATTTGCATTTACTCAAAAACTACTAAACCCCAACTTCAGCATTAACAGCACCAGACACCTTCCTCCCAGTAACAAAAGGCCTGGGCCATAATTTAAGCTACTGGAGCCACAACAGATAAACCAATAAGGATGCAAAGCAAAATATTTTTAGACCTTAGCACACAGTGCAAGCACTTGGCATATTCATCCCAGATAGCCTATGATTCATCCCCTGCTTTTGACAACTATCTCATTACACTGCCAGGCTGCAGCAGAATAAAACCAGGCCATGAAGAAAGGCTTTGTAAAAGTCAGCAAACTACTGGGGGGAGTTTGTCAGTATAACTAAGAATGAAGTTCATACATGAAAGAGAACTGACAAAAATACGTTTTATCTTCTTTGGAAAGCTAAATCAGGAGTTGCACCCCAACTGTCCTGTGCCTGGACTGACCAAAAACTCCCAGCTGAGCTTTCACACTTAAACCCCTCTGTAAAACTGGGCTTATTTCAAGTGGCAAGAACACCAGCACCCCCAATGATTACAAGGGCAGAGTTATCAACGATAATTCTTACAAGTGCAACACAAATTTACATCTCCCACCCTCAAAAACCCCAGACCCTCTTATACTATTTTTTTTTGAGTAGCCAAGGATATCTGCAATTCAAATAAAACACAGAAATGTCAGTCAACATAGTGCTTGGACATGTCCTCTGTAAACCTCCTGCTCTCACACAGCTTTTCATACCTATCAGTCCCCTGAGCAAACACCTCGTGCTGAGATAAAGAACATGCCAGAAGAAAACACACCTGGGTGAAAGCTGGGATTTTCCCAAGTCAGGTGCTGCCTGCACCCCCAGAGTAACCCAGCACAGGAACACCACAGCCCCATGTGCCAAATGCCACTTCCATCCCAGAGAGTTGTTATTTTTGAGTTGCGCTGGCTCCACGTTAAAAGAGAAACAGGCACAGCTTGGAATGTCCAGGGCTCACAAAAGCAAGAAACAGCATTTTATCCTCTAAAGAAAAGATAAGAAAGGAAGCCCATGTGTGAACATAGAATGTGAATTGTAGGAAAACTATATTAGAGTTGGGTACTGGGTAAACAACAAAGAGAACACAGATCAGCAGATCAGCACCACTACTCTCAGAAGAAATCTAAAGAAAACACAGTCTGCAAAATCTTTAGGCAATCTTGTGTTTTTACATTACCTCGACACCAAGGACTGTATGGCAGCCTTTTTCACAGGAATATTTTACTCCAGTGATGTGAATAGTTTTAACTGAGCCTTCCCAGTTCAATGGGTTCATCACAGGTGAGAGGACTGGGACTAAGCTCACAGAAATTAAAACTAGTTCTGAAAAGAGACTGAAGTACAGAATAGGTTTCAACTCGGAGAACTTGTAGAATCCAAAGCCCAAACCTGTCAGGACCATGAAGAGATCTCAGTTCAACCTCACAGTCCAGACTTAGACAAACACATTAGCACTCTGCAGTAAAGATTCTACAGTTAGTTTTGTTGACAGCCTGCATGTATTTTTTCCAGTTTCCTAATGAAATAACACCAGGTATGTTCCACAGCTTCACTGCTAATGTGTTTACTTAAAGAAGGAGAGTGGAGCTATTACACCCCAGGTGAAAGTGAAAAACAAAGCCTTCAGCTTTGCTTAACCTGAACTACAACCCCATATATTACAGCAGGTAACAATGAACAATCCATCCAAGAACACAACCTCAAACTTTCTTTGCTACGCTCGAGTACAATGGGAGCAGTAAATGCCAGCTGGCCTTTTCATTGTCTCCTGATCCGGAGCACTTGCAAACAAGAGCACCGTTCAGGTGAATTTTTGAACTCAGCTTTCCATCTCAGTACACACACAGCAGACAGCACCCACTGTAAAGTACACTGTTTAAAATTATTACCTCTGTAAAAATAATCTGCTCAGCATTCCATCTGCTTTGCACCAGTTTCCCTATTCCTTGTGCTTTTATTGCTCCTATTGCAATACCTTCCAACCAACCTGGTTATTTCTTAAGAGTTTTTGTAGGGCAGTGACTCGTGCACTTTGTCTTTCACCTTTGAATCTAAAACTGTGGCCTGTTTTGGATCCCAACCAACCACATGTAAATTTAATGCACATTGTTGCATTTGCTCTGGAAACTGAGTGATTAAAATGCCCTGACATTGTACAGGGCCTGGAGCCAGGTATTTGCATCTAGTTATCAACAGACATGCAATGTGCTGTTTGGGATTTTTTTCAGAAAGAAAACAAGCCCCCTTGCTTATGAAGGGGCAGAGCAAAAACCTTCTGCCATGTCTCACTGGTGCCTGTACCCACCTAAACAGGTTCAGTTTTCAAAAGTTTCTTTGTACTACTGTTTCAAAAGTTTCTCTGCACTACATTTTACAATTACTTTGTGGGAAATTAGCTGTATTTTTATGTTTTGAGGATTATGATATACACGTCCAGGATAGGACATGTACACTATACGGACACAGCTGGTGGAAAGGTAGGGCACAGCTCCAGATACACAGCTGTGGGGCAGGACGAGGCTGTGGAGCAGGATCGGGCTGTGGGGCTGTGGATCAGGCTGTGGGGCTATGGGGCTGGCTGTGGGGCCACGGCCCCCTCACCCTGCGCCCAGAGGGGCACTCCCTCCCTCCCTCCCTGCTCATTCCCGGCAGTGACCCGGGCGCTGTGTTTGCTTGGCGAACGCCCCCGGTCCGCGGCACCCACGGCCACCCTTCGCCAACCCCGGCGCGATCCCCCAGCTCCCTCCCTGGGCCCTCCCGGTGTCCCGGCCGTCCCTGCCCTCCCCCGGCCTTACCGCGGGCCTCGTCGGGAGCAGCAGCAGCGCGGCCAGGCCGAGCAGGAGGCGGCGGAGCGGCTCCATGGCTGCAGCGCGGGGCCGCTCCCCCCGCACGGCGCTGTCTCCGCACCGGCGCGTCCGGCGCTCCCCGCGGCGGGCGGGGCGGGGTCGGGGGCCCGCCCGGGGGGCA
>VXBA01001420.1:998865-1041315 GCA_013399895.1 Serilophus lunatus
CGTGTAACCTCCCCCTTTTCCCTCCGTGTCTTGCAGGGCCCGTGCGGAGACCGGCGGCGGGATCGGCGGTAAATAAAAGATTTTTGTTCCCCCAAACGGTGTCCGGGTGTTTTTTTTCCCGCACTGCCTTTGATCCGACGGTGTCCCCTCGGTGCCGCCGGCCAGGCTGCAGTGCTACAGCAAGGCTTGGTCATAACTGGCGCTGCCCGGCCCCTCCCGGGCCGCGCTTTTAAAATCAAGTGACATTTGTTCGTCTGTGGGAAGCCCCCCCGGGCCCTGCTCCCAGCAGGTCCGGGTCAAACCCAGCCCAGGGCAGTTCTAATCCCAAGGGGCTGGAAAAGGAGCTTGGGAAAAGTAACGAGCCCTGGGACTACTGCCAAGCTGTTAAAGGAGCTTTTATGCAGGAGAAATGCATCCGGGGTTGGGGGTCCTTGATGCACATGGAAAATGAGAACCTGAAATAAAAAGGGGATTTTGAGTCCAGTGCTGAAGACGGAGCTGTAGCTGTTCTTGACATGTGTTACTATGGGTGCTAACGGTGTCCTGGGGCCAGGGGAGAGGTGCTCTGCTTCTGGAAGTGGAAAATACAAGCACACATGAAAGGAGTGAGAGCCCAGGCAGGCTGTGGAAGGTGATCAAGCTCAGAGGCTCCTGCAGTCGAGAGAAGTTGGTGCAGACACTGCGTTTTGGAATTGCTGGTAACCCTTTCAAGGATTTCACAGGAAAAACATGTTTTTAAAGCATGTGCCTCATAGGAATAGTAACTGCTGTGGAGAAATTTAGGTTCATGAGTATGAAATTTCAGCCCTTTTTGGAGCAGAAACACTGCCCAGCTTAACCCCAAAATCATGGTAAGCCATCACCACGTACATGTGAGATACACAAGTACAAAAATGGCACACTCATCTTGGCAAGCTGCCCTTCTAAAGAAACAACAAACAACTTGCACAAGATGGTGGAATGTGCTGGAGAAATAAAATTTACCTGGATTGTTTGACATGGGATGAATTTATTTAATAAAACAAAGCAAGCAGATCGTAGTTACCCACAGTTTATGAAGTGCAATATGACAATCTTGTGTAATAAGTCTAAATCTGTTTACACATTAGTGCATCTAGTCCTTTGACTTCAGTTATTGCACATAGAAATGAACTCATAGAAAAGACCTGCGTACAACACATGCAGACTTCATGAGAGGCAAATAATGCCTACAGAATCAGCAAACCCCAGAATATACACAGCCTGGAATGGTCAAGGAGGAGTTCAGGTAACAAATATAACCTACTAATATTTCAATTAAAGGTAACCAAAATAGGTGTTCAAAATAGAATTAATTTTAAATATATTAAATGCTAGTTTTCTGTTTCAGGCAAGGTGCTGTTTAAAAAACCTTCACTATAATGAATAGCTTCATTTAGAGATGGTAAATCATCAAGTTATATATGGAAATCTTGATTTACATCAAATGTGACAACACAACGTACAAAAAAGTTCTTAAAAAATTACTTAAAAAAAAAAAAGCAAATCATGTTATAAAAGGAGAGACAAAACTCACCTTCTTTGTAAACTAAAATGTTTTCTGACATCCATGAAGAGTTGGCAACACTTGAGTACCAGAAAATTATTACATGAGTTAAAGAGTAGATATGTAGTGTTCAAATCTTGCATTTACCGCATACATTTAGCCTTGAATCATTACACCTGACAGAAATAAAAGGCAGTTTCCCCCTTCCCCACCCTGTTTTTGGCCATTAATTAGCAGAAAGTCTTTAATCAGCCTGAACAACTGCAATGCTTGAATTCCTATGCCACAAAGTCTAAAGAAACCAGTGCATGGCGGTCAGAAATTGTGAGCCACAGCTGCTGCCACAAACCCCACGAGCTGGGATGCCTGGGGCTGTAACAGGAGGGTCTGGGCCCACACTTGGGGTGCAAATGCAGAGCAATGGAAAAGACTCACAGCAACAAACTCCTGGGGAAGAACTGGGTGTGTTGTCGTAGCAAGAGGCTCTAAGCACAGTAAGGTAACTCCTCCTGGTAATGTGCAGTGTTGGCATTTTGTGTGTGTGCTCATGTCTTTATAAACATTCAGCATTAATCAGGACCCAAGGTGATTGTACCTCACTATAAGGCGGCTTGCTGTGGTTTGGTCTCATGGCTTTACCAACTTTGCTCCTCCTCTACAGAAAGCTGACAGTCCCACCTCCACTGATAGTTGTGTGTGTTTTATGGCTACTTGCTTCCCAAAAAAAGCACAAGTTCTGTATGAAAAAAGTAATATGTATATACCACATTGAATCACAATATTACCTATACATCCAATTTACATTCTTTTATCCTGAAAGCATTTCATATTTCGATTGCTTGACACAAGCTATTGACTGCAGAAGTGAAAGAACATAAAACAGTTCATTCTACACCTCCAACTGCCTGAGAAAGAAAAATATTCTTCCAGTTTTATAAATTCATTCCTTATTTAGGATTTTTCCCATTTGGCATGCAGTTCCTTTGCTGCCAAACAACTTTTCAATGCTTTAATGCACATTAACAGAGCATGAAAACATAAGCTGAACAAAAGGTGCATCAACGAGCTCCTTGATCTATTACATTTCAGTTCCTCCTCCCTCCCCCAAAGAACAGGTCACCTCAGTCTCCCAGTTAAAATCCCGATGGCAGCCAGTACAGAAATAAATCAATGGCTTAATGGAATGGAACCTGATGGAGCTGAAGAACATGGGAACAAGAACCAGGCAAGTGAGCACAAAGGTATGGGTACAGTCCTTGGGAGAGGGGGAAAGTGGCACAAGGATGAGAACTACAGCACAGTTTATAAAACCATGAGATTAACTTTTATAATACTGTAAACTGCAAGAGTCTTCACACGTCATGGTTGATCAGAGGCCTCTGTGCTCAGATCTTGAGGGCACGTGGAGGAGCGTGGGTCCATGGCCGAGTGCATTAAAGGAATATAAACATCATCCATGTTTGGCATGACAAAGATTTTCTGTGAGAAAGATGCAATTCAATCCAGTTACATTTCACATGTCACCTGAAACCTTGGGTTTCCAATTTGTTTAGTTAAAAAATGCAACAAATTTCCAGATAAAAGGTTCTTGAGTTCAGCATTGTTCGAGTCAGTGCAGTGCCCACTAAGTGAAACCATTTTGTTGTGTTGTAAATAAAGCTCAGAAACATGAATATCTTTGCACATTCCAATAAATTAAAATGGCATTACAGGAAACATCACCAACTATTCTTAACTGCTGCTTTCTCAGCTCTTACCCATATATTTCTAAACTGCACTTTTTGTGAAATAAGCAGTTTTTATTTCTGGTTGATTGCACAGGTTGGGGTCCAGAACCAACCTGGTCAGTATTCCCATCCCACAATTATTTGGAGGGGTTTTTTTCCTATTTTGCCCTATGGCCTGTGATTTTTTCAAAATTATTTTGAAGTAGTGACAGGATCTATTCTTAATTTTAGATGACAGAAGACCAAACATCTAAGAACACCTGGGATTGTATTTTTATTTAAATACTACAAATTCTACCAAATTCAAAAAAATGGCATTTTCATCTCCAAAATTACTCTGTCCAGTGCTAAAATAGATTTCCACCCAGGTCTACACAGAGTCTTGAGACCATCCCAAAAATTAGTTTCAGCTGAGCTTTAACACTCATCCCACAAACGGGAGAAGTGGAGGACACCAACTTCTTTAAATTAAATAGTGGAAAACTATCACCACTAAAAAGACAATGTAAAGGAAACACACCTGGAACTCCTGTTCCAGTTTCCTGGCTATCCAGTCTGTCACATGAACCAGAGTCACTTCTCTCTCTCCAAGTTTTGGCCGTGCTTTTAACTCCAGGTAGGGAGGCCTTCGGAAGCCGTACCTTGGCAGAGAACACAGAGCAGGTTTTATTATGGACACTCCAACAAATACTTAAATGTGTAACTCAATTGTCTCTTAATAGCAGTTACAAGTAGTTTGTATTGTACCTCTTCCAGAACTCGCTTTAGCCACACTTAACCTTTTTTCTTATCTGCAATCCCTTCAATAGCACGACCTGAAACAAAGTTCCTCTTACCATATTCTGTCGGTGGGTGGAGGTGGAATGTTGATCACTAGTGTTCCTCTGCACTCCTGTACTTCAACTGTTAGCAGCAATGGAGTATTGGAGACCTCTTCAATTTTCTTCTTAATAAACTCAGTCTCTGTTGCTTTCTGAAAGTATTTTGACTTGGTAATTTTATCTACAATTCTCATGATCTTTCTCGTCCGATATCCTCCAACATACCTTTAGACAGAGAGCAGAAAAAGGACATCAGGGTATTGTTCTTAAGCTACTGAGACAGACAAGGGTTTTCTATTAAATCATTAAAGATTCTGCTAAAAAAATTCCCAACAGATACATGGCCAAGCAGTACCTACCAGAGCCTGTACCCAGGAGCTGGATTCTGTCAGCTACAAGTGTCTGGCAGAAATTCTGTTCAGTCTGAACACTCCTTCATAGATAGCATTGGAAACATTGTTTTACACTGCAAATAAACTGCATCACTTATGCCAGCAAGCTGGCATGAAAAGTGACACCTTCTCTACTACCATTTCAACAAAATTGTACCAAGACATGCACAAATCATCAGCTTAGAAGCCCAACCACTGTGTCTAATTATTTACCAGTGTGTGCTGAACAAAAAGGTTTTCATTCTAAGGTATTTAGCATTTATGAGTATAAAGGTGTTGAAGAGGAAAACCAGTTCTGGCAGTGGGTGGAATGATATTCCAGAAATAGCAAGAAGAGGACTTTTCCTGGCAATGGTGTTAGGCATTCCTGGCTTTTAAAACAGATGATTTAAGGGCTGAATGTCTTTTCTCACCCCTGTCTCATGTTGGAAATATATACTCCGAGAATAGCATATTTGGTATTTTCCACGTACTGTATCATACCTAATTGTGGCTCTTGATGTTTTGTAGCAGAGATAACCTTCCCAAGGAAATGATATTTTCCTATATTTTCCTATTTGGGGAGGAGGGTGGTGGGAAGAACCGAAAAAACTTCACATTCTTACACAGACTTTTACAGTTTTCTCCTTAGCACAACACAAGTCAACTAACTCCTCAGGTGATATAGAAAGGGCAAATGAAAGGGCAAATTAAATTCAACTTTTGGATTTTATACTGGCTGTATTTTTACCAAGAGAAAGTAATCATCAGATTCTGGAGTGGTAAAAATGAAGATTCTTTTCTTTCAGTATTTTAAATTAAAATTCTTCATTCTCTTTGTCCCCTTCATCAAGAGTTCTCCATATGGTTTTGTAGAAGATACGGAATGCATCAAATGCAGTAATTCCAACAACTCTTCACATAGTTTTCAAAAGTGTACAGGAATAAAACTCTGAGGAAATCCCTGGAACATTTTGAATAAATCATGAGTCTTCTGGTATATTCACTGTAAAACTCAGGGATGTGTTCAGACATAACATTGTGACTGTCTGAGACATTTCTGGCTGCCTACAGCTTTCTCAATGCATGGCATAATTGCAATCAGATGCAGAAAGCAAAGAATCAGAACAGCAGCCAAAACAAGAGATGATGTGCAACACTTAGGAAATTTTCTCTGAAACTCGTGCAAAGCATCAGAGGGCAGTGTTGCACAGCCCAGACACTCAGAGCCCTTGAGAAATTAAAAAAAAAAAAGAGCCAAGGAAAAAAACAACAGCAACACAAAACTGAGAAGAAAGCGAGGCCTGAGGAACAGTTGTTAAGCAAAGAACACACTGGAAATAAGGGATCAGTGGGATCAGCACAGGTATAAAACTACATAGGGAGGGTGTCAAGTTCACACATAAATCCTGTTCTTGGCTCTGCTACCAGGCAGGACATGCTGGGGAAAGTCCCCACAGGTTCTCTGGCCCCACAACTTGGCTCTCCCAGGAATGTAACGGTGAAGAGACTGGGAGGTGCCCAGTGCAGCTCAGGACAGGTCCCTGTGCAGTGACCAGAGCTCCCAACACAGCACAACACTCAGCACAGCAGCTTCCTTTGTTTGCAGCACGTGGCTCCATTGCTGCTCTTTGCTCTGGAAATGGGTGAGTTGTGTTTGCTCAACTGCTTGGATAGACTCACACTGAGAACCTGTGGGACACAACAGGACTGAGCAAGGTATCAGGGGGGAGGAAAGGATTGAGGAGCTCACCCTTCTGCTCCTGGAGTCACCTGCTTCTCTCCTGCCAGCTCAGGAGCATCATCTTCCTCTGAAGACCCAGCGCTGGAGGATTCCTCATCACTGTCTGCAAGACAATACGCCCTTGGCCTGAAACTGAAACAATGCAATTCCCAGGTCAAATGCAATACCCTTAAATAGCTTTGGCTGACATTACACAGCTCTGAACTGTCCCCTCCCCTTTTTTATAAACACTATGTAAAAGAACAAAACCAAATCCACTCTGAATCCAGTCTGGCAAAACTACATTCAAAACAGAAAATCTGTTTTCCCCAGTGGAACATAATCCTGTATGAAAGAGGTTGGCAGGGAGGTGGCTGTTTTACATATTCAAATCAGTTGTGGAAATTATTTGAAATACATCTGAAAGCATCCCTGTTGCTGCTTGTGGCTTTCCATGAGTTGAGCAGAATGTAGGCTGGACAGGTAAAACAACATCTGAATGTCACAGGGGAAAAAGTAAAGTAACAAAATCAAACAAGTGCTGCTCTGAGGGTACCCAACACCACATGGTAGGAACTAATTCCTAGACTTAAACCTGTGAAAGAATTTACACACACAATCACAGGAAAAATTTCAAATCTTTTAAACGGATTAAAATGAGGGAAGGATACAGTGGCTTCACTTCTGTAGTAACAGATCTGTACTGAATACAGGAGCCTGACACAGTTACACAACACAAGCTTCGAAAGCATATGGCTTTAGCCCTGGGGACTATACCCAGCACTGTAACACTGTACAGCATGTTCAGAATGCAGTTTATAGCTGTGTCTTCTTTCTTTGTGTGTGTGTGTGTTCTTGGAAATGTATTTGAAGTATTTAATAACCTCACACAGGGCATGGACTGAGGCTACTGCCTGTTATTCTGTACACAGAACAAACTGGAAGTTGCTGCATGAAGCCCTAATGTAAAAGGACAGTTCAAGTGCAGCTCACAGTGCACAAGACTCCTTCCTGACCACAGCACTAATCCCAGGACCTCTCTACACTGAACAATTTCCTACCCAGGGTATGGAATCAGAATTACAAACCTCTTCTTAACCAGAGCTGCATTTTGTACCTGCAGAGACTGAAGGAACACACCAAACTGAGCCACCTCCCTGAGGACGTGGGGGTGGTGGATGGTTCCACTCACTGGCCCAAATAGCAAGCCTGGAGCTGTTTCTCAGGGAGAAATTCACTTTTTTAGGTCAGATTCAAACTACACATTTTCTACCAGGGTGTGACCTCGCTTCCCTCTCCTCTGCAGGTTGTACCACTCAGCTCAAAACATGCCCAGAGCATTCTCAGGGCTCTCAAAGGTGTCATCTTCTTAAACAAGGTATTTTAATTCCTAGTTAAAGGGGTCCTCTCAAGTGGCTCACAAGCACCCACTGGCTCAAACCACAAGATTTCCTCCTTGCATTAAACAAAGCAACAATAAATAGGCTTGAGTGAGATTTCAGGGGATCTCTGCATACAATGGACCATTTATATGACACAAACAGTGGCAGAATAAAACCACTTTGGAGCTACAGTGTTGTTCCTGTGCAGATTGCACAACATTTTATGAATTGACACTCGTCAGTTTGTTTTTGCGTGGTACAACACATCCCAAAAGGTAAGAAGCTGTGGTAACTTTGGGTTAACTTGCCTCATCTCCCATCTGGTAGAACTTGTCCTGTATTGATTTTATAAAATTGGCAATTAAATAGTTTTCCACCCTTTCTGAGTGATGCATCTTCTTGAGAGGGTGTGCAAGACAACATTATCAAACTGCCTCAGACATTTCACTTCTATTTCAAACAGTAAGTGCAACACTGGCCCATTTGTCTCCCCTTACACTGACAGTTAAACTCCAGAGCTGTTTCCCCCCTCCCTCTCTCTGGGTGCCTTTCTTATACCAGTTGGTGGTTACTGCCTCTCAAGAGACAGTTTGTTGTGGGCTCTTGAGGGACAGGAATGAGTGTCAGCAACCAACATGCAGCACTTCCTGACAGTATGATCATGCATGTAAACACATACAGCAGAGTTGGATTTCTAACAGCAATTGTCAGTTGATAAAAAATCCAGGAAAATTAAAATTGACTAACACAATGGCAATCATAGGTGAGAATCAAATTTCTCTCAGTCTTTGTTTATAATACACATTGTATTTAAGGGAAAAAAACCAAGCAACCTAAAACCCCTCATTGAAACTAGAATCCATTAGACTGCTCTGTATGTAAAGCTGTACCTGGCCCTGAGCATTTGCAACATCCCAGTCCTGTGCTGGGAGCAGTGCAGTTAATGCTGACACCTCCCAGTAAATGGTTGCTTGGCTACAGGCACTTCCATCTGCCTTGCTGGGGGCCCATTGCTTAGCCAGCAGCAAACTGGGTTTTAAATATGAAATAAATGTGTTCCCTAATTATTTCTGAGGCCATTTCTGCACTGAACAGATATGAAAATACACAAAGAAAATCCTGAAGGAACAAGGGAAGAAAAGCAAGAATTTGATTTGTACAGACATTACTTTCTCTATCCCCCACTTTTTGGGTAGGCAGGATTAAAGGGATTTTGAAAAATTCATACCTACCAGTTATACTGATGTAAATTCAGAAATCTTAATTTCTAGCAGGGACAATGAGAATCTAGGTCGATTTTAAATCCTCTGAATTTCTACCAATGTATGAGATCATTCAGCCATTAGTTTTTCACATTTATTTTCTTGTCATGACTGTACTGAAATACAGTGCTATTGTATTACTTCAAGTTATCTCAGAATAAATGGTCAGAGCTACAACATGAGTGTACAAAGCATCTTGTGTCTCCATTGTGAAACACATCAACATTTTACTCACAGAAAAACAAATGGCCAGATTTAGGGACTATATTCTTCATTTCTGTACACTAAATCAGAGACCACCTTGTGCTCAGGCACTGCAGATTTCTTAAGTACAAAGAGAATGCAGCACAAAAAGAAGCTGATGCTGATGAAGAAGCTCCACAGCTGACGGGACGTGTATTTGACAGGTGCCACTCACCACGCTAATGCAAGTGGACAGATGAATGAAATTCAAACAACATCACAAAAATGAAAGGGAAAGCACAAATACAAGGGAGGTAAGCTACTGTACAGTGTTTCTTAATTAGTTCCTTTATGTAATCTATGCATTTCACTTGGACACAGCAGGGTCCCTTACCCTTCTCTGCCAATCTCGCCAACTTTAAGTGCTTCACCAAGAGGCTCTTTTCCAAGTTTGGTCAAGTTCATCTTGGTCTCCAGGGTCATCAGAAAAGATCCATTGTAGGACATTTCCAAATCAACCCACAGTCCTAAAATGAACAATAACAAAGAACATACCACTTCAATCACAAAACAAGCCGCCTGGTTACATTAATTTCATGGCACAAAGTCAGATGTAAATCAAAGCCACGCTGAAAGACAGCAGTGAGTAAAGCCATCAAAAAAAAAACCAGGGGGTGATTTACATATATCTATACTGCTTAAGAAATCTGAAATGAGATAAAGCAAATAGAATACAATCAGGGATTCACTTCAGAACTATTTACAGCATTGCTCCAAGCCAAGCAGTAATGGGGACACTCCTCTGCTTATGCTGTCCAAAGAAAGCACTGCTTAAAATCCCAGAGCAATATTGCTTGTGTCACATCACAACCTGCTGCCTCTTGTTTTGCCAATGGCATACTGAAGAAGGATGACAAGGTTCCCTCAGTAACTGAGCTGCAGGCATTCCTTCATGACTCACAGCAAACAGAGTCATTACTCAGACAGTTCTAGACCTGCAGTATTAAGTTAAACCCTATTGTTGTGCAGACTATTCACCACAAGAATTGTCTTGGGAATAGATGCAAGATGAAGTCCTCCCTCAAGTGACACCCTGCAGCCCCATCAACAAAGCTGTGATCCAGAGATTAGAAATCACTAAACACAGATTAAGCATCTTCCTTTTCCAGACATTGCAGCTGCACAAAGCGTGTCCTCACCAGTACCTGGCACGTCAAACACTGACACATTCTACTTTCATTTAATTATTTATAAGCAACTAATGGTAACCACCCTCTGGGTTTGATTGATCTGGGAAAAAAAATTGATCTTTTATCAATTAAACAACTACTGTTTTCTTTTCTGCAAAAACATATCAGAAGAATGACATGTCAAGAAGAATTGTCCCATGTTAACAGAAATACAGGCAGCTCCCAAAGACCAGGTCACTGATACCCTGTGGTTCCATGCTGGAAGCAGGACAAATCAAGCTGCTCCTTTACCAACTCAAATTACTCTTTTCCATCACACAGTTTTTCTAACATTGTTCTAAAACCAAACACAAGAACTCAAAACACAAGCTTATGTACATTTTTCCTCTTTGCAGTAAGAAAGTATCAGTAAGACCATCAGAAACAAGAAAACAGCTACACAGATTTTTTTGGATAATCAATGAGTCAGCTCAATTCAATCAATATTGTTTTAACAGTGGATCAAATTAAGCAAAGGATGCCATTACTGAGAGGGAAAATTCCTTCTGGCCAGAAAACATTCATACACATTTTCCAGAGGAAAAAAGGGAGGGAGAGGGAGTGAAGAACTGGGCAGATGGCACAATTTATGCAGTTTTCTGGTTCCCTAGCCTTGACAGAATTACAGTAAATGCTACAGCATATGCTGTAACCCAAACAGGACTGGATTAACAGAAACAAGATTTGTTTCTAACATTGTGTGTTAACAGATTTAGTTCCTTAGAGAAGCTATACAGTAAAAAATATTCTCCTTGTAATCAGGCAGAAAAAATATGGATGAAACAAAGCACTTCACAATAACTGCAATTTAAAGCCTCACAAAAGGCTCAGATGAACTCATATGCTCAAAAGGCTCACAAATACCTCAGATGACTGTCTCAAACACCTAAAAACCCCCAAACCTTAGAAGTGCTCATTCTGGATACTGCCCTGAAATTTTAGGGCTTTTTCCCCCTCCCATATTCCCCAATAAAACAAGTAGTTTGTTCACAGGTCAACTTATCAACAAATACATTTATCCTTATGAAAACAAGCATTTCTAATTATCATACCCTTATTCATGTCCTTTTAAGTACAGTAACAAAACAAGTTATTTCAGTAATCATTCACGGCAGTTTTTTCTAGTTCTTTCTTTCTAGAGAAAGAACTCAAAACAGAGTTCATGTCATTCAACAGTGTGAGAGAAGTGACAAGGATTAGCAGTTCTACCATTAATTAATGTTTCCTTGTCACAGTTTAATTGAACAGGAAACTGAAAGAGTTAATTGATCTCACTGCTGTTTCAGCAGTTAACTGAAGCCAAGTGTTCAGCAGCCTCCTAAATCCCATCTCATGACTTAGAACTACAGTCTCTGGTTACAACTCAAGTTGTGAGAACAGAGAAAGGAATTCAGAAAATGTTTAAATCCAGGCAAAGAGAAACACTGACAAGAACCTCAAAGGAAAATCTTATTGAAAAAGAAACCATGAAACCACTTGGCAAGCATCACAAGTATCACGATTTTTAGAAGTTTTCACTTTATTCTATAACTCAAAATAAAATTTCTACCAACAGTGAAGCCACTCTGCCACTGGGAACAGTGAGGGATTTCATAAGTACTTGGAGAACCTGCTGTCCCACGCAGAGAGCATATGACAAGCAGCAGCAATATGTTTTAGTTCCCTAAATACTGATTGCACTCCAGTTTATTCCATCTATTCAATTTTTATTTCTCTTGAAAAGACAGATTTTGTTCCTCATGACAGTGAAACAGAGTTTGCTCTTTTCAAACATGGTTGGTTTACAAAGGTCAGTGGAAAACATACTTTCCAGAAGCTGAGAGCAAAGTACCCAGTGTTTTATAGATAAGGCTTTTCCCCAAAGACTTGCAAGTCTCAAGTAGATAAGGGCAAACAATAGCATTTGGATACAACAGGCACCATTAACTGATGTTATGTATGTCCAAGAGGATTTTAATAATTTCCCAAAGTCTGTTTTGTTCAGTTTTATGAGGGAAAGGTTAGCACTCACTAACCTCATGCTTTTAGTCAGTGTTCTGAGTGGCATCAAGCTGATTATCTGTTCAAACTTTGCTGTGTCCATGTTTGCTATTGCTCCAAATAAGCTACTGAGCCTTGAAGTCTGGCTCACTGCTGGCCTGTAATTTGGAGCCTCTCCAGAGGGTTCTAACACTTGTAACAAGTATTGTAAATTCATTAAATTCCTACCATCTCACTACCAGTCTATTTGTGTTAGCCCCATCTAGAAATTATCTTGATATCTTCACCTAAGAGCTGAAAGAGCAGTTTAAAACAAAAATATATTGCTTGCTTGCCATGCAATCCACATCTGCACCACAGCAGGTCCTCCATGGGAATACTTCCCTTTAGGCCAATTAGACATTTCTCCACCCTGAGTGGAGAAACTCAGACACAATTTAAAATTAAAACTGCTCTGATTACATGTTTTAGAAGAAAGATGGCATCTAGCTCTCCTCACCATGTAGAATAAATGCTTTTTAGCTTCCAAAGCATTATTCCAAGTTTTTCTTTTTTGTGAGACTATTTAAGTGACTTGAGTATTCTCAAATATACTCTTGTGACCATATGCAAGCCAGAAGGAACAGAAAACAAGCAGTTCTGATTCATAAAGCAGCAGTATGAAAGTCATTTAATTTAAAAAAAATCCATATCTAATAGTAAGGACATAAAATGATGCTGTATTTTGAAGTTTATTTTCAAAGCACCACTGTATCCTTGTTTTTCAAGTTACTACAATTAAATTTTCTGAATCCCTGTTTTCAGAACGGGGGAATTTCTCTTGGAGAGCCAAACCTGTTTTGTGCTGTGGTATAGAATCAGACCAGCCTTGAGGAGATGTGCACTGCTCTCTGCAGTCCATGACAGAGTATCAGATGTGTGTCTGCTGCATGCACATATTTAGTTTAGTTCAGTAATTATTTCCTTTGGAAAGCCATGACCATACTTCCATATCCACAGAATTACTTTATACAAAGCCTGACACAGTATTTCCTCAGCATAAGTATCTCAGTATCTCCTCAGAATAAGCCCTTATTAAATGTACCTTCCTCTGATCAAAACATCCACAAGATAAACAGATCAAAATTCTGTTCTCCCCAAGTACAAAGGCAGGAACATGGCAAGAAGAGGAAGCATTTCTTTTACCTCTGTGATCAATAGAAGGTTTGAAGGCTTGAAGGATCTTGGGCACTGCTATCCCCATGTCAAGCTCAGTCAGAGTCAGCTCATTCATGAAGTAGGGCAGCTAAAAGGACAGAATATAAAAAGTCAAATACGTGTTATGGAACTAAACATCCATTTCCTGAGAGAAGAAAGGCCATTAAACATAAGGAATGGACTGAGCTGAAGTGCCTCCAGTGAAAGAACACAAACACAATCACACAATTTTCTTCCAATTCTAGAATTTCACAGTTACCAGTTTCGACATTTTTAGGGAAAGACTTGGCATCTGAACTTGTTTTTAAAACTATGTTGAAGTTCAGTTGCTGACCTTAAACCTCCAGCATGCTTTTTAGTCAAAGCATGTAAAAAGTTCAATAATTAAGTGTAAATCCTATTTTACTGTGAATAAAAATCAAACACTGGTCTGAATTTTAAATTTAGTCACATACTTTAACACTGCAGTTATATCAATGTCTCAGCTACTTTTATCTTTGACAAATTCTTTCACAGCACACTGACTTTGAAATCTGTATCACAGTTCTAGTATAATAGAGGCATAGAATTATGATGATTTGGATAGCTATTGACTTATATGTCTAGTTTATAGAAAATCTATCTCCTGTGAACAGACAGTGCTTTAACCCATTAAAATATACCATTCCTAATCTTTCCAGATAAAATGCTTCCAACGGGTGTTGGGTACCCTGCTGTCACACTTGTGGACACAGGGCAAAATTAGGTTAGTGCTTGGTTCCCAAAGCACAAGGAACATTCTCTCACAGCTGGTGCTGGCAGCTACATTTCAGAGCTTTTGTCAGCAAGACAACATCTTCCTCTGCCCCTGGGAACAGGCAAACTCCTCCCCAAACATCAGGAGCTGAACAGGCCCCTGTGATCAACAGAAGGGTTTCAGAAGGCAAGGGGAAGGCCCAGGAGTCACTCAAAAGCACCAGTCCCCTTCACCCTTTGAGCTCATGCAGCTTATGGAAGCTATATCCTGTCACTCCACACACACAGCTCTTTCCATGACTATTACTCCCACTGACCTCTCCTGCAAGTACTACATATCTGAGGTTAGCAGGAACACATTAGAATTGTGTTCCCTTATCTCCTCCACCTTAAAAACAGTCTACTATTTCCCAAGCCAGATTTCATCACGTAGAAGCAGTTCTATTCATCCCAAAGTAAATACAACAATACTTCTACTCTTTACACAAACAGTTAATCCAGATGTAGCTCATTTCAGATGGAACAGCAGAGTTAACATGTTGAGATCCGTGAGGAACTGAACTGTAATTCTGTATCCCATTTGACATATCAGTGTGAAACAAGAGCGTGTTACATTTCTTTCTCAAGGGGTATGTAGTGCAAGTCTCCAGATTAGGTACCTTTATTTTGCTAAGTTTCATTTGGATCTTCTTTGACACTAGATCAGACCAATACTTTTCTCCTAAAAAATCCCAAAATATTCTTCCAAGCAAAGCATTCACCCAGGCCTCCTGTTCCTCTTCTTCAGCTTCCACATGGGCATCTGGCAACTGAAAACACAGAGCAGGTGATTCAGCTCTACAAATTCTATAAACTAAGGATAGAAAAGGCCTGTTTTAGACTGGAACCTCGGTGTTAAGAGCCCAGGTCAGCTCAGAACACCAAATGCTCAGCACAGAGAGCAGCTTTACAAACACATCAGCTGGGCTGCCATGAGCCTGTCATCATCCTGACATGGAACAGAGGGAATGACACCACACAGATATAGATTGACCTCTGGCAATGAAATGAGAAAGTTGTATGTAATTTAAGCCCTGGCAGAAAAAGCAGATACATCCAGGTTGGGCAGACTTATAAATGTGGCTGCAGTAGAAATATTCTCTTTTCCAAGCTGTAGATCTACTTACTCTTCCTTTGATTTATCAGAAAACTGGAAAGCAAGACTTGATCTTACACCCTAATCGAGTTCAGAAACATCACAAATAAATGATAAACAAACAATACAAGGAAACACACTCTTCCTTTCCATGTTGGTATACAGGATTGAGGAAACTATTGTTCCCTGTGCTGCTTTAAAGGTTTTGTTCACAATCCAAGAGGATTGTCCTGGTCTACTTGAGAACCACCTTGAAACATCTGGAAATATTATACATTCAGATGCTGCATCACTGAGTATACACACAAAAGCACAGGCAGCTGAAATAATTTTGGGTGTGCACACACACAACCATGTATTTCATTAAAAAACCAGGAGGTTTCCAAGATGGAAAGGCAACATATTAAATGTCTCTCAAGCCCCTGCAACGACAGAAGGATTCACCCCCTTTCATTATTCCAGGCACAGCTCCTGAAGCCAGCAGAAAAGCAGTGCTTTCTAAGACAGGCAGGTAGATGCTGGAGTTCTGAGCATCCTTTCTTGGCAGTGAGTGCTCCCAAAGGCTGCAGCCTGGTGCTGCCAGAGCTGCTGGGTGAGGAGGTTCTGCTGTGACGCAGGTTTCCTGCCAGCTCTGCTCATCTATTTATAGAATGATTTCTGACACGTGCCACATCCAGCAGCGAATCCAGCCCTGCTGCAGGGGCTGCTGGGGGCCAAGATCTCTGCTTTCCAGGGGGAGCACAGGATGGGTTTATTTACATGCTGTGGCACAGCCTCCCCACTCCTTTCTGGACTCTGTATAAAAGTCTGGAAACAAAGATGTGTGACAGGAATTACATCTTGTACTTAACATTTAGGAGCCATTTATTAGGAGAGTGGTACTTCATATTAAGGTTTTGTTTACTGAGAGTGATTCAAATGCAGACCAGGAGGCCAAAGGATTAGTAGGAGCTCTAGACACTATTACTGGTGTATCCTTTGGAGGACAAATACCTTTTTCACAGCTGTAGGGCTGTTGTCTGCACTGAGGACTGGACTACCTGAAGGGCTTTTCTTTTCTTGTGGAACACACTTTGCCATATAAATATTGTAGTCCAGAAGCATTTTCTGCCTCACATTGCCAGGCAGGTCCTTGTGCTTGGGCTGGGATGTGATTTCCTCTGCATTCCCCTTGCTGCTGCTCCGGCTGTGCGTGAGAACTCCAGACTGAGTGTCAGCTCTGTGTGCTGGCAAGACCCCTGAATTAAGAGGAATAATATCTATTTAACAGAGAGCAAATCTGACAGCAAAACAGCAGAGTGTATGATCAAACACACGATTTTGCAGATGTAATTTATTTGGAAAAAAAAAAAATTAGACCATTCAGAGTAGTGCTTTCTCATTTTGAAGGCTCAAAGTAAATTCCACTCCTGTGTGCTCAGGGGGTCTTAAACCCAAATGAGCCAATATTTGGTATGATTCAGCACTCAGCAGGATGTGGGACTGGAGGAGTCAGCTGATCAACAGCATATTTAAATATGGACACTCACGTATGTACAACACATGGCACAATTCCCAACAGCCCTGCTGGGAAATGCCTAAAATAAAAGTCAGGTGATTGAACTGTACCTATGACTAAACTTTTTTTTTTCTTAATCTAACTATAGATTACAATTAATCTAACTATAGATTACAATTAAAAATATTGTCAAAAGCATGTAACTATTAGAATTTTAATTAGCCATTCACTTTGCATTTGCACTTCAAGAAGTTGAGTGCCAGAAATAATGAGACTAACTAATTTTTAAAAAGCTTCACAGAGAAAAAAGACATAAAAACATGAGTCATTCAGGTTTAAAACTGTACCAGAGGATGGTTTTAGATTAGTATTTGAAACATTTGATCAATACTATAGACTAACATGTTTGTTGGTTCAGATATGTATTCAGATAGATAGATAGGACTTTTTATTTCAACAGAAAAATGTGTTTTCTTGTAACACTAATCCATGAGAAAGCCCTTTATCATTTACAAGAGGCTGGAGTAGAGGGAAGTGTGGAGGAGGAAAAACAGGTAATAAGAGAACTGAGTCTAATACTGCAGATGTTGATGAGGAAAAAAAGTTTGAACAATTCATCTTTACAAATATTACAGGAATTATTACAGTCACTAGAAAGAGTGCATTCCTATAAAATAGTCTAAAAAATAGTACCTATAGTTGAAGGCATATAGCCAAGAATACAGCCAAGGGGGAAAAGGTAGGGTGGGAATGAGAGGCCAAGGTAAGGAGCAGAGGAGTGTCTTTGGCATGACCTGCCGGTAAAGATCACTGTGGCACCACCAAAACATAACTCTGGTGTGATTCTTTTAACAGAAATACAAACTGTGAGTACCTGACTTGCTCCCACCACAGAGACTCGGCGGCTTCTTCACTTCAGACTTCAGCTTGGAGGCGAGGAGGAACCTCCTGAACCACTCCTCCTTCTCCCTGCCTGTCCTCCCAAAGAGATAAAGCACTTGATCCTTTTGGCTACTGCACTTTGTTCCATCCTGAGGTTTCTTGGATTCCTCATTGTTTGAGTCCACTTTTTCAGCAGATGACTTTTCCTCTGCACTCTCTTTCTCGGCCTGGGCCTTGGCCATGAAATCATCCTGTTTAGCCAGTTCAATGCAAATTGGGTATTTCTTGTTCCAAATTCGTTTCCGTGCCAGACTCTTGGGAACGAGGGAAATCTGAAAGATGAACAAAAGGGTTCAATTAACTTATTTTCCAGTTGCCTTGGTCCCTCTGTCCCTCTCACTTCCACAGTCAACCGAAGCGTGGATTCCACCCACATCTGTACTGCCAAGGCCCTCGACTGATGCAGCACATTAAAAAAATCCATTCTGTTAATAATGAGGTATTGATTTATTACTTAATACAATGCCAGTGGAACCAACTTCACATGGCAACTCTTCACATATTTGAGGGAGGCAAACAACACACAGGAAAACTGTCCCAGTATTATTGTTGATATTCCAACTGCAAAGATCGCCCATCTCTGCAGAGGGGACACTTGTACAAACTCATGTCTGTTCCAGCCACCTCCTGCTCTCCTTTTCCACATTCCCATACAATGTATGTTCCCACTTTGAGTGAAAAGCAGATGTTGTCTGAGCTGCCTTGGGACGAAGTTTTTTGGTGTAACCTTCAGAACAATCTCAGTCTCTGAGCTGCCATGAGTTAACTTCTGCTCTGAACTACAGAGAAAAATCATGCTTTTCCCTTATTGTGTAAATATGTGCTTTTTTTCCTAAATCCTGCTCAATCTTCCTCCCCAGCACAACCTTTTGCAAGTCAGTCATGACAGCAGTTTTGTTTACGTAATCACAGAACGGGAAAACAGAGGAGTGGAAAAAATTGGAAGTTAAAAAGAAGTTGCCAAGTATTCTTTGTTAAAATCAAGGGTAAGGAAGGCACACTCACCTTGCTCTCTGTCAGTTCATAAATCTTCTGGCTGACATATGTGACATCAGGCTTTGGCTCGTTGTACAGAGCTCTTCTAGAGATGTTTTTATTGGGTTTGGAGAGTCGTAAGGTGCTTCCTTCGAGTCGCACGTAGACAGAGTGAGTCAAGGTAGCATGATATGTTTCTGGATCATAATTATAAATTTCATTCATCCATCCCTAGGGAAGAAAACAGGCTTTTAAGTGGCTGGAAAACCAAGTACAGCATGTACATAAAAGTTTTAAAGCATTATCCAAGTTTTTGTCGAAGTTATTTCACTTACTGCACAAACAGAACAGCAGTAAATGCCCCAAATGAGGCAGCACCAAAGTGACATGAGATGAGGACAGTGTCTCAAGCACATCATTGTTTTGAAGATGTGGCACAGGGTGCTCTCAGCTCATCCCCCTGAAGCACAGTGGGATCTGTGGATGCAGGATGCTGGGAAGGGCCACAGGGCAGGCACAGGAGGGCTATGCAGCAAAACAGCTCCTCTGCTTCCAGCAAGCACAGACATTCTAACCACCAACAGCAAAGGCAAACAGCCTGTCTGCTTACAGACAGCACTGACATTTTAATCACCCTCAATTAAGGACTCAGTGCAAAACCACAATGGAGTTTGTTTTCATGCACCATCACTGTCTGAGATCGTTTAACATGGTGTGCAACTGCCCAGCTACAACACAGGAGTCATACATGTGGATTAAATTCAATTAATTTCTGTGCAGTGAAAGACACAGAGAACAAACAAGCCAGTCCTGCTGGAACAAGCCTGGAAGTGCTGACTCTGACCATGGTGTTACTCCTCTTCTCCACCATCTGATTACAGAAAATGTGAGATGATAAATGGGGCAGAAGACAGGCCACAATACTCACTCAAGGGGGAGAAATTTCCCTCTCTTAACCTGCCATACAACATACTTTGGTAATTGCCTCTACCTGCTCAGCAGAACCTTAAAATCAGCACAGTCAATGTTCATCCATGTCAACAGAAAATGGAGCAGAGCAAAAAGTAAAATGGCACCTTTTCCAACACCTGGCTGAGTACAGGGGGGGAAGTGGAGAGAGCAATGAGCACCTCAGTATCCCCACAAAACAGAGCTACTCTATGCAAAACATCCCAGAAATTACTGCCACAGTTCAACTTAAAGAAGTTTCCACCCACACATTTAGAAACATAACATTTATTTTAATGCTCATTTTCTTCAGTGCCATATAATTCCTCACAGCACACACTTTCTCAGGTGCCATAGTAACAGTGATATCTATGTTTTGCTTACTCCAACACCTCGTTCCATTTTCACTACAAATCCTGAAAGGCCTAGATAAATTAGCATTTCTTTTATGTTCAGGAAAGCTTAAGTCATTCATCTTTGCTCAGCTCCAAAGTAGATTAGCTCTTTTATTAACAGAAATAAGGGCATAGTCTTTGAAGAAGCTTTATGTCTGGGTTTTTTGCTTACACTGTGTCCTATACAACTACCATACAGGAGATACAGCGCACAAGGGAGTTTTCTATAAGCCATCAAGCTCTGCACAGCAGGGACAATGTATTTTTGAGCATATCCCATCTCCTTCCTAGAAATTATTAAGCCAAGACATCTTTGAGCAGACAGCAATTAATTTTCAGCCAGGAACTCCAGCTGGACTTACTGAAGCACAAGGACATCACATGAGTTGCCCAAAGCCACCATGAGCCATTCATTCTGTGTGGAACTGGAACATCCATATGGTCCACAGATCTTTGGAGCAACTCCCACCTGCCCCTGGATCAGATCTCCAAGCTATTTCTAGCTCAGACACTGAAGTCTGGAGCCTGCAGATGGGCAAACCTACAGATGGAAATTTGCTGCCTCAGAAGTTTACTGCCTCCTCCTGCAAGGCAGTTCAGCCCAACACACAGCAGCTGGCACAAGGAGAAAGGGCTACTTGGAAAATGGATCTTTACAGGAAGCTTAGCCATGAGCCATTTTTCTAAATCCATTAAGCTGTGATGTTATATAGTAGGAAGGTTGGAAACTCTGGGGTGGCTTTGTGTGGTACCCAAGAAGGAAGATCAGATGTCTAACATCCTGCTTGAGTTTTCTGACACCAGCACCTGGGCTGGTGTGATGTTCACCACAGGCAGTAATGAAAACAAGGAGTGATTTACACACCATTCTCTTGCCTGCCATGTGCCACAGTAAGGAATAAAAGTCCCTCCTGTTTTTCTGATCCCTACCATGTGCCCAGGCTTTCCACTTCAAACAAGGGGATTAGCTGTACACTCTGCCAAACCCACAGTCCTCACACCCTGTGGGGCTGCCTCCCCTGCTCACTGTTCACAACAACCCACCACAAGTGCCAAGGCTTCTCACAGCACAACCACCACCGTATCAGCAGCTGAAGAACCTCACCAGGACTTCTAATAGTGATTTCTGGCTGCCAAAGGTACTGAACATTCAAAATCTAGAACCAAAGAAGATAAATACATTTACTGTCTAAACCACCAACCTACACAGTGATTTCTGTGCAAGGAGGAGCCTGGCTGCTTCAGGCATTTGAGGCATAGCCCAAAAAACCAAGAAACTGAAGCTTAGATTCAAATATTTGGGGTTTTATTTTCAGACAACAGTCAGGATGAAAGAGAAACTGCATTACTACAAACCCTCTTTGTATGTAAAACTTTAGTTTCTTAATTTCTAGGAAGACTTCTCAAGAAGTTTCTTTTTATTGCACTCAACTTTCAAGATATTTTGCTAAGAGAAGCACTGCATAGCTGAGAGTGAAATGTTAATACTTTACCAAATGATTCTCCACTCTATTACTGAATCTGAAAACGTGTGGCAGCTGCAGGAATTTTATCTGAGTGTTAAAGGGGATAAAGGCACCACCTGCCTTCTCACTTCAGCGACCTTCAGTTTTGTAAATTGTTTCGTTTAGCTTAAAAAAAATTGATAAAGGTTATCCAAGAACTCCCAAGAGTCATTCCAGAGTTCCTGCATTTCAAGAACAATTTTAGCAGAAATACCTCCCCCCCCCTCCTTCTGCAAAAACAAACTGGAACAAAAGATTCTCAGCCCACGAAACCCTTTTGCAATGCACCCAAACAGAGAAGTTGTTACATTAGTGCTCTAACAACAGATAAATTTCCCCAAACTACTGAAACAACAATGGATTTCTTTGTGTAGGAGAGAAGTGACTGTATGATGGGTCTTTTTTGTGCTAGTGAAGTTGTTAAAATAAGAAATTCAGTAATTCAGGGAGGACAATGACCATAGTCATGTGCTACTCTGCAGCTGCTGGGCATCTACACTGGTCCTGTGATCTCCATTTACAAAGGTCAGCACTTGCTGATGGGGGGAACTGCAAAGATCATTCTGAAGGATCCAAAGGGCTGAGGGCACACACCAGGTCTGCAAGTAAAAATCAATTAACATCATTACTTTCGATATTTTCAAATACGTAAATCAAAGAACCTGCAAAAGCTTCCACAACATCATTCCAAATCTGAATTAAAACTGTCCCTGAGGTTAATTAGTGATTCTAACAGATTAATATCCATTATTGTTAATGATATAATCATCACTCAAATCATACTAACTCTGTTAGTGTCTCTCTCATTACCACTGTCCTGCAGTGGTGCAATAAAATTTGGCTTGATAAATGAGGAAAGACATAATGCACTTTTTGAGCTCTATTGACAGGGAATCTAAAGACACAAAAAAAGTCTGAGGTAGGAGAGGTAACCATCACCTTTACTGGAAAACACATTTATCTGTCAGAGGCCACTATCAAACATGAAATCCCTTGGATGGTGCTCAGGAATAACTGCTGATAAAAACCCTCCTTCTGTACAGCTGAGCCTCAAAAAGCTCCATTTCTCCAGCAGGCACTGCCACTGTGTTCTCCTAAAAGTTCTTTCTAATGGAATGGGTAAATCTATCAATTCCATTTCAGCTGTTACTGAAAACCTTTCGAATCAGCCAGCACATCACAGGGGAATGCACACTTGAAAGGCCAAGAAGGAAGTCAGGAAACATTAATGGATTAAAGAAGAAAAAAAAATGTGGTCAGAGAGAAAAAAAAGAAAGGAAAAGGAAGCCAGAGAACTGAAGAATAAGGGGATAAGCAGATAAGAAACATGCAATGAAGATTCAGGAGCTTTTGTCATTTTCTGGTTGGAGGGATGTTCCAATACCAAGGACATTTGAATGAACTAAGTGCAGAAATCTACAGAAGCACACACTAAACCAGCACCACAGTCACTTATTTTTTCCCACTGCTGAGGAGTGGGAGACAATAACCATGTTCAAGTATTCCAACAATTGCTGAGGGGAATATTCCACTGGCTTTTGAAACCTGGGAAATGCAAACTTCTCAAACAGCATTGACATGGGGTAGAATGCACACATACTTGGGCCAAAATAGCTTGGCAGCAGTTTGGCAGAATCCCAACAGCTTGAGCCCCATGAAGGGATGTGACTCAGAGCATTTATCATTATTACATGACAGGAGGCCAGGCCAGAATACAAGACCAACAAGTTCTGAAGAGAAAACCTTTATGCAAGAGCATCAGGTTTCATTTGCTTATATTCACCTGAGTTTTGTTACAGATTAAGTCTTTATCTCCTTTTTCAGAGGATCTAAACTGTCCAGTACTCATTTTGACAGATGCAAATAGAAAATACTTGTATGAAGTAGGAATAGTAACTTGCAATCTGCTAAATTATATTACATTATGTTCCACTACAATATGGGCACTGAGCTGGTTTTTAAAATCCTGAATCATTTACACAGTAAAGACAATTACTTGGTGTTAATAAGCACAAGAAATACTCATGAGGTCATAAAAGCCATTAATCTACATTCACACAGACTTCTCTGCACCGTTCATTTCTTGCCTACAGCCATTCTCACAAAATGTATCTCCTGGACAAAAGCATTAAAATACCATTTAAAGGTTCCTGACAGCTCACATCTGAGAGACAGCTGAACACCAGCCAACAATGAGCATCAGATCTTTACCAGCTTCCATATAATGAGGCAAAGTCAGACACAGGGTCCCAGCACCCAAATAACAAGGACAGAAGTTTGAAGGTTTGTCAAGACTGGTAACTGTGAGCAGCAAGTAAACCAGCTGGACAGAGTTTCAGTCTGCATTCACAACAGCAAATAAAGACCACAACTCATATCACTCAAGGAGAAAAGGGGACACCGAGGGAGCACAAGGGCTGGGCAACTGCAGCCTCTATTCAGCACAAGTGCCATTTTATATTCCATTTCTCTAACTTTTCAGTTACCCAAAGATACCTGAGATTAGCTACCAATACACTATAGATTCTACAGCAAATACCAAATATTGTCTGAATTTAAATTCATGTAACCTTTGTGCTGTTACACAGCTGGAGGTGCACCTTCAGAAAGCTCAATTTAGTATTCACACAAATTTTCACGTTACGTGAACAAGACACGGAGATGGGAAAGAGTAAAGATGAAGATAAATTTTCTAAGAGCTTCATTTAAAACCCAGCTATCAGACACACATTTTGCTGAACTGTAATTCCTCCTCCCATTCTAATTACCTCATATTTGAGGAGAATCCATGTGCTCTCCAACTCTCTTTGCTGTATTAAACACAAAGCTTTTGATTCTGCTGAGACCCAACAGAAAAGACAGACAAATTGCTGCCTAGGCAGTAAAATATCCCAGAAACAAAACACATCTCCCAAAATGCAGCTTCAAGCACAAATGTTATTTTACACACTAAATTCTGACACTACTGCTCTCAGTAATTCAGATGGATCATTTGAAATCCATCAGCAAAACCATTTGCCCTTTTACTTTTGAAGAAATTCCATTTTCTAATAACCCTCAAAGACACTGAAACGTTATATAGTCTTGGATACTAAACCATTTGTGCCCCTGCCAAAGCCATCTGACCCTAAAACGAAACTCTGTTTACAAATGGGGATAATTTCAGCTCATTTACACCTTCAGAATAAATCTAGTTTACTCCTTCTACCCAAAATAGTGCACCCAGACACACACAAAATGCCATGTCCTCACCTTCAGTATTTCAGGTTCTTTGATGTCTAGAGCTCCCGTATTCCATTTCTTTTTCATACTTTTATGAAAGTTGAGATATTCATGAGTACGTGGAACAATAAGCCAAATCATACAGACAGCTATCATAAATCCAAGGGCCATTCCAAATATGAGTCCACTTAGGTAGCCAGGGAGAGGGATAATAAAGTAAGCATAGACTAACAGTGTTAAGACATATAAAGTTTTCACTGGTATTTTAGGCTGTTGCACATCCAAATTATTTTCATCTTCACTACTGAGCATAGTAACACTCTCCTCAGTCATCTCAGCATCAACCACACTTTCAGTGGGTTTTTCACCGTTGCTTTCATCCTCCAGCAAGAAAAAGTCTTCGGAGTACAGTTCACAAAACTCCTCGTCCTCCCTGCTCGCCAGTGCAGACAAGGAACATTTTTCAAGTACGAGTGAAGATTTCGAACTCACGTCCTTTGTGCTTGAAGACTGAGAGCTCCTGGTCTCTGTCTCTTTTGCATGTTCCTCAGCAGCTTTTGACTGATGGCTCTTACTCACATTAGAGTCACTTCCAGAGATGTCCCCTTCCGAATCACACTCCTCCTCCTTAATGCTGTAGTTGTTATTGCTTTCCAAATGGCCATTCAAACTGGAAAGGTTTGAGAGTTCTGAAGCACTTGAAGATAAGGCTTTGGGCCTGTGGCTACTACTTTCATCACCCATTATTTTACTGAGCAGCTGAAGAGGCTCGTACATTACCTCAGAAAGGCGTCTTTTAGTATCTTCAATTTTAGCCTCCATTTCAGGTACTTTAAAAAAGGAACGAGTGTCAGAAGGAGATGTTAATGGAGAGGAGGGGGCAGTTTTAGAATCACCACCTGTAGCTCGAGGTTGAGTGAACTGCTTGAACAGATGCAGGTTCAGTTTTGAGTCAGGTGGCCTGTAAGACACAGCTTCAGACTCTTGCTTAGAAGTGTCTGTAGACAGAGATTTCACCAAGGTTTTCATTAACTGTCTATGTCGCATCGGCGGGGTGGGTTCTTTTGGTTCCACATCTGTTGAAAGGGACTTGACTAACCCCTTAAAAGGCTTTGAACTAGAAACTGTGGATGACCCACTAGATCTGGAAGGGGAGGAGGATGGGGAAGACGACAGGCTGGATTTCTGTTCCACAGATACCACCTGATACGCCACAGATGCACCTGATAAGTCAACTGTGTGACAGGAGTGTGACGATGGAGACAGGACTAGTGGCACTGCACTGAACACTTGGGATGGGGAAGGAGAATCCAAGAGCGTTACAGTCTCTGCAGTTGGCAGAACTGCAGGTGATGAGGACAGCAGTGATGATGCAGAGTTGGCCACGTTAAGCGAGGTAGCTGGACCAGAAAAGTCATGGCCGGTATGCTCAAAGCAAAGGTCTTCCTTGGCTTCAAGTGCTGTTACAATGCTTTGGTCATCTAGTTCCTCACCAAGAAACTCCTTAAACTCCTCTTCCTCCTCTTCTTCCTCCTTCCCAAATGCAGAGAAATGAATAGTGATGGTTTCTTGGGAGACAGATCGTTGGACCTGCACTTTTGGTGTTGACTGCTTTGAGGACATTTCACCAGTTTTCTCTGCATGGCGACTGTTCCGACTTGTCATTGCAGGTTCCAGAGATGTGTCAGAGTCTGTGGAGAAAATGTAATACTGTGTTAAATGTGTTATTTCTCCCTTCAAATAACCTTCTCTTCAAGCATTAAGCCAAACACAAGAGACAGGTTATACACAACAGGTCAGTCAGCTCCAAATTAAAACGCTCTGGACTCTCTCCATCTCACTGGATTAACAGCTGACCAGTCAAATTATGGACTGATACTAAAGAAAGTTACTGTAGATTTATTTCACTGCATAAAATGTATCTATAGTATTAGTTAATACACCCTTTGCATCTGCTTAAAATTATCTCATTTTTATAGTCATTGAATGCAAGATTCAAAGAGAGACAAGGAGAAAAACATACTTAGGACAACTGGCAATCATGGGTGGGCATGAAGAGCATTACAGACCCTCTTAGGGTGATCTTGAAGGAAGAATGACACAATTTTAGGTAGAAAAAAACCCAACAAAACAACCCACACAACAAAAAACAAAAAGCAGAAGATACTTATGCTCAAAATTACAGATCTAGGTTACTGTTTGCTACATATTTCCATACAGCAAAAAATGGCAATATTAACAAGTGCCACGCTGTTAAAATTATCTTCAAGTGTTCTCGAAATTACAGTTCATCTGTGAAGCACCACTTTGATATTTTCCCCACTAAATGCAGCTCTGAGTTCCACAAGCCCCATCCTACCCCAACAGATGGAAATTCTTCACTCTTGACTCTCAGTTCCTTCTACATACAGTAATTAATGCTTTTTATTCCTTTTAAATAAAGCAAATTTGAAACTCCAAACAAGGTCAGAAACATGCAGAAGTCTTCATGTGTGAGAAGCACATTATTTCAAGTATTTTACTGACCCATGAAAATGGACTTCACATTTACATGGAGAAGAACCATCACACATTTAAACCAAGGCACTGGTGGCCATAGAGAGAGATGAGGAATTCCAGGATTAGCTCTGCCTCTCTGCCTGTGAGGCAGCACTTTATCTCCACAGCCAGGACAGCGAGTTTACCCCTTCAGTAACTGAATTATTTTCCAGGAGCTGTTAAAACGCTGTAATCAAGCTGTCAAGCTGAATTAATGAGAGGCCTCTGCTGACTTTTAAAGAGCAGTTCAGAAGAATGATTATGTGATGGTGAAGAAATGTGCACTTCATAAACAGTTGTGATATCAGATTGTATTATCCAGCCAGGCAGTGCCACCTGCTCGGCACCATCACCCTACTAAAGGTTGCAGCCCTTCACACTTCTCAACAGAGCTGCTCATGTAAATGTTTTTTAACCTGTCAGTAGAATAAGATTGGTTAAACATTTGAAAATAGCAGATCTCTGCTACACAGTTTATCTGGTAACAGGAAGGAATATCTGCCCACAACTTCCTACTCACTACAGTTGCCCATTTTATGGCTCCTCAGTTGTTGACTAGATCATTCCTTGCTTCTTCAAGCATTTGTGTGCTTCCCCATCAGGTGGTATGTATGCATATGAGTGATAAATACGGCTTGGTGAGTGCTGAAGCTGGTAAGAAATTCGGTCTTTCATTTCCCTGTTGGATCGGCACACCTGGGAACCACCAGAATCCACACTGCCTATGGGCACAGTTCCATTTCATGTGGTTCAAACTGCAAATTACCCAATTTTTTGGACAGATGCACCCACAATTATTTTGGAGAGAAAAAACTACTCCTGGGCAAGGTATGTACCCAAGCCCATCTCCACTTCCCTGGTGCTGGGCCATCAGCTGTCACACATCCTCGGCATTTTGTGCCAGTTGTGGGACTGCAAAACTAACAAACCAAAATTTGCAAGTACAAATAAAACCTACACACTCTTCCAGGTCACTGAGCCACTGCAATGCTACAGAGTAAGAAAGGAAAAAACAACCAACCAACAAAAAACCACAAACACCCTTCAGCCCTCAAAAACCCCCTTGCACAGGATGCTGTTGGCATCAGCTTGATCATTCTGCCATTTGGGACTTACCATGTACCAACAACCCAGGAAAATAGGAGAAAAACATCAGCCGCTCCCCACACCTCCAAATAATATTTCCAGGGTGGTATTTTGTATCAGCTAGAACTTCATGGGTCTGGACAGCTCTTTAGCACACTGTGTTTACACTGTACAGTTAATTACCTCGTGTTTAAACACAGTTGCCATGCTGTGCTAATGCAGTGCTAATGACCTGAAACAGATGAACTTTACTTGCACAAACCAAATGCACTGAAAAGAGATTTTACTGCTTACTGAACAAGCAGGGCTTTCTTAACATCATGATTAACTATTTGACACAGAGAGGAAGGAAATTCTTGATTAGCCAGTATTTGCCTAACCTAGACATGTTACTACACTATCAATTAGGTCTTACAAAAGCACATTTCTAATCCATTCCTGAGTACAATTTCTGTTTTACTGCAGAGGATTTGGAGGTTTGGGATTGTTTGATGTGGGGTGGGGTTTTTTTCCACAGTAGATGCTGAGCAGCTTTTCCATGACAGCTCTTTCACTTTGCCCAGTTTTGATAAACAAGATATTTCATCAGGTTCTCGAACTGTACATTTTTACCTCTTCAGTCATTCTAACAGAGTCAATTCTGAGTCCTGGCTACATTTTCTTCACTCCTTGCTCCTCTTTTCTCCTACTCCTCTGCTCCTCTCCCAGCTGTTTCAACACCTGAAGTGGCAAAATTCCAAACCACACTTTGCAGAATTATTGGCACTTGCAGAATCACAGTTTTCACTGGTCCTTATTTCAAAGGCCACACTGTCCCCACCTCCTCTGGCTGCCTCTTTAGGGTTTTTCTGTCGTTGATTCTGAAGATGCAAGGGATCAGTTTTTTCTGTGTCAAGCAGATCTGAATAATAATCTCAGATCCTTAGGCTTGAAATGATTCAAACCATGTACTTCTGCCTGGAAGGGAAGAGGGCTGCTCAGAAAAGACTTCCTTTCTCACAAAGTGTGGATGCTTCTGCAGGGTGGAATGAGAGAGCTGCCAACCAACTGCTGCCATTTCTACTTCTGACCTTAAGGCATTGCATCCCCATCTCCCACAGAACAGCAGTTTATAATCCTCCCCTACAGGCTCTGCTTTAAAAGCCACAACAGGAAACAGTGATCCAGGCAAACAGCTGCCTGGGAAGAGAAACTACTCCTTGCCCAGCCCTCTCCTGAGCAGTGCAGGAGCTGAGGGTGTGTTTTTGCCCAGCTGTGATGCACCTGGGGAGGAACAGGGACACCCAGGGAGAGGCAGGATCAGGCCATGGCACCTCCTCCGAGTGCCACTCCAGCAACATTTGCTCTTACCTGCACCAGCAATGACTAATGGGGAGTGTTTGCAGGGAGGGCTGAGCACCCAGCAGTCTGTCCTTCTCCAGGACTGGCAAAGCCTGCACTGGGCAAACACAGCCCACCCTTCTTCTGCTGAGCCCCAGAAACCACCCATCCCCAGGGCTGTTTGAGACAACTGTCCCACCAACTTGGTAGAAAAAAGCAAAGCAATTCTTTTCACTTTAACAATTTAGCAAGTGATTCGGTCAACACACAAGGCAGCAAACTAGGAACCAACTTCAAGGGTCAAAGTTGCACACACCACACTTGTTTTATCACAGCTCAATCTGGCCACACTTACTAATTAAGGCACATTCAGAAGAGCAATTCAATGCTTTTCATAATTGCTCAGGTGGAAGAACAGGCCAGATTTGAGTAACTAAATTCACTTCCATTGCTATTACTTATTGCAACATCTACATGAGGGGGAAAGGGTACAGGGTACACTGAATTAGCAAAATGTCCAGCAAAGTTCAACACTTGTATTTTCCCAGCCTGTTGCTACCAAACACAGATAAAAAAAAGTGTTTTCCACAAAACAGAAATTCCTTTCCTTCTAAGTAAAGGAAAAGCCTTACAGGTTACTAAACAGCTCTGTAATACTTTCCTCTGTATCTCTTGTTTGCACCAGAAAAACAAGTCCTAAATGCTGTTCAGGAAACCACTAATTTGATTGTTGATAATGCCACAATGTGACTTCATGCTAAACCTTTCCCAACTGGGAACACCTGCAGCAGCCAACGTGCTCTGAAATTCATATTTGCTCTCAGAAATTCTAGATTTTTCTTGATTTACTGGAGATTCAACCAGTATCTTCCTTCCAACACTGAGATCTGTGGGAGGACTGTTGCAACTCTTAAGATTCATCTACAATAAGTAACAGAGCTCTCAGACAAAAATCCTTAACAGCTAAAAGTCTTCATTTCAGGTCCTTCAAAACAAAGCACAGGACTAGTGAAAAGCACTCCTTTACCACAGAAATAGTCCAGAAAGCCAATTCCCATTTAGCCCAATGCCCTTCCTGAAGCAGAGATCACAGCTGCTGGGATATTCTCTGTCACATGAATTTCATCTCACTCAGCAGATCTATACCCTAAAATACAAAAACGAGGGATACAAAGCCCAAAATTCAGCATTCTTTTCTATCGCCATTCAAATTTCTAATTACAACCAATTAAATTCCCCTGGCATTTCCACGAGTTAATATATTCCATGGTTAAGATCTATTGTTCCTTTTACATCCACTGGTCATTACTTTTAAATGAACCACAGAGCCAGGGTTGGTAATTACAAGCAGACAATGGCCCTGGGAAAGCTTTGTGTCAGGGATCAGTTACCCAGCCTGGAGAGGAGGCTCCAAAGCCCACTTTCCACCAGGAGAAGAAGGAAGTTTTGCTTCACCTTTCAAGTTCACACAACTGGAATTGAGATACAGGAGGGGGAAAGGGGAAAAAGAAACAGTAAAACCTGTCTTAAATCCAAGGGCAGAAATGAAAAAGTTTGTATCAATTACAATTAAAAGAAAGGATCATAATATACACACACAGCACGTGCCCCTGACAGAATCCAGGGGATCATAACTAAACTGGGTAAGAGCTAAAACACCTCCAGCAGGAGTTCTCTGAGCATCTTTAAAAAACACATTTTTGTGCAAATGCTTTTAAATTCAGAATAATTTAAATTAAATAACCAGCTTTAAGTACACTTAGGAATACTTGAAAGAAGGATCCTAAGCAAGATTTTAAAGGCATGTTATTGAAATTACACTTTTAATGAAAACTCTAAACCTATCACAAATATTAGGTGGTGTAAGGCCAGGACAGAAAGGTCAAGTAAAATTGCAATGGCCACCAATTAAGAGGACTTCCAAATTAGTGGTTTTATGTTTTGCTAATAAGGTCCCTACCACAAGCTTGTATTTGCAATGCTTCAAAAATAAATAGAAGTTGTTTAATGTTAGCTAAGTGAGTCTATTCTATATTAGCATTTTCCCCAAAGACCTAAAAAAGTTCAGCTACCTCATTAGTTTCTCTGCCTTTACTGATGAAAGAATCATTATTGTTCTTCCTTATTCTCCTTCCATGACACATCATTTACACCAAAAACTTAACAAGCTGCACTACAGTCTAATTTTGACAATCACAAAAAGCTCTCCCCTCACCACAGATTCTTGAGATTCAGTAATTTTCTAGATCACATACTGCTGTCTTTAAAACGTACATTCAAATACATATTTTTCCAGGTAACTACTTGCTGGCATCAAAATTACCCAAGAAACTAATTTGACCATGAGAGAGAAGAGAAATGCCTCAGAAAAATAAAAGTTTACAGACCAAGATCTGAAATTCCTGCACCAAGGGATTTAGAAATAGACACATTAAAAGCAGAGGAAACTCAGAGGCAAATCTCTGTGCCAGCCTCAAGCCAGCTTTTCCCATTTTTGTCTTCTAAAACTGCTGTTTTACTGGCTGAAACATTTTCTTCAGTCACCCTGGCAAGCCAAAGGTGAGTTAAAAACCCCAACAATGGCCTTATAATTCTGATATTAAATCTGTAACTGCTGCATTTGTCCACCTCTAAAAGAGAGGGGAGACCAAATCAGAATTTTCTGAAACTAGAAGTTCTGCACCTTGACAGAACGTGTTTTATTTCTGCAATAATAAACCATGCAAAGCTCAGGCATAAAAAGTGACATCCTGTGGAAAGGGTAAATGGTGAGGTAGAAAATTAAACTGTGGAGCATTGGAACTCAGAGGAAAAAAAATCAACTCCTCATTAATCTGGTCAAAGATTATCTAAACCCTCCATGGCTTAGTCCACAGCTGACAATGCTGCCCACATCTCTGATTAAATTAGAGGTCACTATAAAATCTTCAGGGGAAATTTTGGCCAAGTGACTTCTGCAAAAGCACGTTTCCAAAATGAAGCCAAATGAGCTGAATCCTCAGTTCCAAAGGGTTTATCAGAGTTCTCTTGCAGGCTCATTTTTCCCAACCATTTTCCACATCAATTGGTAAAAGTGCCTACGGGTAAAAAGTGAGCATGGGAGGATTTCTTTTTATATTTATGTTCCTCTCACTAACAAAAAAAAAAGAAGTCAGTCAATTTTCACAGCACGGTGAAGTAAAACAGCCATCACACAACTTCATAAGAAAATGGCAGGGAAGGTATTCAAAATACACAGGTTTGTGTAGCTAAACTCACCCCCAGAGCAGCAGCACCAACTAGGAACTCAAACCCTGGGTCCTCATGGAAAATGTAGTTATGAAAGACCATTAAAAAGGAAAGGAATCCACAGGTTTACAAACAGTACCCCACAGGTATCTAAAGTGATTTTCCTTCCCCAGGGGATTTTTAATGATTGATAAAATCTCCTATTTCTCCTGTACTACCTTGATTTTAATTTCATGTTCTGCAGAGGATTAGCAGGCAAAGGGCTTTATGGCTTTTTAACCTGACAGGACAAAACATGGTACACACAGTTATGGTTTCTTTAGGTCTCAGAGATGTTTTCAAAATTAGAGAAGGGGATATTACTCTGCTATTACTAAACGAAAGCATTTAATGCTTGGGCCAAGCACACTTCCCTGAGCAGCAAGGTAACACCTCTTCAAGTAAAATAAATCAGAAGAATTTCAACTTTTGGGCTCCCCAGGCAGTTGGCAAGAACAACTAATCAAAGCAAAGCTATTTTCAGAAAGCTGAAATTGTCGAGGGGAAGGAGGAGCTACATCTCCATTAATACAAACAGCAAAGGGTTCACACCTAACAAGAAAGGGAGCTGTACTTAACACATGGAAATTAATCATCCTGAGGCACCTGTTTACTTCCTTGCATCTCACCCAAGGAAAAATGCCTTTGCTAAATGAAGAAAACACATTTAGAACAGAGCAGGATTTCTCAGAAGCTCCTGCAATCCTAATCTCCAGAGGGTCCAAAGGATAGAAAAGCTTAGGGAAAGGTCAATAAACCAGATTTCACAACATGCAATTCTTTTCAGAGCTGCTGTCAAGTTAGGGACAAAAGCAATTCAAACCAAAAATCAAGACTGTTCTGCAAAGTTTCTTTAAAATAATTATTCCCAGCACTTGAGAGAGTCAGTCCTGCCCATTGCTCCATGCCCTGGTCCTGCCTGTCACTGCATTCCATGAAAGGTATCACCAGCATTTCATGCTACCTGGAAACTGCAAAGGCAAGAAACATAAATCAGCACCACAGGAACAGAAAACCTCTTTGTGATCTAATTTTGGAAGAAAATGGATGAGAATTCCAGGCTTCTCCGAAAGCCCTGAGCGGGTAACGATGTTGGTTTGAGTGTCAGTATTATTAGGAGGGTGAGGAAAATGTTGCTTTAACTTACCTTACACAGCACTGGGAACAAGGCAGATCCTACAGAATTACTCACTCCTTAAAATGGCAACAGCAAGGACTGGGAACCACATTAAAGCAGCTCAAAAATCACATCTTACTCCAGCAAGAACTGTCCAGAGATCATAAACTACAAACAGCATCTATGCCTAAAATCCTTTTAGCTTCTAATTCATAGAAGGATAACAAAATGTAAAGTAAACTCTGAAGAATCCTTATCCTAAGAATAGCAAGCAAATAAAATGTCAAAATCAGAACTGGTGAGTACCAGACATCTCTGTGCTTAAGGCAACACTCATCTCATTCACATTTATGTTCAACTCCAATACCTAGAAACTAAAATGCAAGAGTTCAGCAGCTCTGCAGCTGAGGAAGAGGCCAGGAGAACATCCAAGATGCCACACTGGAACCCACAAGCAACACGAATTTTAACTAGTTTAACACAGTTTAATACATTAAAGCTTTCTGGGAGGTGGTTTTTGAGTTGTGTTTTGGGTTTTTTCCAGGAGCAATGGAGGTAACTCCTATTTCTAACAGCTGTGATACAGTTTAATTGCAACATCTGATGGGTCAATTACAGATTTCCTGACCTGAGCAGCTGCTTCACAGGCCTGACTCCATTGAAACCAACTGAGTCAGAAAATGATGAGCACCTCCCACAACATAATTTTTTTTATTCCTAATTGCTAAGAAACCATGGGAGGTAGATACATGAAAGAAAAACAGCTTTGCTGGCACTCTTAATTAAAATGATCATTTCACATAAATGTAGATATAAAGGCACCATATTGCTCATAAAGAAAAAGAAAATCATTGCCCTGCAATGGCAAAATGAGGTCCTTGCACATCTTAAAGCTCTTTATTTCACACACTTAAGAAACAAGAATATGAGAAGATCCTTCCTACTCTGTTTTTCTCTCTCAAAATGTGGGTAGTGATAACATGCCTAGAAAGATAATTTGTCATGTGAATACTCAAAAAGAAAGTAAACAGAGTGAGATGAGGAGGAACACACAGCTCTCCTCTCTTTTTTCACCACCATGAATCTAACCCAACTCTTTCACTGTGTGATCAGGCCACCAATGTGAAATTAAGGGGGAAAAAAAATTCTCCTTAAAAGGTTTAAGTTCATTAACAGTTTTCTGAACTTTTCAAGCAGTGTTCTCATCCATTTTTCTCTCAGCTCAGAAAAACAATTATTTGTTCCTCTCTGGTGTAATTCACTCAACTTTGTGCCAAGCAGACCTCAGGTAGAACAGCAAAATGGGCATCCATAAATGAAGTCATGGCTCCAGGCCTCTGTTGCAGAGAGGCACATACCAAACTCTGACCAGCTCCACACATACACAGACCCCACTTACACAAACAGGAATCAACTTGTTTCCAGAAATTTCACCTGACAACCTCCCAAGCTGAAAAGTAAAAGGCCAGGTGGGTGCCTTGTAGCAATACACACCAAAATTCAGCAGCTGCCTGCTCAATTCACAGTGCAATATGAAGAGCTTAAAAATTTTTTAATTAAGTTTTAAGAAGAATCCCAGTTCTACTTTGCATTCAAGAAATATCACTACAAGTTCTATACTGTCAGTCTTTGCAATTACTTCCCTGTAGAAAAGAGTAAAGTTTTCCCTTTTTCACCCTCTATTTGCTATTCAATTACCAGGTATTATCAGTGTAATGTTTGTCCAGCAAATGCCTCCAGCACCATAAATTTTCTACTACTGCACTCCCAAACAATGTCTGCAGTCCTGAGGCCTCCCTGGAGCAGGTTAAGAGTGAGTGCCCTCCCCTGTGTGTGGTGACATTTTGTGCATGCACAGAAAGAGAAGTGTCATTAAAGCAGCTTCAAGGAAATGAGTTTCAGGTCATCAATTTTAAGGTCTTGGTTTGCTGGGAGATAAAAGAACAGCAAAACCCACTAGATGGATTCAAAAGGGCAAAGGGAAAGCAGTGTCTTGGAGCCATATCCTGCCTCATTCAATTACAGTATTATGCAGGAAAGCCTAATTTCAGGCATAGGGCAATGCTCCTATAGACCTGCTTAATTAATCCACCAGGCATTTGTTTATCAAAGGGAGCCAAACTCTGAATAAAAACACTGTGAGTAGGTTTGTGAGTATACACACACTCATTTGCTCATTGTTGGGGTGTGGGTGTTTAAACAAGGCCTTTAATTGCTCAGAAGTCAGGGCAGGATAAGGTGACAAACCAGTGCTGACTGAAGGGTGAGGAAGCTGCTCCCAACCCCAAGGAGCTGCCTCTGCCCTCCTGGGTAGAATGAAGGAAAGCTTTAGAGACAACAGTGGTCATTCTTTTGGGGAAAGTGAGATAAACAGTGCAAGTGGAACTCCAGACAGGGCATGGAAATCTTTGAGTCACATTCCTCCCAAGCTCCTCTCTGTCCCACTGAGGAAGGGCCTCTCACCCCCTCAGAAGTTCTCTTAACTCCATGAACAGTGAGAAGTGTGATCTCCACAGACAATGCCCCCTTCAGCAGCACCAGATCTGAACTGACCACCCAAAGCAACACTGATCTGGTCTGGGGGATTGGAGAAGGCTCAAAAAGCCACTGTTCTCACCTCACTCATTCCCTGACTACAGAGATGTTTACAACACTCAACCCATGGCAGGTTTCATTGGGAAATGCTTAGGGCAGCTGGATGGAAGAAGCAGACTTAAAAAAAATATACCCCGAGAAAGTAAAGCACTAAAACTACTCATGGGGCAGCACTGCAACTTCTTCATTTTTATATTTTAATTGTGAAGTTTTAGCTTCACGGAAAGAATACTAAATATCTGGCCAGAACTTCTAAAATGTGGCCAATTAAAATTAAACTGAAAAGTTGCCCCAACTCACAAAAAGCAAGGGTTCACAAAATCTGTTCATTACTCAAAACCAATTGCCAACCCACATCTCAACGCTGCACGAGGAAAGAAATGGAGAACCACATAACCAAATATTTATGCTCTTAAATACCACACACCTCTAAATGCACCTTTTCAGACACTCAGAGTTTTCTGGAGCTGCCAGGAACTGCTCTTCAGCTTGACTGTAACCTCTCAGCAGTGTTAAGGCTTCTGGGAAACTCGGCCTGTTGTCATAAAGGGAATGATAACAGGGAATAAATGGAATTACAAAACAGGAGATAGGACCAGCTGTGCACACAAACCTCCTCCAACCACATCTCTTGTGATTCACTAAAAATAACATAAATAGAGGAGAAGTTTTTTATTTTTCTTTCTTTATTATAAAAATACTTTTGGAAGTTGTCATGCATTTGCTCAGGTTTATCAAAGGCCTGGCAGAGCCTTTATTAACCAGCACGTTTTTGAGCTGATGGACATTTAGGATTATCTCCCCCCTTAGTTCTTTCCTCTTCTCCCAATTCCTTTGTTTAACACTTCAAGTCAAGTTGAAAAGGAAGAAGTTTGAAAGTGATTAGACAAAAAGAACTGCTACTGAGAAGGCCTTGCAAAGATAAGCCTTATCAAACTCCACAGCAGCTACAAGACAAAGAACCATAGGGATCACTTTCATTTACCACCAAAGTACATTTATTAATGGGACCAACCTCAAGCATTACACAAGAGTATTAGGAAAGAAAGTGAAGCCCCTCCAGGCCACAGGGATGACAGATAGGTATTGAGCAAGCATGGAAATGCCCGGCTTGGAAGGCATCCAGAGCTGAAATCACCTTCCACAGGGCACTCTGGGGCAGGGAGATGGGCACAGCAAGTGGGAGGCCACCGTTGGGAATGGGAATGCCCTGCAGTGCTCTGCTGTTGGGAGGTTATCCTTCCCAGCATCAGCTGGATCCCTGGCAGAGCACAGGCAGGCTCTGGACACTCAGAAGTTTGAGAAGACAAGGAAACAGAACATTCAGCAGCTCAAAGCCAAGGGGCAGTGAGAGCTCAGACGAGTTTCACTGGCTGCTCTTGGTATCACATGTCCAGAGACATTTCCTAACCCAGCTCCCACCACACACCCCTGTGAGCACAGCCACCCCCTGCCCCTCATTCTTTGAGCCTGGCTGGACATTCTTCTTTCCTCAGTCTTAATCCTGATTTCCAGTGAAACAAAACTATTTTTACAGCTCTCTGATTTCTGAACAGAACTGCTTTGCAGCTCGTGACAGGCCACATTCATGTTTCAGTCCTCTGCCATCTAATTCCCAGTATCAAAGGAGACAGTAGCTTGGCTGGTGCTTATAATTTTACAATCCTATTTTACAACTGAAGTGTAATTTCAACAAAACACATGAAAACCAGACTAGGCTCTAGAGTCTTACAGCTCTCAGTCTTCTACTTAAGCTACTAATATATATAATCCAGCAATTTTTCAGGCTCAAACAGATCCTCTGGAAGAGCACTCCAACATGTGAATATCCATTTTCAGACTCTTTCAAGAGATCCTCTCTGAAGCCTGACCATCCCATCTTCTCACAGCTTCAGGATAGCAATCCTGCAGTGATGAGACACGGGGCACATTCACAGCACTACAGGACATTCTCCTGCAAGGTCCCTGTCATCCAGCACCAGTGGGGTCAGAGAGCACCAAGACACTGGGCAATGAATATTAAAGCCACACAATTCATTTCTGATGCCCTCCTGACCTTTATGGAAAAACACCACTGTTTACTATGTTTATTGATCCTCTGTTCTCCTTTGTCCATCAGTCACCTTCTCTTTTAGAACATCAAAGTAACAACTGCTACACTAGGTACTGATCTGGATTTTGCACAGCACAACACCACACCTTGTTGCTTGGACAGGAGAGAGTTAAAATAAATAGGACAGAAAGACAATGAATAGAGAAGTAGGAGTTCTGAGGAGCAGAAAGGCAAGATCAGAGAATGAAACCTTTTTTACCATTATAGTCTCATGTCTCTCCAAAGACACCAATAATCAGCTTCATCAGAGACAACAGATCTGAGTACCCTGAGAATAAAGATGATGCTGAATAACCCAACACTTTAGAAATCCTCTCCTTGCAGAAGGTGAAGCAGGAAGAAAAAACACCTGCAAAACTGACAGGGATTACTGCACACTGCAGGCACCTCAGCCACTGGAACCCACTCTGCTCCTCTCTCTCAGGATTTCCCACAGCAGCAGGACTGGCCTTGGCTAAAACAGGGAGTTTTCAAGCAATGCCTGTCATATGCCTTCATTGAGCAACTTCAGCTTGAGTCAGTTGGTTTCTATTTCCCAGCTCATCAAAGGGTCCATTAAAGGAATGGTGGTGCAGGTAAATTCTGCATTACAGAACTGGTCTGACTGGAGTCCTGCACTACACTGGTCCTGTTGTTCCTGTGCTGGCCAAAGAGGGGATTTTGCTCTGTGCACACACGGACTCATGAAACCAAGTCAGCACATGGCAGTCTCCAGTGCAAAACTACTCAAATGAAGAGCTTGTGTGAAAGAACCTAAGCATCACCCTAAAAGACTTAACATTTCATTTGTCTAGTAGGTAAACACTTCTGGACCTGCACTAGGCAAAGCTTGGCCCAAATCCAATAAATCTGTTCACTTCCAGCTCTCCTGAAGAAGACAATCCCCCAGCACTCACTGCAGGTGGTCAGATCTCAGCCCTCCCAATGCTCCTGCTGGGTGAGGATAAACCTCCCCAGCCACTGCACAACCTTCATTCTGGTTGCCCTAAGCTGGAAATGGGATCTTGACCAATTATCATTAACCTTCTGCCTTCCAACTTCTGCACTTGCCATGTTAACAAAAGCTTTTAAGAAGTTACACTGGTCAAGGAGAGATCATTTACAATTCCATCGCAAACAGCTGATCCTGTATTTTTATGCCACAATATTCATCATTTTTGTCCTACACATCCAGAAAAGAAACTGAGTTCAACCACTTGCAGTACAAAAAAAACCCCAAACCCTTTACTTTGTGGAGCTGAGCCATTTAGCACAATTCTCTACAATAATAAATGGTACATTTCTGTATTTAAATCGACAGTTCTGACACAATACTGTTCTCTCAGTATTTTACTGTTCTGCCATCCTCCCCCTTGAAAGCACAACACATCCTCTCCAGTGTCCACTTTACATTACTTAAAAAGTCAATGTTCATCCTTTTTATTGGGCACATGTGGCATCCTTATGCATTTCCAGAGTTGATTTCTACTCTGAATGTATCTCTCCTAATACCAGGCACATCCTCACTACAGCTCACAATATTAACTCTCATCTTTATTTCTCTAATCCCTAAGCCCACGTCACACTCTTATTTTCCAACATACATTGTCATCTGATTGTTTCATTTCTAGAACATGAAGGCCTTTATTCCCGGATAAGTGCTTTAGAGCACACTGAATAAGCATTACTACTCTGGACATCTGAGAACACAATTTCTAGCTTACTAAAGAATAAAAAAAACAGAGATTTGAGGGACTTTTCCAAGCCCGAGACTGTGTTTTACTTACCCTCTCCTCCACTTACAATCTATCATAATAAATAGCCTTTATTTTTCTTCAGCTCCCGGGCAGGTATCAGTTACACTCTGCACATTCAGCCCCACAATTTACTCATCTCATGGGCCAGAACTGGCTAAAGGTCAGTCCTTGAGAACAGGACAGGGAACGTGTCCTCAGGTGTGTCCCCTGCCATGCCTGGGCATTGCACACTCACACCAAGGAACTCTGGTGGCCTTTCAGCTGTGCTGCAAGAGAAACCTTCCCACTCACCCAAGGGATCTGGCTGAATTCACACAGAAAGGTGAGGTTACAGCAGCACAGTCCACAAATCTATCATCTAAAAAGCTACTGGGATGCAACAATGCATCTTCAGTCCTCCAGCTACACGATTTCAAACTTATTTCACTTATACTAACCTTTGATTCACTGGGTAAGCTCCTGTATCTCCTATGACTTTGTTTACATGCCCATCACAACAGAAGAATCACTGGCTTTACAACTTCAGTCAAGGTTTCCTGTTCCACATTCTTAACTTTGAAAACCAGTTGTTTTAGAAGTTCTTCAGTTAGAAACAATCAAGCATTTGCTACCAATATCTGAAACCCTCAAGGACTGTTCTCATGCAAAAAGGATGCAATTAATATATGTTCTTTATTGAGCTGTGTGCTCCTTCAAGCTTTAACTTTGAATTTTATCCATTGATTTTTTTCCTGAAACAAAAGCAATATAGGTCAACTCAATAAGTTCTTTGCATGGACCAAAAACAATGTTCACAAGAGGAGTACTCAGCTTCCATCACAATTCCCTGGGGACACCATACCCCAGCAGAGTCCAGTACAAGATATCTTTGAGTACAGAACTGACTTCTTGCTCTTTCACTCAAGAGAAAGCACCTTACCCTGCCTTAAAAATGCCACCTCAAGCCTCAGCACCCACTTGTGGAGTATAATTAACACATCACCTACAACAGAGCAGCCTGTGGGATCAGCTCTGAAGTCAGAACAGGAACCTCCCATACAACATGAACCAACAGGATGTCAATCTTCAAAAGTCAATTCTAACACCAAAAACATTACTTTGTTTGCTGGAGTTACAGCGCTTTTAACTCTCATTTAGCCCATTTTCAATTCAGAGGGAACTGAAATAGTGTACTCCCCTCCCCCCCCGAATTTGATTCGGTTTAGGAATAAGAAGTTAACACTAAAAACACTCTACATCTCCTTGTAAAACTGCACACCCCTGAAATGGTGAGCCTGCCTTGTTTTTCCCGAGTAACACAGGCAACATCATCTTGAAAGAGGAGTATGACAAAGCATCTTAACAGAAGATAATCTTACAGCACTTAAGTCTCACACTAATTTACCATAGAGTTGTAATACTTAGGCTACATACAAAAGTTGAAATCAATCTGAGCTGTATACTTAATTTCCCCAAATTATGGACAGCAGTTCCTCAGGACCTTTGCTGAGGGAGACACAAATCACACGAAGTTGAGCACAAACATTCACAAGGAACTTTAGCACATGCTGGGGAGACACCGCACACGGGGCTCAGCCACCGAACGGCACCAGAGCCAAGCACAGAGGAATGGAAAGACGAGCAGGAACCAAGGAGCCGACAAGGGAGAGGAAACAATTTTAGGAGACAGAAAAAAAAACCCCTCCCGCCTCTGGTACTAAAAGCCATCTGAAAATCCTCCCGCAGGAACAGCCGCGGCCGCCGCTTCCTCCGCGCTCGTTCTGGAGGCGTCGCTGGTACCAGGAGCTGCTGCCCCTGCCCGGCAAAGCCCAGCAAACCCAAACCCCAGCAAACCCCAGCAAAGCCCAGCAAAGCCCAGCAAAGCCAAACCCCGGCAAAGCCCAGCAAACCAAACCCCCGGCAAAGCCCGGCAAAGCCCAGCAA
>VXBA01001420.1:1041640-1052652 GCA_013399895.1 Serilophus lunatus
GGCGGAGCGGGGCGGGCGCGGCGGCGCTGGGACCCGCCGGGCTGCGGGAGCGCCCCGCAGGAGCCGCCGGACCGCGGCGGGCCGGGACGCTGCGAGCGGCTCCAGGGACCACGAGGGGACCCGGCCGCACCCGCCTCCAGTCCCCCAGTCACACCCCCCTGGTTCCAGCCCACCCAGTTCCATGCTCCCTGTTCCAGCCCCTCCGGTCACAGCCCGCCCGATTCCACGCTCCCTGTTACAGCCCCCCCGGTTCCAGCCGCTCCCGGGGCTCCCCGGGCGGTGCCGACCCTCCCGGACCGCCCCGACAGAGCCGCGGAGGGAGCGGCCGCTGCAGGGTTCGTGTGTGAGCTTTGCACAGATGGCCAAAAATTATCAGTTACCCAACCAGCCAGGCAGTTATCCCAAGAAACGTGCCCTGACAGAGGTCGTTTTGTTTACCCTTCGTATTTCCCAATTAGCAGCACACAGCGGGGGTAAAAAAATTAATTCTCCGTGTCAAAAGGTTGTTTTCCCAATAATGGGCTCATGCAATAAATTACAGCCTTACCACTGCTTTTACCCTTCACTTAATTGCTGCTGCTTCTGGAGGCGGTTAATAGTGACATTACAACATTACAGTGGGTCAGGCTCATGCTGGCCTTGGCTGCCCGGGTTTCTTTAGGTAACCCTTGGGTTAATTTGGCTGTGTCGATTCCCTACTCCTTAATAGTGTCAATTAGGATTAAAACATAAAGAATCCTACATGACCTTTCAGACTATTTCATAGCAGTGTTCAAATTTATGATACTTTATGAGGCAATGAGACAAACGTTAATTTATTTACTAACCAACATTTAGTGGGATACGTGAGCAGAACTCAAATTTTACTCCGAATTAACTAATGCAACAAATTAAATATAGAATATCAATTTTCAGACAGTTTCCTGTCTTATCTGCAGCTGTAGCTCAGCCAAGGTTTGGGATCCTGTTAAACCAAGCATTATATTCATGGTACACAGTAGAGTTTGCTGTCTAGTTCAAGGGTGGGTGCAGGTAGCACCCAAACTGCTTTGCTCTTTACATTGCAGCAACAATTCAGTGCTTGTGGAAATGAATTTTCACCGGGCATCTTTGAGTTCTGTTTTTAAAACCAGGATTCCTGCATGTAACTGGAAAACCAGACTCACTGAGAGGGGTCAGCACCTGGCAAAATCTGCTTCAGTGAGGGACAGCCTGAGCTCACCAACTGGGCAGTCAGAGCCTTCAAGCTGTTGGGTGTCTGAGCACCAAACTCAGCAGACTTAAGGCTCCCTGAGCTGCAGGAACCCAATAAAAGACTGCATTGTGTGAGTATCACTGCAAGACCTTAATTTATTCTTAATTTTTTAAAGTAAAAGCACAACATTCTGTTTGAAATATATGTACAAATGTATTCAATCATCTAGGACAGGTTTCCTTTCATGGCTGTCCTTGTATATAGGCAAACCTTTGAATGATTGTACAGAGCTAATGTTGATGTTTCCAAAGTCTGGAGATAAGGTGATGGTTGTTTTCTCAACAACAGCTTTTTCCCTGCAGGAGCAGACCCTGTGGCTGAAACTGTGACTGCCAGGTTGGTTTTAGCCCTGTTAAACTATAATCAATTCACCAGAGCTGCTGAAGCTTTTCCAGCCCTCTCTTTGCACATAACAGAAAACATTAAGGTGCAAAGACTGACCTTAGGAGAAATATTTTTGCACCTGAAGTGAGGTGCTCAGCAGAGGCTTCTTCCATAGTGTGATACGTGTTGAGCAAAGGCTGGAGGCAGCCACTGTGAAAAACTGGGTACAAGCTGTGTCTGAACCAGGGTACCTGCTTCTGGGATTCGTGGGCTCTTGGGAATCCTCTTTAAAGGCAAGTCCCTGTCAGGTGGAAGAGAGGAAAAAGAAAAAAATCTCTGCATTTTTGAACATTCAGTGCTGTAAGAATAAATCCTTTTGTTGGATAATGTATCTTCTACCCATCCTGCAAAAGGCAAGAGAATAAAGTAATGCCTATTTATTTTAATATTTCAGTATCCAGTGTATAAATATGCAGTCATTCTGAGAAACAGCAGCCTGCAGGCTCTAGGAACAGGTATCTACAGTCAGGAGCTGCTTTTGAAAAAAATTACTTTAATCTTTTGGAATATGTGAAGGAGACACTTAGATGCCTTTAAATGCAGTGCTTGAGCAGGCTGTAAAATAATATTTCTCCCCCAGAGCTACCGTGAGGTTCAGTTCATTTCTTTGTAATGCCCCCATCAGAACTTCACAGCTCAGGGCAGTTTAAAGCTTCTGCTTTTGTGAGAAAAGAACATTACATGAGCCTTGGGGTTCCACATGGTTTGCACAAATCTCATTTGCTGTGAGATCCTGGGGAAGACCCAAGAGCAGCAGGACAGGCCTTGCAGCTTTATACTGAGAAGCTTTAAAAGGAATGAGGCAGCAGCTGTGCCTGAAGGACGAATCTTGGCAAACACGGGTTTGTGTGTGTGTGAGAACAGCTTTACTGTTGGTTTGTTTGGTTGCTACTGGTACAATATTAAAGGCAACGGGAAGAGGCTTAGCTTGGAAAAAACAAACAAGGCCCCAGCCCACTCAGAGTGTACAGAGCCCAACAAGGACTGGAAAGGCTGGAGCTTCCCAGGGGGGTTCACACTCAGAGAAGACACATTTCCAGGGCCAGAGGAGGTTCCAACTTGCACGTGTCTCCCTGCAGCTGTGGGTGAGGTCCAGGGAGCAGGGCAGCAGCACAGCCTCTCCTGGCTGCCAGGAGGTGAAGTGGATTCACAGGACAGCCTAAAGCAAGGCCAGCGATGAGTGCAGGGGCAGAAGTGCTGCCAAGGTGACACCCAGAGGCAGAGCTGTTCCCAGGGAAGCTACTTTGCACTGCACCCTGGTTCAAGCAGTTTCAGTGCTGTGAATTTGCACTGGTTTCTCTCAGACCTGCAAAACGTTCTTGATGATTCTCACACGGGTTAATCTCTCCCTGACACTGAATCCAGACAGGAGAAATGGCCTGTGCACACCTACAGCACGATGCCATCCCTCACAGGGGAAGAGGCGAGTCCCTGTGCCATGCAGAACAGCCACGTGCCTGCTGCCAAAGTCACAGGAAGGTTGTAAGAGCTGGTATCTGTATTTCAGTGTACCTGGCAAATGCACAAAACTCTAAAAGCCTGAAATTTGATCTGCACACGATGGAGGAGTCAATACCCCTCCCTCCGCAGAGACCTTGGTGAGTTAGAATGTTCTGGCTGAGTGCTGGATACTCCAGAGAGCAAGTGTGACAAAAGAAAAGCTGAGGGAAGGTTGGGGAATACGATGGCACTAGGCTACATTTTGTGCAAGTATTACACCACAAAGCCTTGACAATGATACCAGATGGTACAGACAATTTTCTATTAATCAGGGAAAGCAAAGCACAAAATGAACAGTGTGTGTCCTGACCTTTTAGCTGCCAACTCATTCACCTATTTTAAATCTACAGTAAATTTAGTACTGCCAATACAGAACAGCTGAAGACACATATTTAAAACAGGCACATACACTGCAAGTTTTCCACATGCACACTTCTGCCACAGGGACATTAACACAGCCAGCAGTGCCCTCCTGCTCCTGCCTGACAGATGCTGAGGTTATACACTGATGGGCTTAATGTAAATGGTTAATAAAGGGCATTGACTATAGACTAGAAATGAGCAGCGACCCTCAGATCCACAACTCCAAACCAACTGTTCAATATGCAGCAGGAGCTAGGTCCATAATGTTTTTGGAGGGGGAAGAAGGAGAACATATGGTCAGGTATCTATGATGATTTTTATTGTCTCTTGTCTTCACAGGGAAAGTCAGAAAAATTAATCCAAATTAATCACACACGTGACTTGAAAGTTACCTGGAGTCCTGTGTGGGTGCTGTTGCTCAGAGTTAAAGTGGCCTTCATTTGATTTAGCTTTCCTCATTTTCAAAGTGAAGTACACTAAATCAGATTAATGGCACTTAATTCTGAATACGAATATCTGCATAGAGTTTAATAGAATTTTACTAATCTACTTTAATATATAATTCAGCTAAGGTTTCCTGAGTGTCCCCTTCGAGGAAAGACTCACAGCAATAGACCAAATGGGAATTGCTCCTGGACTGTGCTGGCATGATGTCAAAACATCACTATCATAAAAACAGCTACATCTTGCTCAGATATCTTTGTTCTGAGAGCATTAACATCCAGCCCAGGGCAGAATGTATAGCTGGTGAAATGGAATCAGAATTTGCAGCATGAAGTGAATTCTTAGTTACAAAAGAGGGATAAAACACTGACTTTGGTTTCTCCAAATGAGATGGAGAACTGGCATAGCTGGTCAGGTTCACTTCCATGTTCTGAAGCTGAAAACAACAGAATTGTTTTCATAAAGCTGCTGTCATTTAGGTTGTTGTGCAATCTAGACAGTGTAATTTCAAACCTTAACGTTGCTTAGAACCTTTATCTACATGAACTTCAGTGAGCTGTGAGGAGCTGCAATCTCTGTGACTAATGAGTAACCTTTAACTGAGCAGTAACAGCTGGCCCATAACTGCACATCACAGAATAGACCCAAATGTCTATGGCACTAAGTCCAGCTTTTTGGAATAAAACAGGGGCAAGGTCTTCTTCTAACTGAGCTTTGCTGAGGGGCCTGGGCTTAAACAATGAGAACACAAAGGTGCAGTCACAGCCCAGAACAAACAAGAGCCCAGCTTTGAATGCAAACACAGGACTGGTGTTTTCCCATGTTGAAGAACTGCCTCTGACAGAGCATTCAGTTCCTGTCCAGTCTCACAAAATGACCACAGACAAGATTCAAGCCTTCCCTTCTCTCCCTACAACCAAGCCCCAGTGGCAGCTCCGTCCTGGCTCTGTCAGCCTGTCCTGGACCAACCCTCCAAATCCAAATGTCCTCAGTGCTTCCACAACTGGGTTCTCATTCTGGGCTTCACATTCTCCTTTTTTTCCAACAATATTAATTGTACGGGATGAAGACCTCGGCACAGAGACATATTAAATACCATCTCACTCTGCTAATCACCCAGGTGGCTAAATAAGGAAGCTGTGCTCCTAACCTGAGGCTACCTAAGGGCAGTGCCAGACAGGACTCTCAGGGGCAGTACTGGAGAGCAGAGCAGCCTCTTAGCTCACACATGCCAGGTAGGTGTTCCAGATTTGAGTGAGACTCACCAGCACTGCCTTCCACTGCATTTAGACAGAGAATTAATCTTGATATTCAAAGCCTTCCAAAACTTGCATGTTTTAAAAATAGCAAAATTTATTTCTTTTGAAGTATGGGCTTCTAACAGCTATTTAGAAACCTCTTATTGAAGTCAGATGGATCTTGAATCTCCCCTGGGGATGGTTTAGATGTCAGTGTGCATCCATTAACAGATTGGAAACTGTCCAGGACAATATTGCAAGAAAACACGCCATGTCCAGGCTTTCTTTCTGTTCCTTCTTCTCTTAAACAGGACTCCCCAAGCAGTTGTCTACAGATAAATCCAAGGCTAAATATGATGAGTAGGGCAAGGAATGCAGACAAATTCAAATAAGTATTAGCAGTGCATCCTGCTTATTGATCAGCAGGGTATTTCTCTCTAGTGGGAAGGGGAGTATAAACTTCACTTGGGCAGAGATAATCTCATCTTGCCCCAATTCTATCGCATATTCCTGCTGTCACTGACAACAAATGTGCAAAGGTCTTACTTTTCATCAGCACAATGCCACTTCCTGAGTGTCCAACCCTAATGCCATCCAGGCACAGAGTTCAGGCAAAAGCTTAAGACCCCAACATGTTGCCTTTCATTGGATATTCTTTTGTAGAAGAAATAAGCAACCTCTTGTACACAACCAGGCAGCTGAAAGAGGAACAGCCACCCTAAGAAAGAAGGCAAAAGGGCAAACCTGGAAGAGAAGCTGATGCATTCAAGGTTTCTGCCAGCTGAAAAAGGTTGGCTTTGAAGATGCAGGGAGGAGGGCAGTGCTTGGAGTGATGGTGACTCCCAGGGTACGACAGGAGCAGCCTTCCCTCAAAACCAGGCAGAGCCAGATAAACCCTTCAAGGATGACCTTGAGAAAAAAGGCTGGTGAAGTGCTTCTGGATAAGTGCTGGCTGAAAGGTTTGAAATTGCATGCAGAGAAAGAGAATATTGTCTGATTCCTCCTCCGTTCAAGGAAACAGATTTGTGTACTTTCTTTGTAAATAAAAGGGCTGCATCAGAGTACCTGAGTGATCAATTTTCCCTGCTATTAGAAACAATCTGCTGGGTTTAAAACCATCTAAGTGCTTTGGTCAAAGGTGGGACATAAAAGCTCCATTCATTTCCTCATGGAAAGGCAACAACTTCATCCCTTGGACTGCAAGTGCACGGGAGCTTGGAAAGTCAAGGATGCATGAAGGGTGATTGCTGGGGCTGGGGACACGATGACTCCTCTGCCCTCAACCTTGACTTTCACTGACAGAAGCACAAAATAGGTGTAAAGCAGCTACCAAGTGATTCTGCACTGGTGGAAATGACCCCAGAAGACACAGCAACTAGGAGAATCAGTCGGTGGGAGCTCACAGCCCTCTCTGTGTTTGTAGGCAATGAAGAAAACACAGATGTGACCTTTGTCAGGCAGTCAGTGCACTCATTAGTGTGTCAGAGATAATAACTGTTACACATGAAAACCTGACCTACATATGCTACAAGAGGAAAAGGCAACAATTTACTTAAGTGTTCATGATTACAAACTGAAAAACTAGAGCATAATGCAGGAAACTTGTAATTAAAAAGCATCAATTATCATTTTCTCCTTGTAGGAGACGTTAGGTTTGCTTTCCACAATCCCAATGGGAATACAGATAGACATGTAGGACTATGTGTTTCGTCCTAGAACAGTCAGGGAGGAATCAACTCAGTGGGAAAAGATCAGGTTCAGGAAAGAAAAAAAAAAAAGGAAAAGGAAATCATGATAGTCAAAGCCCTTTCAGCATTTCTCATTTGACATAGCACAGGTGTGTGTTAGGCCAGCCCTTGCCTCCCTCCAGCAATGACTAAACTGGATTTATGCACCATACACAATGTTCTGAGGCTCCAGGGCTGAGCCAGCTCATACTTTCAGTCATGCTGAACATACCATCCCTCTGAGAGATCAACGAGTCCCCGAGGTCCTGGGAGGAATGTGAATCTCTCTCCAGAAGGCTGCATATTTCCCCTCTCCGCTCCCTGAAGGTCCCTGACTCCTGGCCAGGGTTGAATAGATAGTCTGGAGGCTGTTTCAGGCCCAGCACGCACAGGTGGAACCAGTTTTTCCACAGTGCCAACACGTGCTGTACTTTAGAGTTGCTCTTCCAGCCCTGAGGACACCCTGAGTCAGGTTCACCAAACTGGTCTGGAAGTTGCAGCCAGGAAGGCAGTTCTCTGCTGTTCTCTTGTCTATATGCCAGCATTTCCAGGAATCCAGGGCAGTGCAAAATGCTAAATCCTTATCTTGAGGTCACAGCTCAAGTGGAGAGAGTGACAGGAGTATCACCCAAGGATTTCACTTGCTTGTGTGAAGCCTTGAGCAAAGCAACTGAACCAATACAGGCTGTCAGGTCCTGATCACCTGCCTGGGTGTCAGGGACACAGGCAGTGGCTGGAAAATGTGATCTGTCCTTTTGGATGCAATGCATTCAGACATCCTTGGCTTTACCTGATTCCAGCTCTGCCACAGATCACCCTGCAGAATCACAGCTCATCTCCAGCCACCAATTCCCAGATATTGCAGCTCTCAGCATTCCTGAATAAGAGTGTCTTGCTTTTCACAGCTCCAGTTCCTTTAATAAGCATGAAGTTCAGAGAGAAATATAAAACCCAACTCAAACAGTAATAAAATCAAAAGTAAGCTTTGCATTATGGGAGACTGTGAGATTTTCATTATTACCATGCTTCAAATAAATTAAAAATTCTTCAAAAGCAATCTATAATTCCTATTGACAATCTCATGTTAATTTTATAACCTGGGTGGCTGTAATTTTTGTTAATTGACTTACACTCTGACCACATCTTAATAGACTTCACAATTTTTGATTCTTTCACAGCCTATTATCAAGCAGGAGTGCCAAGTTCACCCAGTAACACCATGACTCAGTCCCCTAAAGAAAAACCCCTCACTTTTGTCCCATTGATGTCAGCTCCTCTGTCCCCTCCACTCCTGAGCAGAGCTCATCAGCTCTCATTTTCACAGCCTTGGAAGCACTTGTCTCAAGGAAGAGAGTTTCCTAAGGAAAAGGTGAGGCTGGAAAGTGCTGATTGCACTTGGAGGAGGACACATTTCCACAGCTTACTGCTGGTTGGATGGAGCTTGGACCACTTCAGAAGGTCCCACTAGGAAAGAGCCTGGGAGAGAGGTGGGAGCCCTGGGGAGCTCAGGTGTTTGGCACAGTTTACTTCCATGAGGGCAGAGCCAGTCAGGGCTGACAGCTCAGCACCTCTGAGCAACATGAAGTTCACAGACAAGATTCTTCTGCCTTTGTAGCACTGTCTTATTGATTTGTAAAGTGGAACTGTGTCAGTCAAAGTGGAGACTTGCCTCTGCCCCTGGTTAAAAAATGAATAAACAACAAGCCAGTGCAGAGGATTTAAACCCAAGCTCTCTCCATGCAGTGTTGACAGTGCTTTGTGGAGACAGGTGATTTCAGCAGTCACAGCTCCTCTGCAAGCACTGAGCAGGGCTTGGGTTATGCCAGCTAAATACCACATTCCCAACGCCAGTATCCCTGTGTACCACAGGCCCCTCAGGGCCTCATGACTGCACAGCCCCATACAGGATTTCACTCCCCTCTGTCTTTTATCTTCTTTTCACTTTTTTTTCTTCACTGTAATGAGCCTTCATTCCAACATCTCCTTTTATCTCCTGAGTAAAACATTAAAACAAAAAGACAATGACCAAAAAATCAGGGCAGTAACCAGAGGATGATGAACTGTCACACTGGTCACTTCTGGTTTTCGTTCAGTGAAAAAATTGTCACATTTTCATTGCCCAAGAGAAGACCCTGATTTCATCTACCACTCCTACACTTGCAGGATTACTCAGAAATATATTACTAATCTATTCACTTCAGAGGCAGATTCTATCTTTACTGTAAGTAACAGTTTAGTTATGGAATTTCTTCTCAAGCAGTACCTGTTGGATCTGAATTCCTCTTGGCCTTGGGAATGTGGTCAGAACTGTGTGAGGTCCATTTCTAACAATCACCATTTGAAGTTCACACACAGTCCAATACTGCAGATCCTGGTCGATGGGGCAGAGCCCAAGTGCCTTGACTTTTGCTGCTTTGTGCTAAATCTTTTATTTCAGCTTCATGCTGTTACTCTGTTTCTCTGTCATCAGACTTTGCAGGTGACTCCATCCCCGAGGAAACAGTCATTTCTTTTTGCTATTAAATTTAAAATTTAACTACAGTGATTATTTCTTGCAATGGTGAGAATTTTTTCAGCCTTCCCACTCAGCATGTCTGTGGCTGGTGAGAAAATAAATTACCTGTATAAATAAAAATGCTCACATTTAGCTGAAGCTTCCCATGCAACCTACATTCTCGACTCTCTAATGGGAACACTTGTGATTTAGAGTGGAGCATTTCAAAGCATGATGGCAATAAGCCCCACTCTTTGTGATTCTTTAGACGTGACAACTTGCTTATTACCTCCCAAATAACAGCAAAAGTGACGCTTATTTTGCTTTCACCAGCTTATTTAGAAAGGCCTTGAAATGCTAAGTAACAGAATGTGCCAGCATTTTAAATCTGTACTGATACTTTATTACTTTCAGTTTGATATCTTGTTTAATTAGCAGGGGTTGTTTTTTTCATTTGATACCTCTGTTTTTCTCAAACTTTGTTTCTTTTCCCTGTTCCTGCCCTCTGGCCCTCAACAGACCCGCTGCAGCCAGTCCCACAGCGTTACTTCCCCTGCCCCCAAAAGCTGGGGGCTCATGATGCAAGACAAGCTTAGCAATGAATTGCAGCATTAAGGACTTGAACCAAACCAATCTGACATAACACCCTAGGAAAGTAAATAAACTATGGGGTTCATCACCCACCTAGGAACAGGATATTTGCTCTGCTCATTGTAGTGCCCCAGCATTTACAAACAATTCACCAACCTGTGGGAGAGGGGAAGAAGTTGTGGTGGGTAGGATTACATTGCATTTAGGAAACTGTCACTGCAATATAAGGAAGATATGAAGCCATTAGAGGAGTGTCCAAAGGAGGCAACAAAGATGGGGAAGGGCCTTGAGGGGAAGGTGTGAGGAGCAGCTGAGGGCACTTGGTGTGTTGAGGTGGAGAAGAGGAGACTGAGGGGAGAGCTCCTTGCAGGGACAACTTGCTGGGCAGGGGCAGAGGAGGGGCAGGGACTGAGCTCTGCTCTGTGGGGACCAGGGCCAGGATCCAGGGAATGGGCTGGAGTTGTGTCAGGGCAGGGGCAGGGGGGATCTCAGGCCAAGGGTCTCCTTTGCCCAGGGAGTGGTTGGGCACAGCCCCAAGGCTGCCAGAGCTGCAGGAGGGGTGGGATGATCCTCTGGGGACAGGGATCCGGGCAGGGCCAGGAGCTGGACTGGATGATCCCTGTGGGGCACGTTCTGCGATTCTGTAATTCTGCCATTCGGTGCTGAGTGGCAGCGATCTGGATGAGGCGAAGAAGACACCGTGGGAGGGATAAAAGGGCTCAGCTTTACTTTCCAAACTAAAATCGGGAAGGGTTGGGGACCGTCCCGGTGTCCGCCGCTCCCCCCGGCCGCCAGCAGGGGGCAGCGCGGCACCGGCGGCGCTGGGGCTCGGTCCGTGCGGGGCCATCCCGGGACATTCCAGGGACATCCCGGGACATCCCGAGATATCCCGGGACATCCAGGGACATCCAGGGACATCCCGGGACATCCAGGGACATCCAGGGACATCCCGGGACATCCGGGGACATCCGGGGACATCCCGAGATATCCAGGGACATCCAGGGACATCCAGGGAC
>VXBA01001420.1:1052980-1112108 GCA_013399895.1 Serilophus lunatus
GGGATATCCTGGGACATCCAGGGACATCCAGGGACATCCCGGGACATCCAGGGACATCCCGGGACATCCCAGGACATCCCGGGACATCCCGGGACATCCAGGGACATCCCGGGACATCCAAGGGAGGACTGGCAGCGTCCAGCATGACCTATCCACCAAAGGGACACAGAAACACCCTCGCACTGCACGAGAAAACACGCAGCTGATACTTTGAGGGAAATGAAAAAAAAACAACCACAAAACAGCGGCAAGAAGGGAGAGTCTGTGGTTTCAAACTTTTCTAGACCTCTCCCTAAAGCCTCTGCTCTGCAATAGTGAAAATATTCCTAAATTACACAAGTAAGGCTGTGGGGTGGGTAAGGCTCTTCCTGAATGTGCTGGGTGGAAGCAGGTTGTGGGTGCTGTTGGTGGAACTGGTGGGACAAGCCATGGCACAAAGGCCTTGAGTATGTGCTGTCCCAGTGGACAAGGCATGGCATAAGGGGCCTGGGCATGTGCCATTCCTTTATAGTTGATGAACTCAGCTTGGTGACAATGTAGAAATGTGGAATTTTTTTTGATTGTTTTCAATTATGCATTGTTTGAACTCTAATCTGAGCTTTAGTCTGGTTCAGTAACAGATTCAAGGCTTATTTCCCAAATGTTTCCTGTGGGATAATGAGGCTTGTTTAGCACCCTGAGGATAGGTTCATATCAGGACCTTTGGACTCCTTATGTAGCTGTTTTCTTCATGGGCCCATTTACCTTTTCTTCACTGGAGACATCTGCTGATCTATTGTCCCCTATTTTGAATTACTTTTGTTATCTGCAAGACAAAACAGAAGGGCTCAAAACAGTGCACAGCACTCTGAGAGATGGGCAGTTAACATATGTTTCAGAAGAGCAAACAACATGTATTAGACTAAATCTAAAACAATTTAGGATTATTCCATACAAGAGACAAGCTGAAAGTGAGCAATGAACTGTCTCACTGCAGCTCCATTATGCTCAGATGAAACTTCCAAGAACCAGTGCTTTCCCAAGCTGTGCCAGAGGCTGTGAAGGGTTTGTGGAGGAACTTTTACTTTTGTAATTTAGTAAAAGACTCGTGTGAATGCAAGACCACCCCCACTCAATTCTTACAGCAATTTAATGCATTTACCTGCTGCTAAATGGGCTCCTGACTCCAGATCCAAGTGCCTGGGATCACCAGGTACAGAGATGACAACTTCCATATGCAAATCCATGTGATGTCTGTGTTAGGCTCATCACTAATAAGAAACTTCACAGGCATTCATTTGCAAGTGGTCACTAATATGAACGTGCAAGATCCAGTGCAAAGTTCAATTTAGAGTTTTCTTTATTAAAACACCTTTTCACATTCCTTATACTAAGGCATTTGCATGGACACTTGTGGGATGCTGAAAGAACATTTATCGACAGAAGAGAGCTATGAAGTCAGTCAGTTGTGACAGGCTTCTGATACAAACAACATTTGCACAGGGAACAATAAATTAGAGATATTAGCCAGTAACTGGAGCTTGAAAATTTAAACATTTGGAATGAGGATATAAAACCCTTTTGTGTTTCTTGCCAGTTTTGCACTTCTGATGCAATGCTTAAAGCAGTAACTATATATGTATATACAAATCTATGGCCTCTCTTTCACTATTTTCTAATTAAAATTATTTTCTAATTAAAATTCTTACCTGTGGCCCAGATCTTGTAGTAACTTAATCTGCAGTAAGAAAAGGAGAGCAACTGCAGTGTCAAAGGCCAGCTGGTTAAGGGATTGGGGACAGCATTTTTTCTGGTTTGTTTCTTTTTTTCAACTAATACAGCTGAGATAAACATGGGCTGCAGAGATTAGATCCAGGTCCAAACTGGATCCACGTTAGTGGTTTATCATACTATAGAGAAAAAAAATGGGTATGGAGTTCCATGCTGGACAAACTGGGCACAAACATGACTTCAGATCTCTCCTAAAATCAAAGGGATAAGGATTACACATAACAGGAATTTCAGGTACAAACTCACTGACCTGGGTGTATTACATCCACTCACTGAAGACTTATCACTGCATCATCCAAAACAACTGTGATGGGCAATCATTTCCTGAAGAACCATCACACCAAACTAACCAACAAGCATCAGAACTTTTAAAGGGGAAAAGCAATTTAGCAAAGAATAAAGACTATTTGTGCCTCTACTGATAGAAACACTTGGTAAAGTCTGAATCTCTGAACAGTTATTCAAGTTTTTAGAGACCCCAGAGCTCGCAGATGCAGTGTAGCATCCCCATGGCTATAAGTGAGCTGGCTCCAAGCCTGGTAGCAGTCCAGCTGCTGCAGCACAGGGAGTTCAGCACAAGCTGCAGGATCACAAAGTAGATCCATGGCTGGCCAAGCTGTGCTGAGCTCTACTCTGCCACAGAAGTGTCACTGATAACCAAGTTAGTGAGTGTAAAGCAAGCTTAGATATTTCCACATCCTACTGGCATCACAGTAGTCACTGCATTGTAGAAATGTAACTTCCTCAGCTGTAACTTCCCCTTTTGTTTCCTCAGAGAATGATGAACTGGAGGCAAAAAAGGCAAAATTGCATTAGGAGGAGAAATTAAAATTGAGAATCTGGGTCAGTGGTTTCTAGAGCCACTTTCCTATGAGAATTTTTGTTTGTCATTTTTTCCATTAAATGCTTTGGGAACATCTCTATTGTTCCCTCTAAGGAAATAAACTTTGGAAAGAAGAGTCTGGTAAACTCATAAATAACTGCTGCAGAGCCTTTGAAACATTTGCAACATCTTCCATCTTGGCTTGTTTTCTTCTCCCAGCTGATCTTTGAGTTGACTGTTCTAAGTAGCATCAGGATGCCCTTGTATTCTCTGTTGGCAACAAGAGCAAAAGAGAAAAGAGCAAGATGTGAGTATAAATGTGCTCCTACCCTTCTGTCCTGTAACATATTCCTTGGAGTGCTGTACAGTGAGCTAGCAGATACTAAGAGATATTTGTATTCATCAAATATAAAAGGAAATAAGACAGTGGGTTAACAATTACAGGCTAGCCTGCAATGCTGTTTAATCACCAACATCTGTGACTTGGTGCTTACTGATAAAAGTTGGATTTTTAAGGGAATTGCTGGCACTCAATACATCTGGAAGTCAGATCCCTTATTTACCAGGAGATGTTCAGCTGCCACAATCAGTTCCATGAGAATGAAAAACCTTTTCCTAAGGCTGCTGTCTCTCAGGGAGCAGTGCAGTGTTTGACTTTGGGACACTGTGTTCCTGCAAGAGCCTTGCTCCTTGGAAGGAGTTATCTCCAGTGCACAGCAGGGACACAAACCTGGCACTGGGAACCACAAAGGCAGCATGCAGATGGAGCAGTCCTCTACATCAGCCAATGGGAACAGGCAGAGACAGATCCCAAACTTATTGTTTTTACATTATAGGACAGAAATAATTCTGTCTGTTGGGGATTCACAACTGTCAAGTCTTTCCTGACACTGGTTGCCAAAGCAAGCCTTCCTCCAACAAATTTCTAAGAGTACATGGTGGCCTCTTAATCTAACAGTTTAGTCTGTCAGCACCGAGGTGTCTCATTCTTTTTGTGGACTTACCCCCAAAGGATTTGCCCCATGAGTCAGAGGCAGGAATTCCTGGTTTATAATTTAATGTTTATTTCTGAGTATCACCTTGTTTTTCATATCCTGACTGCCTGAAATCTCCCCCCTCCCCCAATTTTAAATGGACACATCCTTCATCTTCCTTTCCTGTCTGAAACTATTGTGCCATGTTACTGTGCACAGTGAAACACGTGCCAGGTCCCCCTTCAGAACTGACTGTGCTGTGCTGGCAACGAGAATTCTTTTAGCACTGAGACAATACTTTTGGGATCACTTGAGCAAGAGGAGAAAACAGCTGAATAGCACCTAGAAATTCCTCCAAATGGATGCAAGTTGTACAGGTTTCTGTCTCAGAGGGCACATGCTGAGGTTGAACAAATAGGCAGCTAAAAGTACATGATGTCCTGACCAAGCCTGCCAGTCCTCCTGCACCCCAGGACAGAATCAAACAAACAAACACACACACACATCTAACAGGGAGCAGGAGAGGAGGAGGCATGAAGTCAGAACGTTCTGCTGAGGTAAATTTGACACAATACCAATTAGTATTTGGCGAAGTGGCTATCTCATTGTCAAGGTATTTCCTTCAATATGTTTTCATAAACTGGGACCATTAAATAACTTAGAAAGATTGCCAGCTCTGATTTCAGGAAGGAAACCTCCTCCCAGTTCCTCTCTAAGTAATTCATTTCTTTTGCAAATACTTCCTATGGATGGCATTTAAGACACAGATTTCTGAAACAGAGGAGGTGGAGGGAAGCAAGCCCCAACACAAAAAATTAGGTTCTTTCTAAATGACCTAAAATTCCAAGACATTCAGGTTCAAGTTATTCTGGACTACAAATCAGTCACAACCTGTACTGCAATTGGACCTTTATACAATTTAAGTAATTAAAATTTAACTGCTTGTTTTTCTAATGTACCAGCTTTCTTGACATAATACAAACACTTTCAAAGCCTCTGTGTAACACACTTGCTGTCAATATACAACGTTTACTAAAGGCTTGAGCTGAATTTTGTGATGGTCTCTCAGGGAAGATGAAGGAAAGTTCCTAAATTTCCCTGCTGGATTATATTTATTCTGACAGAAACCATGTAGGGACAAATGCACAAGAGCAGGACTAGCAAACATTAAAATGATTTGCTACATCTTCTCAGTGAGGAGTGTTTTGCCTGTGACTTCTGACAAACTGTTAACAGACTTTACCTGAGCAGTGGAACCCACATTATTTACATTCAGAGAATAAAAGGGACATCAGGATCTGCTGTCAAGTCTCCACCATCGTTATTGAAATAAAAAGGCTGCATGTTCTCCCATCTCTGGAAACAGAACTCTTAGCAACACACTCCTCTTTGCTGGGGAATCCTTTGCCCCCCACTTCTGGAACATCTATTACTTCCTAAAGAGAGTAAAATTCTACAAGTTTTGTGATAAGCAAGAAATCCATCTGGCATTCCCTGTGATTGAGGTGCCAGCTGACCACTGGGCTCCTTAAGGCCTCCTCTCACTCACAAAGTAAGGCAGCAGCAGATCAAAAGCAACTTCATCTCTCAGCCAAATACTTAATTTGGCTATCAAGAAGTAGAACAGCTGGGGAGGAAGTTTAAGCCACTTGATCACATTATAAGGAGCATTTTCCTTTTCATGAGTAGGATCAACAACCCTTCATTTGGACTAAACTTCTGAGACACATCAGTTAAGCACTACGTGAAAATGAGCTACAGAAAAAAAACAGTTACAAGAAAATAATGATAAAAAGCACCTTAGTGCTCCCTGCATCTTCTGTGCTCACCTATGTGGCCTGAAAAGTGTTGGGGGGCAAATCGAGAGATGGAAAATCTATAAAGAAATTCAGCTCAACTCGACTTCAGGTGACTTATCTGGAGAGTTCAAAAGAGGGATGGTGCTGCTTTTTCTTACAGACTTTATTGTGAATAGAGGTGGGAATTTAAGACAGGGCACTGTTTGGGGGGTGGGAGGAGGTTTGCTTCTTTTGTTTGTTTTAGGATTTTTTTTTTTGCTATGTCCTTTAAAGTACTTATAAATTAAAAAGAAAAAGGGAAAGGTTGCTATGTGAATAGATAAACATTATATCTAAGGAGGGGACGATGTCTCAGAGGTGAACTGAGTAAGGCTACTTCTAGGAACACTCAAGTAAATGTCCCAGTGTTAAAAACCTGACTTTTCTTTGGGGTGTTTCTGAAAATGGGATGAGTTTTGCAGAATAACGAGTTTTATTACTCTCCTACTGTTAACAAGAGAATAATAAAAGAAACACAAAGAAAATACTGCCCTCAGCTGACATTTTTCTTTCTTGAATCTAACATTACTTCACAGATTGTCTGGTTTAGCAAGCTTTAATAGCCTAATTAATTATGAAAGTGATTTACACAGGGTAGTCAGTGCATTTTCACTAACTTTTCCTTTTTACCTCCATGGAGAGATATTTCACTCACTTTTAGCCACTGGAAAAGAAAACACACAAAAAATTCTTCATAAAACTTCAGTCTTTCATCCCATGTCCATTACAAATTATGTAGGCTGTGGAAAAAAGAAGACAAAACCTCCTCCCTGATTTCTACCTGATGTCTGTGTCACAGCCTCTCTTGAGCATTTTTGCTTTTGTGTTGGACAGGGACAAACTTTCTTCTGCATGACTCTCCAAGGAATTCCTGGTATAACCCAGAGGAAGGTTCAGCTCAACATATTTTTAGAAAATTGAGAGCAAAGAATAAAAACAAACCTTTAAGCTCAGAGAGACAATGATACTATAAACCCTCCCAGCCTGTGTTAATGTGAGTCTGTTTATTGTAATGCAATCTGTGACCTTCAGTGCACTGCCAGTGTCTCTAAATAATACAATGGGCTGCTTGTGTGTCCCAGGGGGCTGGGAGTGCTGATGGAGCCTTTCAAAACTCACTTGGATGCCATAAGCTGACGTAGACTGTGCTATTGTGATTCTTATTTATGAGTCTCTCCTTTTTACTTTTTAAGTACAAGTTCCAAAGCCATGGAATGGCAGAAAAAACACCCAGTCTGCACAGTCTGGGACTGGATTTGATAGCTTGTCTCACATTCCTAAAGCACTCCTGCAATGTAAGTTCCCTGCCTCTCAGATCTCTTGAGAGCTGAGTAACAGCTCATTCAAGACATTTCTTTTCTTAAAAAATCCACATTTTGTCACTGGCTTCTTAGCACTATCAAGCTGTTCACCACCTACAGAACCTTCACAAAACTCCACATTTTTTAGCTGAGATCCTCCATATATGGATGGTACTATTCTCACTTCTGGGTTAGAGCAGCATAGCTGTGACCCATTCGTGACCCAGCAACTTACTCTGCAATAAAAACCTCTTTGCCTTTAACATTTCTTACAAAGCCTCAGTTTACCACCAGCCCCTGGAGTCATCCCACCTGCTGTGCCAGTGGATGAGAACACACCCACAAGGAAATGGTCACAGACAGTGAATAGAAGTGATTTCTGCAAGGTGGGGTGACTGGCCATTCCTCCTTAGTTTAACTCTTGACACTTTAGGAAGGATCCCCCTTCTCTGGGTATTCCCACCACAGAATGGGAGGGTGAACAGGCACATCCCCAGGAGATTCCCTGGCTCTGAACACCCGGGTCATTTACAGATGGGACTGGAACAGCTCTGTCCCCAGTGATACATTAACCAGTTTAGCAGGTTTTCAACTGCAAATCTTGAGGAATGCCTCAGGTCCATCAGGAACATCCAGCAGCCATCCCCAACACTGTGCCATCCTCTCAGCAGGAATATCCGTGGCACATATCCAAAGCCATGCAGGTGTTCAACACAAATTCCTGGGAGATCATTATTTTTCATGCCCCTCCTGCACCAGCACCACCAAACCCCAACCCCTCCCACAGACTTTTAAAGCTGATCATTCTATAAATGTAGGACTGAAAGCCTGATTAGTAAGGATATATATGAAGGGATTGCCCTGAAAAAGTCCTGAACAACAAAGCAATGAAACCATAGCAACACTCAAACACTCTCTGATTAGATACACAATAATCTCAACTAATGTCACTACATTGAATTGCTTGCATAAAACATATACTTACAGAATGCCTGTTTTCCATAGAATCTGCAAAATAAAATACAATGTATAAATTATGAAATAGCCCATTGCAGAGTGACCAGTTCTATGTTCCAGAAAATACAGGTTTATGTACCTTTTTGTTCCTTTTGTAACCTTTTTGTTCACTTTGCAATGATATAAAACTGCCACCTACAGCTAAGGCCCCAGCTCTGGATCTGAGGAGCATCCAAACTCTACTTTAATCCAACGACAGGGGTGAGACCAGACACATCAAAGACCATGTTCCAGGACCTGTTTGACAACTTTCCCAATTACTGGTTGGAGCAGAAGTCTCTGCTGAGAGCACCAGCTGTTACTGGACAAAACAGATTCTTCCTTTTAGAGGCAAGTTCTCATGAGCATTATACTTCCTAATCCAATTCCTTGCCAGGAAAATAACATATTGCAGAAATCCGGTGTAGGATACAATTTTCAGGGTCAAACAAGATCTTGCAAAGACACCTGAAATTTTATTAATAAAAAGTTGCTTGTTCCCAATGAAAGCCTGAGAACCAGCAGGCTCTTTCCATTTAGGATCAGTGGAATTTAAGATTAGACCTTAGGCTTTTTTTTTAAGAAGTGGGCTTAGCTATTCAGAAATTTCACAGAATACATTCAAATACCAACACATAGATATTTACTTCCCCTCTGAAAGTAACTCTAGTACTAGGAGAGGACTTCAAGCCTTATTAAAAATGGTGTTCTATATTATCTAGTAAGATATTTCACATGTGACAAAAGTGCTGAATCTTGAAGGGTATTTTCTTGGAAAGTATAACAAATTCAGAGGAGAGAGGATGTGTGAAGGAAATTCATCTAATGCTCAAAGCAGAGGGTTTAGGGCTGGGACTCTGGGTTAATCTTGCCAGTATTTTTTTTTAATACACATGGAGTAGTGTCTGAATCTATGTTTTTTTCTATGTATTTTTTAAACAGCAAGTAACATCAGTCCTCCCATAGGCAGAACACTTCCCTAAATTTTGGAAAGTTCTCTGAAATCATTAAATGAAGGATACTATGCAGAGTACTACTACCATGAATAAACCCTAATAAAGGTTCTTTTAGAAGCTGCCTTGGCAGCCAGCAGAAGGAACCAGGAAACTGAACACAGGTGAAGGTCTCTGGCACAGTACACTGAGTTTTCTCCAAGGCACTTTTACCCAGAACTTTTAGCCCAAGCAAAGGATTAAAACCTGAGGTGACTACAGCACCTTGTACCAGTGCATAAACTTAATTTCAGTACAAAATTGATCTCAGTGTTTTGCTAGATTGATCCATATACAATTAGCCATTTGCTAAGAAACAAAACAAGAAGTTGCATGGGAAACACCCAAAAGCTTTCTGTGTCCTGGAAGCCAACAGAAGTGAACAGAAACACCACTGACCCAGTGCTACATCAAAGCTTGGCTTTAAGTGGACAAAACTGGACATAAGGTTTATGAAGTGAGGCCTTAATGAGCTGTCATTTAGTCTCTGTCACAATGTATTGTGCTCACAGGAAGGAGGAAATGAGAAATTTTGTTTAAATTCTCAACTTCAAACGACGGGATGTTGGCCACTCGAAGCTTCTAGGTCACAATGACAGATATCCCACCTCCTTGTTACCTGTCACACAGATTCCAGGCAGTGTGGCTTCCTAGCTGAGTGTCACATCAGTGCCAGGAGAATGTCATCATTTGTCCCCTGGGGAAGTGCTGCTGGAAGGCTGGGGGATTTCTAACAAGCACTAACCAGGTAAACCAGCAGGTAGCCACTAATAAAAGCACAATGTTACAGTGCTTTGGCTGACTCTTTGCTATTTCAATCTTTTCACAATCTTTTTATGTCATTCTTGTTAAAAAATGAGGTGTTTTTTACTGATTTTACTGTGATGAAATGGAACAGAGAGATTTTTCATGACATCTGGCTTTCCCTTACTGTCAAAAACAGGGAAATGAGATATGCTGGATTCTAGTCATATATAGAAAAACTGGCCAAGCTTCCACAGAAGGGCAAACAAGCAGCTGCATATTTTGTGAAAGGAATCAGAGCTGAAGGTCTGATACTCATGATTTCTAAAATATTCCCAATTCTAACAAAGGTAGTTGTTTTTATGGATTTCTGATGGATTTAAAGTCTTGCTATTGCTTCTAGTTGATGGGATTTTAATTTAAAAGAACACATTTTATGAAGGAGTACCTTAATAGGAGGAATTTAAGAACTGTCATCCCCAGCTGTTCCACCCTTTCTTGTTGCTACAGGTGATGGAGAAGAGAATATGAGCCTAAACAGCTGCAATTCTTAATCCATCTCAAACCCACCTCCAACCCTGGTGAAAGCCAAGATGTCAGATTATGAGCTGAAGGTGCTGAACTGCAGACACACACCACATTCTGCCAAGCCCTTTACTGGAGCAGTAGCTGCTAACACAGGATCTTGGCAGGCAGCTTGGGAACAGCTCTGACACGGGGCAAGCACGAAATTCAGCTTTGCATTGGAGGTTCAAGCAAGGTCAGAAGCTCCCTGCAAATTTGTGCCTTACTGAAACCATCTGGCTCTGCCTAACTTTTGGCTGAAGCTATTGTGAGCACTTGGCTTTGGAATCAGTGTCTCACAGATCCAGGCTTTGGTCTAGAATATGCCTAGAAACCTAAAGATCCAAAGAGTTTTTATTCTGAAGAAGGGAATAATTATTTGCATGATTTTTTGCATGTGGTAGTAAAGCCTGAGTTCTGAACAACACAGTGAACCCCCAGACCCTGTGAGTTTTCTCTGTGCTGGAACAGGCATTTTGGTGGGAAATTCTGGCTAAGCATGGAGGTGTTCAGCCTGAGGTTCAGGAGCAGGAAAGTATTTGAGCAGATTTCCTGATTGCTAGGGCTGATTTCAAACAATTTGTTCCAAACCACTGAATGCAGTGGGGATTTCTCAGTCCTCTTTCCACTGGGATATATTTATTTTTCCATAGTGCATTGTTGGTTGCTATAGGATTCTTTGAATTTCCTGTTTCTCTGCTGCAATTGCTTCCAAGTGGCCAGTTCAGTTTTCCAGACTTAGCAGCATAAAGGCTGGCTCTGCATTTTGGTCACTAGATTTTCACTTTCCTAATAAGAACTTTGGAATTGTTATCTTGCAATAAGCCACTGTAAGCTCAACTCAGTGCACACACAAATCAGACCAAAGCTTGTCACTGGCTTCTGTGAGCTTTGGGTCTGAAACAAAGACAGAGTTCATTGAAGGAGAGAAAAAATGAACCAATACATTGTCTTCCATAGGAAGTGCCCTGGAAAAACTTAAGGAAATCTGTGACCTGGAGCTGGCTCCAGTCTTCCCAGCAATATGAACAGAACTGTGCTACCCCAAGGACTGGGATCAGTGCTGAGGGAAAGGCTGGAGCCAAGATAAAGAACCAGCATGGAGATGCTTGGGCTTCCTGCCCCTACTGCCTCTTGGGAAGATGAAAGGTGTGATGGGAATAAATCATGTCTAAAAGAGCCTCCACCCACGGAGCTGAACTCGGTGTCTGACACATCCTGACCCTCCCTCAGGAAGAGCTGCCAGCCTGGACCTCTGGGGCTCCAGCACAGGCAGAGTGGGCAGCAGGGCCACAGCCACGTTATCATTCCTGGCAGACTGTTGATTTACACAATTGCCTGTTTTGCTTAAGTTTTGGACTGTCTCAGTTCTTTCTGAACTTGAAAGCAACAACTCTGGGACTGGGCTGCATATTCCTAGCTCACAGCATACTTTGCCCTTTTCATACAGCAACCAGAGGAAGGAGTATTTTAAGGAATTAGTTCATCCTGGTAAGTCTGAAGGGCTTTAGACAAAGGTCTTACTGACCTCACTGCCACTAATTGTGACCATTCCCCAAAGTACCATTTGGATGTAAGGTTTGATTTCAATATGAGGCTTGAAGCTTTAGGAATTTTATGTAAAATACTAAAGTAACAGCTTATTGCTCTAGAAATGGTTGAAAATCAATATCTGTGTGAACTTGCTGAACACTAAATAAGCCTCTGAATTAAACTAACCTTTCAATAACAATGCAAGGATAACTTCTTATCTCTGAAACAGCAGAGGAAATCCAGTGTCCAACTGGAGACTGACATTAACTACAGGACTATTATTTCACTTTCAATCAAAATTACTAGACTTGCATTTCACAAATTATCTGCCTTTCCTACTGTAAATGAATTGACTGCAGTTAATCACATGCACACCTTCTGGGATGTGAAATGTGTGTTTGAGCATCTGTTTCTGTCCATCTTTAATGTAAACCCAGCTCCTTAGGCCTGGTACTAAAGCAGCACAGCAGACAGGGTGGGGAGTCTACCACAGTGTGATGGAGGCACTCAAATGATAGGAACAGGAGAGAACAGAGCCAACACCAGGAGAGTGAAAAGGAATAATGACAGACACTCAGCACAATGCCAAAGGCTTGGGAAAGGTCAGAGCATTATCTGCACTATGGATTCACGATTTAGGATAGTGACAAGCAATAGTTGTACAAAATACAGAGTTTATTACTTATATGGCATCTGCCTTGCTGAGGACAGCAGTGAGAGCTGTCAGAAAAATTAAGAGGGAAAACGTTTTAGCTCAGTCACAAAGAATTGCACCAGACATAACAACTACTGACAGGCTTCAGCTCCCTCTCTAGTGGACACAGTTTCTGGAATGTACAGACAACACCTTAAGTTTGCTTATGAAGCACTAAATTCTAATTAAACAACCCCAAGCCACAATAGTAACCTACAAACAAATAATAATAAAATGTTACATAGGTCTTAGGTGTTAAATCTGTGCAGCTGACAACAATTACCAAATTTATGTATTTTCCCTGGAGGACACTTTCGTCTGAACCATTGACTTCCTGAAGTAGATTGTGCTTGTGGGCATTTGCTCAGAAATCTCAAAGAACAGTCAAACATAGTGAAGATCAGAATGGTAAACCAACTTCTGCACCCCTTGATAAGATTAAATTGGCATTTAACATATTTGTATTAATATAAATTAAAGTCCTTAAGAAGAAAGATCTATTTCCTAGGGATCCTTCACTGCATTTTTGCTTTGCCACCTCCCAACCAGATGGCCTATGAAAAATCCAAGTTAATGTTACATTGACTGTGATGTGGCTGTCCAAAGCACTGCACTGCTGGGTGATGCACTGCTTATCTCACTGAAACACTTTTCCTGTGTATCAGTCAGGAAAAACAGTCGGGATTAAAACAATAAACTGGTTCTATGTTTCCAAGAATAACTGAAACTGTAGAATGTTATGCATAAAAGAGCAGGTGGACTTCAAGATTAAGGGGTTTTTGCAGATGATCAAGCTAATTCAGCTCAGCCTTTCAATCATATCTTATTGCAGTTCCCACTTTATGGCATTACTGTCTTTTAAGTGCTTTGGATTACAGCTCTGCTGTACCAGTCTGCAGTTTACATCACAGCTCACAAAACACCCTTCTAGGATATAACACATTCTGTTGTGTCAAAAACAGGGGTGGTGAAAGGTGTGATAATCACCTTCACACCTGGGCAGAGCAGGAGGGGGTTATGCAGCAGCTTCTGCAGCTTCTTACGGGTCCAGCTCTCACTCACTGGAGAACATTTCAGAACATTTGTGGCCTTTGGGTTCAGCCCTAAAATAAACTGATTTTTTTTCTCCTGGTGCTGCAGGTGATCCTGCATGAAGTGCCTGGCCCTGCTCTATAGGGTGAAGGATATTCTGATTTTCAGTATGAAAAATAAGTACAGTACACAGGCACAGCACCAAAGATTCCAAAATTCTGTTCCCAGTGCTGTCACTCTCTGAACATATTCCCTTAAATGAATAACCTAATCTCTCTGTTTATTCAGCTGTAAAATGAGATAAAAATTGCCATGTAAGTCCTCACATGAGAAGATTAAGTAATGTTTTCTAAAGTACTCAGAGACCCTTGCAGGAAAGATTCCCTAGAGACAGAATACTGTATCAGAGCAGGTGGGAAATCCCTTAGAAAATAGAAAAAAAAATCGAAAATTAAAACACAACAATCAAAAATTAAAAATGGAACACAACAAAGCCACTCAGTAACATGGATGGGGACAAAATGTGAACAGTTTGCAGCCCTAATATTTACAAATCCAGACTTCCTAACACAAAGAGAGGAAAGGAAATCCTTTCTGATTTAGTCTCTGACAAAGTAGGAAGAAATGCTTTTAACCTGCTGTCTCTGAACTCATTACTGCCAGAACATTTACAGTCAGTAATTGTCAATAAGCTGCTATTTCCATCCCCCAGGTCTGTGCTAGAGCAGGTGGAAGGGTAGAGTGGCTGGCACATAAAATCTGAGGCAGTTTTATGGTTATTAAATAACACATGACAAACATGCTCAATTAAGAAACAAAGTGTTGCTGATGAGCAGTTTGAGACAGCACAACATATCACCCTAATCCCTAATGGGGCACATTCAGCTCTGGATTCAGATCCAGATGTGTGGCCCAAATACTCAGCAGATACAAAACAAATGGGCTGATGAATTACATGTTACAAATATTAATTTCACTGCATTAAATACCAATGATTTATGAGGAACCATGGAGGTTTTATATAATTTATCAACACCTGTGATTTCATAGCTGCACTTTAGTAAGTTCCTATGTGACTTGAACTTATCTTCCAAATAGTCAGTCTACATATTATCAGGCATGAATTTATCCCTAATCTCTACACAAATGCTTCCTTTAAGTGTTTAATTTTTCACTAGCTTACTTACCATTATTAGCTTTTCTGATTTCACTATAAACTGTTTCAGTCCCCTTCTGTACAGGAGCTGGAAAATGTATTGGTACAGAATCAATTTCTTTTCTTTAAGTTTTTCTTTGTTTGCCTTATGAAAAGCTCCTTAAGCAAACAGAACACACTGTTTTACTTTCAGAGGAAGCAGTTACACAAGCAGCAGCGAGCTTGTGAAAAAGCAAGTACCCTCCCACCCCAAACCCAGCCTGTGAGGTTCTGAGGGAGGTGTCTCTCCCTCTATATAAAAGTGATGATGAAAATCTGCTTCCCTTTCTAAATTTGACTTTAACATTCTAATAATCTTCTTTGAACTTTAATCGATACTGCTTTAATTTTACAGAGACATCTACCACTAGAGAATAGTTGCTCTGGATCCCTTTGAAGAGCTGCTTCAGTTTGTTCTGAGGATTTCAGGACCCAAGACCTGAGGAGATCTATCATTTGGAAGACTAACTACACCCTCTTTTGGTAACTAGCCTGATTGAATCTTATGGGCACAAAAAATTAGTCTAAATTGCTGTTCTTTGTGAAGTGTCTCAGAAGGAGCTTCTGTGTGGTGTTATCTGGGAAAGGTCTCCCCCACCATGGAAGATTCTTCCATCATCCTCTGAGTTCAGATGGACACAGCAGGAGTGAAGGCTCACAAGGTTTGTGCAGAAAATAGAAGTAAAGAAAAAAGGCAGATGGAGATTTGTGCCTCTAAGGACACAGCTGGGCTCCAAGTGCAATGTTAATCTTTCCAGACCCTTAGGCTGACAAATAAGCCCCTCTAAACCTTTGCTCTTGTATGAGATGCAAAGCAAAAAGCTCTTCCTTTTTTCCTGACATCTGAGAAAACTTATGCACAGTTTGATATCAAGCATGGACACACAAGAAGGGAAGGGGCAGAGCCTTTTCCAAAGGCCTGAAAATAGCAAGAACTCTGTTTCTCTATGGTCAGCATAAACTTCTGGCTAATAGGAGATCAGAACAATTTCCTGGATGTATTGCATGGCTGTAGTTTAAAAATCCCTGGGCAACCAAAATGCATTTAAAACTACTTTCTGTATTTGCTAAAAAGGCCTATGCTGGCAGGGTCAATAGCTTGCTGTTCATAGATCTAAAAGTGTTTTAGAAACACTCATTCATTTCAGTTAAACTGAGTGTCTTAGAAAACCTCCAAATTCTATTGATATCACTTCCAATTTCTGTGGACATTCAACAAATCAAGAAGTTTGATTTTTTTCCTAGTTAAAATGAATGAAAAAAACCCCACAATTATTCTCTCTCTGCGAGAAACTGGAAAGAAAATTCACATTTCTGGATACAGAATCCTGTCCTCTAGCTATTAAAAAACCCCCAACATTTAAAGAATTCAGGCAATGATCTATAATCAGACTCAGAGTCAGGACTGTTACTGTTCTGCATTGCTCTGAAGAGCCCAAGCTTCTCTAGCATCACATTCTGATTTCCCAAAGCTAATTTAATTTTTTTAAAATTCTGTTCATCATCCTTTAATCGCTGGGAGCTCACACATCAGAATTGAGTTGCAAAACTGCTGTTAATTTAAACGCCAGTAGGAGTTACACTTCACCAAGTGTGTAATCACAGCTTTCAAACTCGCAGCTGTGGCATGAACTTTCTTTGCAAAATAATCTGAAGACCTTGAGGCACATTTCATGTGCTTATGGACTATTGCCAAAATGATCCATTCAGTTTCCAGCGAAGTAAGAAGCAATCTTCTCAGAATTTTAATAAGAGGTAGCTCATTTTGTTTGGGACTCTTTTTTAGTGGATCACAGTTCTAAATCTACTCCTATTGACTCTGTGGAAAGATTTGGTTGGAGGCATTTCCTTACTTTGCTTTTTTTTTTTTTTCCCAGACCCATTTAATTGAATTGTGATATAATGCCACTGCCCATGTTATTTCCTTTGTTAATCTTCCAAAAGACGTCTCAGCACTGAAAAAATGTGCCAGGAGAAATTACTTGGATGATTTGACATTTTGTTCCCACTAACTTCATAATGTTGCCACCCTGCAGATAACTAACCAGATATAGAAGTAAAAGAAGGAGCATGTTCTAACTCAGCCATGATTAGCAGTTTTTCCCTTCTCACTTCAGAGATATTTCCTGATCTTACTTTAACCCCAGCCTTTGTTTTTGCTCAGATTAATAAAAAAGGGTCTAAGTCACTTTGCCATCTTTTTGCACAAATAAGTTTCAGAGAAGATAAGCACTGTATTTTTGTCAAGCATATAATCTCCATTAATATTCGATTTCATAATTCCTTAGAATTATCACCTCTTTAAGTATCAAATTAACATTCCATTATGACCACCCCAAATAAGAGCTGGACTGTGTAGCTCCAGCTCTACCTCATATTTGCTTTGCCCTTTCAGCCTTGCCTCAAAAAGCAGGTATCAGGTCATTTCCACATGGAAGTTTTAAAATAAAGCAGTAATATTTTACTTCTAGCAAGCTTATCACCCTGTCAGCAACAGTGCAGTGAACTTTGGTCTTTGCTCCTCACACAGAAGCACAGTACCTATGAAGTTCTTGGTACTCCAGCCTATTTACCATTACACTGTGTTTGAAAGTACTCCAGAAATGACCAGCTAGTGACTGGAAAAACAGGGTGAAAACAGTGTTTTCAAATGTAAGCAATTCTTTACTGACAGAGACAAGATGTACATCCTTCTACAATAATTTAAACTTGCTTTGAAGTGACATTCAACCGTTCCCAATTCCCAAAAGTGACATAAAGGTTGGTGTCACAGCTTAGATACTGCAGCATTTATTGCAGGAGTCTTTCACAATACACAAACCATGATTCTCCTCCTCCTGAGATGAACATTAGTATTGACATTGTCAACACTGGCAGGAGGAACAAATGACTGGGAAGACAAATTAATCTGAGGTTAGTCGTGAGAGATCAAAGAAATCTGGAGCTCCTCAAAGGCAGAAGGAATCAGATTCTCTGTGCAGCTGCTGGATAAGCTGTGCATGCCCAAAGAAAAGGTAAATGTGATTTGCTTTGTCTTTGCTCAGAAAATAGGAGGAATCAAAAGGTGATAATCTGCAAGGTCTGTTCCCAGGAAGGGCTGTGTCTGCCCACAGACAGACAGACACGAAATGTTACGATTAGAAACAAAACTCCACAACAACACCAACATAGCAGAAGTATCAGTGGAAGCCCTGTGGCCAAATTCTCTCTGGGAGTACATGTTTATTACAAGGGAATATTAAGAAACTTGGCTTTGCTTCTCTTTTCCCAAGAATAAATCTCATCCTGTTTTCATTGTGATAGGCAGTGTTTCATACAACTCCTTCTACTCAAGCAGCATCCTTGAGATGCTCTCAAAGATTAACACACTAAATACTCCAAGTGCAGTTGCCATTTACAGAATCAAAGCCTTCATTTGGTCAGCATTTAACTGTGTCCTGGGGCAACAAAGGAAATCAATTAGGGGCCTATTATCATATCTATATACCTGAAGTACAGTTCAGTCTTACAGAGTCATTCAGTGTTCTGTATGTCAGTACCATGAGACAGCACTCAGTTAAAATAATCAGATCTCATTTGCACAGTATATTAAATATTATTTTATGGTTTAATAGTGTTCAGTCTACAGAGGATAGATACTATCCTATTACTCAGTCTGATATACAGGAATAGTGTTATACATAAAGAATGAGATCAAAAGTCTAATTTTAGAGATGCTGATCTTGCATTTAATAGGGCTTTTAATTTAAGTAACCAGGCACTATCATATCTCACCATTCCATGGCATTGTATTGTGCAGTGAACACTTAGAAACAGTTGGAACAATTAATTTTTAGCCCTATTCTGAAAAAGAATAATTACAGTACTCCAGTGCAGAATTTAGCAGAGGTGGATAAATACTTAGAATACAGAGAAAACTCTTTGATGAATGATACCAGGAAGTGAAAACAGAAATGACAGGAGGACTGGCTGTTTTGGGAGAGCTCGGCTGCTAAGCTTGAAAAGTGAGCACTTTTGCCCAAACATCTGTTTTACCAACTAAACAATCACATCTTTGGTCTCTGAAATAAGTGACTAGTCCTTCCTACCAGGAAAAAGGAAATTTATCCATTTCTTCCTCAGTCTGCTGAAGCAAAGAAACTGGATAAACATCTCCCATGGGGTTTATTCACTCTCAGCTACTTGGGACTTTTTGTAAAGTTCTCAAAGGTTTAACAGCTTTCAACACATGGCTGTAACAGTACCAGAGTTCTCCAGCTGACACGGAACTACTGAAGTGTGCATTTGGGTGTTGAGAATAAATTTCCATGCATTTTTCTCCTTCAAGGTTGCAGACATGTACCTGAGGTCTGGTTACTGTTACTACAGAACTGCAGGGAGGAGGACAAAGTTATCTGGGCATAAATATCCTCATTTCTCTGTGCCACAAAATCCAGGATGGTCTCCAGACTGAGACACTAAATCTGTGCTGGTGTCTCTTCCTTCTCTATCACAAATGAATTAGAGCTTTGACCCTTCAACCAGTTCCTTTATAAAGGAGGAAATTCCTCAGCTTTCTGTTCTCTCCATTATCTTACCCTGTGGCTAATCTCAAATGGCTCCCAGTGAATTTGGCCTCTGTAACATGGTTATATTCACAGCAGGCTGCCTTCTGCTTAGAGCCACAGCTCCAGCCGGGAGCCCTGCTGACCACAGACCTCACGCGGGTGGGAGTGGGAGGATCCCAGGGGAAGGAGGGCTACAAGGGCAGCAGCGTGGTTGCCATCGTCAGCTGGGTTAAGGAGCACTCCTGGCAGGAAACCCACGCACACAAAGCACAACCTGCTCTGCCATTCCCAGGTGCCAATATCAGACCAGTGTCAGGGAGCAGCAACAAGCCCAGAGCTGCTCCCAAACATAAACTATAGAGGTTGGACAGTTTTTTACCTCTGTGAGGATCAAGCGTTGATACTTCAACTTCAGTGTACTCCACCTCAGCACTCTCAAGGTCAGGTCCTGCCCCAAAAATATCAAGAACATGTTTCTTTGTAGGACTGCATGCTTTGTGTGAGCTGTGGGCCTGATCCTGCTGCCACTGAAATGAATGGGCAAGTCCTCACTGACTTTGACAGGTGCAGGATCAGGCCCTACTTACAGACGTGAAAGTTGTGAGGCAAACACATTCCTAAGGGTCATCCCAATCTGAAGGGCAGCAACAACTCAAGCCAGATTTCTGAAACTGTGGGACACGCAAATTAGCCCTAGACCTCCTATTTTCAATATCACACCTTCAAAAGTGGCACAACACAGAGCTGGGAATTCTCACAGATTCTCCCACATTCCTGCTCCAGCTCCTCTCTATTATTTTTCTCCCTGTTATTACTTTCTCCTTGTTTTCTGTGGCTGCTCTGGCAGGACACTTCCCATTCTCCATTTTCCTCACATTTAAAGCCATCTTTAACTCTTTCATGGCCTCTCTCATCACCTCTCATTCTCCAAATTTCTGCTTTGCCAATAAGCAATTTCAGCACTTCTCTTATGTTGTCCTCCAAGCTCTCCAGAGAACATCTGGAATGCAACCCATCTTCCTCCTTAAAATGCTTCTCTGCCACAATTCCCAAAGAAAGCCTGACAGTGATTAGACAGCTGACTTACTAAGAGTGCTGGCTGACAAGTACTGGCTACCTGGATACCACAGACACAAGAAACACCTCTTGCCTTCTACTCTGTTTTTATTCTTAGAGTGGAGATGGTTTTCTATCTGATTTCTGTAAAAGATGGAAGGAATCACAACAGTCATGCAGACTGGAATCCTGCAGACCTGATCTAGCAGATTATTTTATTCAGCTATCATAGCAGTCTATTTTTAGATTTAATCCTTAAATACATAAAGATTGACAGAAATGAAGAAAGGACAGAGAAGTAAAGAAGCAGAAATCTGTAAAAAAATTGTTTCTTAAAAAAATCTGAGTATTTGTTGTATAGAACTTAAAATTTTGAGTCTAAGTTGTATTTTTGTACTTGTTCAGCACAGATAATTACACTTTATAATGCAGTGGGCAAATGAGTCCTATCAGTGTCATTTTGTGCACAGGAAAAAAACTCAGCAAAGGAAAGTCTTCCCCACCATCAAACAGAAAAAGGACTGGACCTATCAAATCCTTATTGCTACCATTAGAAAACATCATGACTTTCAGTTATAAAATAGTTTATAAATCTATTGTTTAAATATGAAATTACCTTTACTCTCATCTGTGGATTTCATGTGATTTTCACTATCTTCAATGTAACCTGATCCTAAAATATTAAAGCCAAAGTTGAGCTGACAAAATGCTTATTACAGCCAATGAAATAAATGAGTCACACAGCTGCAATTCCTATTGTCATTATCTGGATTATATATGAGACTTTCTACTTCTAGATTCACACCTAAGACATTCAGGTAACACAGGAGGGAAGAATGGGGAAATGAAAGCACCCAAGGGGTAACTTTGTTTATATCAGGTGCTCTAAACAACAAGTCCATCTATTTTTGTAAAGTTCATTGAGCGCCTGGAACAAAAGGTGCCCAGTCATGGCAAGTTAACAGCTCTATACTGTGGCCACATCACAGGACCATTTGGCATGGCTCAAGTTTCCTCTGTGAAACGATTTTCTTGCAGCTGTGTCAAAACCAGAAAGTAATTTTCTTTTACCATGATTTCTCCTTCTGTAATATTGTCAATTGATTGCCTGGGAGAAGTGTCTGAGCAGACTTATAAATCAATCTTTGTGTAAGACGTGCTCATAAAAATTGTACAAAGACAAAATGACAGAAGATACTTTGGAGAATGTTATTTGTATCCCTTTGTATTCCCAAGACATTAGGCCTTATCCAAACAAGAACTATGCAGGTCTGTAACTTTACAGCAAAATATCCCACCTGAATAATAGTCTCCATCATTGGGCTGTCTTGTCAGTTTTTCACTGGTCAAGTTTGCAGCCAAGGCAGAACTGAAAAACAAACCAATGAAAGCTGATGTAATTATCTGAAACCACATATTCTTAACTATTGAAGCTAATGAAAATGTTGCCTTTTTCTTTAGGAAAAGCACAAACAAACTTTAAGGTCAAATATGTTCCCTATTGCATTATTCTTCTTTAAGGCCCCTGAACTTTCAACTTCATATCTAAGTGCATTCAAATACAGGCCTGACATGCTTCTGTCTCACTTAGATGGCCTTTTTTTCTATTTTTAGAGTGCTTCCTCATCCTGTTGATGTGTAAGCAGGTGGTACATGAAGCAGAACTATCTATTGTCTGCAGGTGTGTGCCATCATAAATTATATTCATATGGAGGAAGGCCTACAGCCCTTTAAACTGCTAAATACTTCTCCATTATCACAAAGCAAATGTTGTGGTTTAATTCTAGATGGCAGCTAAATATCACACAGCCACTCCCTCACTCCACTCCTTTGCCCAGTGGGACAGGAAGGAGGAAAAAAAAGAACAGTTTAATAATTGAGATAAAGTTAGTAATAACAGAAGCAATGAAAAGGAGAGAGAGAGGAATAAAACCCAAGAAACACAAGTGATGCCCAGCCAGTCCCTGAGCAGCAACTGGCACCTCCCAGCCAACCCTCCCCAGTTTCATTCTTGTCACGATGCCGCTGCTGATGCATCAGTTGTGATAATGATCAGAACCTGCTCTTCTTCAACCTTCAGCAACCCCACAACAGGACCTTCAGCAACCCCACAACAGGAGGCTCTTCTGAGAGCTGGAACAAGACAGCTGCTTCATTTTCTCCATCTCCAAGGCAGCCCTACTGAAAGCCCACCTTAAGTCCTTGAAGTCCTGAGATAGTCTGTGCCAAGGGCACCATGAAGCCTCTGGGCCACACATTCCTGGCCAGGCTGATTTTAGCCCCCCAGTACAGTCAACTCTTGGGATCTCCCTCCAGAAATACAAGTGGGTTCTGCCCCTTTACAGCCTGATGGCATCAGGGCACACTGTGCACTTATAGAGCCTTATAGTCCTGGGGCTGACATTCCAGGCCATCTGATCCACACACTCCAGTAAACAAGGTTGTCCCTCTTCTGCACCTGGCTGGAGGCAAAGCAGTCCTGGTCATAGGATTGTCCACTTGCTTCTTGCAAAAGCAGGTTAGAATTCCTTTCCATAGGATGAGGAGTTAAGATCAGCCATTCCACTCTGAGGAACTGGCCACTGCAGATGGCAGCAGCAACTTTCCTTGAAGAACTGCCATTTGTGATTTTTCCTTGTAATGGTGCATTCCGTACAAGCTTCTGACACATGGTTTGTGCACATTAAACTTCATCTGGATCATGTGTTGTTTCAGTCATTATAAATCATCTCCAGTTCCCTCAGACACTGGCTTTCTCTCTCCACTATGGTCCACTTGCCTGAGTGACACAGAACATCTTCATTGAAGGGATACTGTTCCTTCACACTTGACAAGAGTTGCCTGCAGATGCTGAGGACATATGCTAACTCCTCCAACCACCTTGTCAATGCACCCTAGAAAATGATCCTAGCTGCTTGGCTTCCCTACCCTCTCACTCCACACCACTACTTCCATTATCCCAGCATCAGAGCTGGGTAATAAGGTCCTCACCTGGACAAAGGATGAAATCTTTTGCATTTCCCACAGCTCACTCAGGTATAGGGATTGAGGGGTCACCTCTTATTCTGTCTTTTCCTCTTGTTCCTGTAATGGCCTTGCTTTGTCCTCCTTTGCTAAATAAACCATCTTTCCTGTCATTTCTCCTCTTGTGTAGGGGCAACTGATACAGACAGGAGTTGGTGCCCTGGTTCAGCTGCATCACCCATTGCTGGGGTGAGTAATTACAGTGTCTGACGCTGGAGTTTGAGTGGCCTCTGTGCTTGTCATGGGAGCTGGAGTAGGCAAAATAAGACCTGAAGCACTTCCAGCAACATGCTGGTTCCTACCAATGGGACCAGGCTGGTTCCAACATCCCAAGTCGATTAAAAATTTTCAAAATTCTCAAATACTTTGTAAATTAGCCTGGAGAAGAAAGGGAAGTTGTGGGAACATGTCTCAGACTCTCAAGGAGAAAGGTAAGAGGTGTAATTCTGAGGAATTCCCCATAGGTGTCTCCCCAGTACACAGGCGGCGGCAGCGCTGTGGGCACGACCGAGTTTCATCGCCAGCAATTCTCTGGTATCACAAATTAGTGTTAACAAAGTAGAACAAAACCAGACAATTCCTCCAGGTCTCTACACTGAGCATGATGTTCCCTGGTGTGGGATATCCCTCTGGGCAGTTTGGCTCAACTGTCCTGGCCATGCTCCCTCCTGGCTTCTTGAGCAGCTGCTCACTGGCAGAGCATGGGAAACTGAGAAGTCCTTGAGTTAAAGTAAGCACTACTTAACAACAGCTAAAACATCAGTGTTATCAACATCATTCCCATAGAAAATCCAAAACAGAACACTGTACCAACTACTAAGAAGAAAATTAACTCTATCCCAGCCAAAACCAAGACAGCAAGACATCTTACCCAGACATCTCCAAGGATGGTCCTTTAGCTTGACAGAGAAAAAAAAAAGGCATCTATTAGTAGATTGCACCAGTAAAAAATTTTAAAGTGAAAATCAAAACAAAAATACAGCAATTATCTACTCACGTCAGAATAATTTCTTCTAGCTATCACAGAATTCATTATCTCACATTTTACATCCTGTTTATCACCATGTCTCTATCACAGAATCTAAGATCCTAAACCCCAGACTTTACTTTGGCCAATTTAAGCAGTCTGGGACATCCAGATGCTTCAAGTTTTCACAATTCATTTGTGAAGTACTGCATATCACAGGATAAACTAGATTTATTAATTTTCTGAAAGAACAAGAGCTGAAAAAATACCTTAATGATAAAAGACAAATCCCTAAACAAAATTGTATTACATTATGGGAAGAAAAAGAAAACAATCCCACAACCTAATAATGTAAATTTGTTTCATGACAACTAGAGAAGCACCTCAACTACACCTGAGTTGGGATCCCAAATCAAATTGTTATAGCTCTAGAAAGGATCAAAAACCTCCTCAGGGCCTGTCTGCTTCCACATTGCATGAGACTGAGTTCAAGACCTAGGACTGCATCAGAACAGTGTGATTCTGGCCTGTCTCTGACAACTTTTGCTTCCCTAGTGCCTGCCCAGCTCCATTACTTAGGTGTTCCCATTCTGCCCAATGTGCTTGGAAAGCTTCAGCACACTTGCAGCTTAATTTGGGTCACCTGACATTTCTAAGTAGATTTTTAGGTTTTTTAATTGTGTTTAGTCTTCTCTAAAGCCTCACCCCCACAAGCCTTTGCTTCTGCCACAAATGCAAGTTTAACTGTAAGACACCTGTCACCAAACCAAGAGAAGGGAACCATTCCTTACCCTTTTTCTTCCTCCGTAAAAACCACCATAAAGCGAGTGCTCCTGCTCCTGCAATGGTTATTAGGACAAAGGCAGCAATGACTCCCTTCTTCCAAGCTGCCAAGATGACTGGAAATAAGAAAAACATATTGAAGAGAGTATTTACTGTGACAGGTCAACATTACCAAATTCTGCAGGTCCTGGCCTTTCCTTTTGCTAAAAATTGTCCTCCTTACACACCAAGAAGAACTTTGAGAAGACTTGCATGCAAAGTTCACTAGTAGCCAAAACCTCCATACAACAATGGGTTGGTTTCAGTTTGCATCTGGCTCCTTTGGCTTTTGAGCATCCCTTAAACTCTCCTGTGTCAGCTGGACAATCTCTGTTCAACTTCTGACAATGGTGGAACAAAAGCCAGTCAGGGAGTTATACTTCAGAACATCCCAAATAAGATGACCTCAGCTGTCAGGATGACATGGTAGGCAGTTTATCCTTTATGAACTTACCACTGATGGTTATGGGGTGGCTCCTCACGTCCACGTTGGCTCGGTTTGAAGCCATGCAATAATAGGTGCCCGTGTCCTGCCTCTTCATTGTCTTCTTGTGCCACATGGCTCTGTCTGCATGTTCACTTTTTTCATACACGAGAACATCATGATCAGTTTTTCTAAAAAACTTGAACAGGATTGGCCAAGATCCTTCTTTCACAGAGCAGAGAAAAGCAGTCTCACTGCCATCTTCCACTTCTCCATAGGGAATACTGCCCAAGCTGGCATCCCTGACTGGTACTACAGAGGAAGGCACAAAAAAAAAGCAAATATTAGCACTATTAGAAATACCTTTAATGATAAAATATTGTATTGTAGAAGTGCTTGCTTTAATGCTTAGTTAAACAGAGACTGAATGCACAGTATTAATCTTTCTGAACAGTCTCTGCCAGACAGCATCCTCCAGTAAATATTTTTACACATTCAGAAATAGAGAGGGCAAGACAAAAAAACAAAACTGACACAGGATTCCAGGCATGTAGAATGCCAGCAGCTTCACAAAATGCTTGGGATATGAAGCATCTGTTTCGCTAAAATCCCTAAAGAAAACTTCTCTGGAAATACTATGAATGGGTTTAGGGCAGTGTCATGGATAACACAAGGCAGATATAAAAAAGGAATCATTAAGGCAACACTGGTACAGAGGCAGGAGGAGGAAACCAGATCTGATATGAAATGATGCTGCTCATGAAAGCCCTATCTGTATTAGGAAGCAGATTTAGATATAAGACATGGGTTACTCCAAATGAGCCCATGAGAGAGAGGATTGCTCTGGAAAATGTGTTTTTCCAGATCTGGTACAGACAGAAAGGAGGGAATACAGAGAATTCAAAGTCACCACCTCAGCAGTGGTGGACTGTGGAAGACTGCCTTCCCAGGCTCCAAAATGTGACTTTCTGTTCAGAGCTTCCAAACAGTGCCACAATATATCATGAACCACATCTGTAACAGCTGGGAATATACCAGTTCCAGCAGAGAAATACCCACATGTTAATGGACTAAGATTATGCTTTGTGTTTGTATATTTGTATCTAGTTAATTCAAACTACTTTAAATCTCCCAGGATAAATCTGTTCAGAGTTTTATCATTCAGCTTCTCTCTAGTGTTAGCAAACAATAGAACTGATGAACTTGAGTTCTGCTGCAATAGTCTGGGTGAATACAAAAAATCCTGTAATAAAAGCCCTGTTTGGGAGCTCAGTGAACAGAGAGCACATCCTTCACTGTGCAATAATCCAAAGAACTCAGAATAAACCCAACAATCCTGGATGTATCCATTCTAGTAATACACAACTCAGTGTCAAAACCAGCCTATTAAACACAAATTTATCTTATTAATACCAGCACAATTTTGCTTCAAGCCAGGACACAAAACTGAAAACTCCTTGGCAGAGGGAAATTACCTCTTCTTTTTAAAAAGTCAAGAATAGACCTGCTGTGGTCCTGGATTATATTTCCTGCTACAGTTTCAAAACACCAAATGTGACATTAGAGAAGAAAAATTAAACAGATTTACCTATTACTGTGACATTTAGGATATCACTAGTTTTCATACCGCTGGAGTGATTATTTCTAGCATCACACTTGTACCCTCTTTTGTCATTTAGTCTAATATTTTCATCCAAGAATGTAGCATATGTGTCATTAATTACTGTTTTCTTAACTTCATCTCCTTTGTAGAATGTGAAGTTTTTTGGTGGTGTTCCCATCACTGAATGACAGATTAACTGTAGAGGTTTCCCCAGCACCACCTCCGGTGAACCGCCGACAACGGAAAGAGTTGGCTTGGAGACTGGAGCTAAAAGGAGAATAAAAGAAAAAAAATGTTGCAAATTACACTGCATAAGGCCAAAAGACACTATTATTTCAGAGAAAACATTAAAATATACAATATTTATCGAATTTTATATCAATATTGGGAAGCTCTTCCCCATTGATAGAATGGAAATGGGGGGACTTGAACAGATCGATAATGTAGATAATAGAAGATATGTGACTTTGAATAAAATAGCACAGAGGGAAAGTGAGAAGGAAAATGAAAGAAAGATGAGTGACACAGCTGTGGATCATCCAAACTCAAGAACTAATTCTGACCCAAAGAATAAATCTGTGACATTGCATGTGTGACCTGACATGGACCATACAGCACCTCAGGGCCCTCTGTTCCAGCAGCACAGGGAGTCACAACCCAGCTAATCCTCTTTAAGGACTGGAGAACTCACTGAGCTTGTTCCATGAGAGTGGAGGGAACTTGAGTGCTTATAATTAGTGTGCTGGTGAGGGGGTTGTGTTGATAGCAAAAAAAATCAGTTTTTCTGGAGCAGAGCTAACCAGATGGCTCTCCTGGCTTTCTGCCTGGAGGGTCAGGGGGAGGGATTCAAGGCAGACACTGACAGAGTTTCAGATCAAACTGATGAGTGAAAGATTTGCAGAGCAGCTCTGGCTCCTGCAAATGGTAATGAATGAGAGTTTATCTGGCACCTAGCAGAACCAAGGGAGGAGCAGGAAGCCATGCCAACTCCCTTCTCCCCGGGCCAGCCCTGGAAAAGTCTGACTCGATTAGATCACAGCTAAAGTTGACAAGCACATCTCACAGAAATCAATATTGCAAGAACTAACAGACACCCAGCTAGTTCAGGGACTAGAGGCTGATTGGGGAAACAGATGTTCTTATTTACAAGCTTCTAGTGTAGAGCCTCCCCCTACCCTGTTGGGTTCTAAGCCTCTGTATCAACTCACCATAAACATTTATCCTTACAGGTTTGCTCTCCTTGACTATTCCTTTTACTTCAGCTCGACAGGTATAAGATCCAGTATCATTCACATTAACTCTCATTGTTAAGGTTTGGGACTTTTTCAGTGGGATATCTCCTTTGGAATTTTTCCGTAATATAGAGAAATTAGCTGTCTGAAAATCATTAATGTTGCAACTCAAAGTTAAATCTTTATTTTCATCCAGCTTAGTCATGGAAGCAGCCAATGTTGGTTTGGGGAACAACTCTGCAAGACAAAAAGATAACTAAATCACTCACCCCGAGCCTGAAAGAATAGGACTACTTAACACACAGAGAATGAAGGACATACTAGAAGTTTATAACCTGGAAACAAAAAAATTGTGTTATTATAATATTATTATATTTTCAAAGAAAAGAGAAACTCAACAATCTCATGAAACCACTTTTCGTGTGTTGAGGATATTATTTTATTTGGGGAGTATTGGTAGGAAAAAGAAACTAAAATCTAAACAGCCTTTAATTTAGAGAAAATTTACACTTGGATCTGGAGGTTACACTTGGATCTTGAGTTCTACCAAATTGAAATTATTAATACTTTGAGTAAAATGTAAGAAGAACAGATGTTTTACCTGACACAACCACATTCAGCTGGGTGCTTTTAGATGCTCTCCCTTGCTCCACCTTACAGAGATATTTGCCACTGTGCTCTAGAGTAGCTACTGTAGAGTATTTCAAAGCTTTCTTATCTTTTACACTTTTCAGTATAGTTTTGTCTTTCTGGAGGATAATTTCAATGTCACGCATTCGAACTACTACAGTTGAGCATTCAAATTGTATTTGGTCTCCTTCTGTAACATTACTTGAGGGTGTGGTGGTCAGAGTGGGCTTTATAAAGGGTTCTGCAAGACAATACACACAAACATATAAATAAATATATATATACATATAAATACATGACCCAGTTCTAACTAGAGCAATGAAACAAATGCAAAAAGAAAAGCCAAGCAACTTACCCCTGACTGTAATGAGTGTTTTGTTGCTGTATTCTGAGGTGTCCCATTCAAAGTTTACAGTTCTTTTACCAAAGCAATCAAACTGTAAAATATTGTCTCCTTCTTCAACAGAAAATTCCACTTCAGAAAACTTTCTGTAAGGCTCAGGTGGACATGTTATCTTAGGGGTTGAATTCATCTTCATCTTCCGGAAACAGAAATATACAGGAGGTTCTTCTTCTGGCAGTTCACAACGTAACTTCACAACTTCACCCTCTAAAACATCTTTTTTGTCAGCAGTCAGGATTGGCTTGGTCATTCCTTACAACAGAAAACAAGAAAAGAAATAGAACATTCCATAATCCTGAATTAAATACTATCTCTGATGACCATGGTAACAATTTATGACAATTGACAGATGCAAATATTTTGCAAGAACCAAGTTTTAGAAGACGACCCAGCAACTACTTAATGCTCAACAAATTCTTTCCAAGCTGCTTTTCCAGGGGGAAAAATACCACTTGCAGTCAAGAACATATGGCTAGAAAGAATGGATGAAGGTAGCTCCTGCTCTTATCAGACATGAAAGAACAGGACTGATGAAACATTGCCCACAAAAGCAGCCCACAGCTGATACTCCTTTGGCAGTGGCTGTCACAAGATGAGCATCTCTGGAGGTTATTTCCAGTATTTCCAGGAATATACCCTCTCCCCACCATGTTTATGGGCTGGGCACAAGCTTTCACAAATAATGCTTTCTCTAGTCTAGGGAACATTGGCTCAGGACAGTGGGGATGGAGGCACAGAGTTCCTGACTGTCGCTGATTTACCCCTGGGGTCATGAGGTCATTTCTGTGCTGATCAGGAGCATTTAGCACTAAACCCTGGAAAAGTACTATGATGCCAATGGATATTTGCAAGATATCCTATTTAGCAATTACTAAATCAAAAACTGATGGAAGTTATTACTTCCCCTGGAAGGTTTTTCTCCCTTTGTGCCTTAGATAACTGACATGTTTGAGAGCACACTCACCTGTTACCCAAACAGAGACAGAGCTACTCGATTTTGTCTTCTTATCTGCTTTCACAGTACATTCATAGACTCCTGTATCTGAAGATTTAGCCACAGGTATTTCATACCGTGCATCTTCTCTGTTTGATACAGTCATAAACACAAGCTTGTGGTCCTTAAAAATTGTAAAATTAAGCTCCAGCTGGAACTGAGTACTTTTGCTGATATCAGCATGGCAGATAATTGACATTGGAGCTCCATTCCTTACTTTGACAGATGGCTGAACCTTGATTTCAACAGTGTTGAAAGTAAAAACTTGATAGGAAAAGAAAAAAATGGTATTTATTTTCAGTTAGTCCAGCATAACACTGTTATGTCAAATTGCTACATTTTAACTACAAAAATTACTTACAAAATTTAAATTTTATTTGAATATTGTAGTTTATATACAAAATAATTTATAAAGTTTTTATATAAAAATAATAAGCACATTTAGAAATAAAGTATAGAGAAAAAAAAAAAGAGTAGAGAAAGATCTATTAGTTCATTCATTTTCCCTTGCTTTAGAACTTACACTCTTGGACTATGCCCATTTTGGTCAGGATTTATATTAGAAATTTGCTACTAGAACACAAAAACTTTCCTGCATCTAAAGAAGTCCCTGTACACTTCCCAGCTATTTATAATGTGTCCTTGTTGGGAGAGTTTTGGACATAAAACCAGTGCAAAAATTGCAATTTTTTTTTGCATGTGAATAGTCCACATGACAGCAAGAAGCAAACCTTTCTCCCTGGTGCTGGAAGAAAGGAAGCATGAGGAGTGGATGTGCTGGGAGTCAGCAAGATAAGGGGAAAAAGTGAATGCATTCCTTCCAGAACACAAGTTCTGAACTCTGCTCAGTTGATCAATCCTTTTCCAAGAGCAGAAAAGAGTGTCCTGAACTTATATTCTATAATTTTATCCTCTCTCCTTGCTCATGGGCATGAGATGTTTTTTAAAATGCCAAAACAAAAATTAATTTTCTTTTATGCCTCAGTAAAGCAAATGATTCTAGGACAGATTTCACCAAAACATTTCTTAAGATACAAACAGCACATGTGTCATTTAAACACTATACCAAGAACACCACCAAGTAGTAACTTCTTTTGTCATATGGCCATATTTCAGACTTAGCTGTTGCATAGCAAATCCAAATCAACTCTGTTACAGATTCACACCAACAATGAGGAATTAGTTACATTAGTTACTTTAAACTTCTATTGAAAAAAACCAAAACAACCCAAACTTTCATCCCCTACCTTTATCCTGAGTGTAAAGTTCTGAACCTGGGAAAAAAAAAAAAAAAGAAATGTCATTTTCAAAGCTTGCAGATTGAAAGACAGCAGTGTGAAACTGTAAAAAAAAAAACCCTCCAAAAAAAACCCCTTCCAAAAATCTCCCAGACAAACCAGAAACACATGTGCCCATCCAGAGATTTTAGTTATCAAACTTACACTGCAAGAAAATTACCAGAAGAGCAAGATACATCTCGTTCCTGAAGAACAGACACTTAACTCCAAAATAAAACAATATTCATTATCAGAGGTGATGCCTCCAGGTGCCAAAACCACGTTATGGTCTTTTTTTTCTGTTGTTGTTGTTGTTGTTTTATGGAAAAAAATTTGCCATTAAAATTTGTAAGTTTTCCCAGATTTTCAACAGAAACTGGCTGGATCAAGTAATCGTTCCCATTACTGGAAACTGGAAATGGCAAACAATGAGAATCTATCTGCTGCTCACAGGCAGACTACGGCTCAGGAAGTGACTGGACTTTTCCTGAGGGCGCCACCAAATGTATTTGCTTTGTTTAATTTCTTAAGGTGTATTAAAAAAACAAGAAGTTCCAATGACATTTATCCTGCAGTTCCTGTGAATATGGGTATTTTTAAGTCATGATTAACCATTTAGGAACACAAATCACCTTTGCTACTTGGCCTCAGCAGAGCCTTGAGCAAATACTTCCCTTCACTCTGACATGGAGAATAGATGTACATAATTACTCATTTTTCCCCCTTACCTCCATTTCTAGGTGTCCCACCTCTGCTGTGGCAAAGAATAGTTTTACTGTAGGGTGCACAATAAATTCAAATGATCTCAGAAACCAGAGATGCTGTTGTGTGAGACTAGAATATTGACAGGCAGATCTCTCATACTACCACCATATATCAGAAAATTGGATCTGCACCACATTTTATTTTTTGCAGTCAGGACAATTATAAACCTTAAACCCTACAAGAAAAGAGTTTGAATTCTCAGCAGAAATCTGCAGCAGCACAGGCACAATCAGAAATAGAGCAGCACACTTCTCAGTCATTCAGGATATTCATTTCTCAGTACATCAGCCTATTTCTAAGTCAGACTTTAGCCATTCCCTCCATCCCCTAACACTGACTCAGTCTACAGTCTTGACAAAGTGAGCTGGAATCACACCCATCAAAAATTGTTTCTTGAGTTGTGTGTCCCAGAACTCCCCAAGCAGTGATTTAGTTCTTCTTGAACATTGAGTGCTCAACTCTTAATCTCTTTGTTTGTAGACAGAGTCAATGCTTTCCTTTAATTCCAGCAACATATTCCAGCTTGTTAAAACCTATGTAAAGTAACACTAAATATGTTCACAGGAGTCTATAAATGAGACAGACACTTCTCATAAGCTTCACTTACATGAAATCCTTTTTTTCCCCTCCTGGGGTCAATGAAAACTGTATTTTTCCCCCAAAACACAGTATTTTAAAGCCCTAAGTGTACTCCAGTGATTGTATTACACACATAAGCACAGCACTTTGCAAAAGGAAACAGAAGGAAAACACTCATCTCTTTAACAATGTATAGGCTGCATGAACAAGCACCTCTCTGGCTGTTTTACAGAATGGCACAATAGTCACAGCAATTAATGACTAAAGACTAAGCTGTTAAGTACTAACAGTGTTTGTTCTGCTTGGTCGGGGCTGTTGGAAACACACCACCAACAAAAGCCTGGTGGTTTGGCCGGTTGCCAGCAACGGTCTCCAGAGGCAGGTAAAGGAAAAGAGCAGGAGGACACGTGGCAGGTGGAGAACAAAGGTAGATCGACCTTTGCTATTGATAACAAAAAATAGGAAGGAAGGAGATTTTCCCCTTTCCCCAGAAAAGAATTCAGCACAAGAAAAAAAGCTCAGCAAAAACACACCAGGCTTTCCCACGGGGGACAAAGGCTCCTCTGAGCCCCAACAAGGGAAGGAGTGAGTGTGGGCCAGGCTTGTTACAGACTCAGGTGGAAAGGATGGCTTTTAGGATGAACTAGCCCAGGAATAAGGTTTAATGGTGCCAGAACCTGAGGCTGTTGTGAGATGTCCCTCCAAAGTGATGTATATTCCTTGAGATCTTACAGGCTGTTTACACTGTCGTATTCCTGACAAGCCTCTACATTGTCATGGAGAGGAAAATCCAGCTGGTATTGAAAAATCCAAGAAATAAATGCAACTGCAGGAATCTAAGCCAAACTCACGTGAAACTTGAGAGAAAAACACTTCAAACAGAAAAGAACCACTTGAGACCATCTTCCATGGTTATACTGGAAATCACATTGATTTAAACTGAAAAACATCCAATGCCTGTAATTCAGCTGCATAATTTCCTAACAGCCAACTTACTGTAATCTCTCAAGATATGTATTTATCAATTACATGAGATCAAATTTATTCCAATATACATAATATAAAACCTCTATTCACTGACATATGAAAAAAGTAGGATTGGCCACAAAAATACCACACACCTCCTGGAGCAGACAAAATAACCATTATAATCTGACCAAATGCTCTTTGAAACCCACGGGAATCATCACATTTAATCTACTGCCAATGAATTGGACCCTTAAACAGTGAAGCTCCTCTGGGAATTTCGGATGCCTGTTTCTGGTGCTGGATCCCAGCTGCTTCTTACACATGCCATTTCCTAAGAGCCATGAGCTCTGGCATCTGAACAGAGCTCTGCCGAAATGAGAGGCAAAGCCTATTTTCCCAGTTAAGGGAAAAATGCTGAATAAGATTTTCAATTTTTTTTTTCCTCTGCAAATACAGTGTTTTCAGTCAGTGCCTTATGACAGGAAAGGGAGCTCGGGGTTCCCAGCCCATTCCAGCTGTTTGTTTCCATGTGCTGTCCGGGCTGGCGTGGCAGCACAGAGTGGTGGCAGTGCTGAACCTCAGCACTGACATCTCACTTCCTCAAACAGCACTCACTGATTTCAGCCAGTAGTCTGTGGCCCTTAAAACTTTGTCCCCCCCAAATGCCTGTTCCTGTTGGCAGGTTTCACTCTCCTCAGAAAAGATGAAGGCTCAGCAGGTGTTGCCTTCCAAGTTCTGTCTCACTGACAAAACATTTCTGGGGTCAGAAATCTCATCCCTGATGATGTGTAAGTTCACTGATTTGAGAAATAGTTAATGGCTATAGAGGTGTATTTACAAATGTTTGGGACTTCTCTAAACTTCATCCAAAAATTCAGAAAAATTCAGAAATCTGGATTTGTCTATACTGAAGCCAACATAAGTTTTCTATTAACAAAATCAAGAACAGAAAAGCAGCTCTGATTTCTAACCCCCAAATTCCTGACACATGTAGTGGTTTGGTTTGATTTCTTCCAACTGTGAACTCTTTTTCTTAATTATCAACTCTTGTTTCAGTATATTCAAAGATAACAGGATTTTAACAAATATAGCTGTTTGCACAAGTCTAAACAAATCCCTGGTGAACTCTGAGCAAAATAACGTCTTTCTACAGATATATTTCAGGACATATTGTCTTCTCTGGAATGTGGGACATTTGCATCATTTGTCTTTGTTTTAGAAGTGTCTATTTGTACTTCCCTAGAGAAGAAGAAATAATTGATTTTTCTCCATGGAACTTAATATTTTCAGAGAACATTAAAGAAATTAACAGAAGTCTGGAAGTTCCACAACTTACAGAAACTCTAGACTGTCAGTCTGTGCATCTGGGAATAAATTGCATTTCACAATGGCACCATCTGCTGGGAGATGAGCACAGCAGGGAAGTGCACTGTGCTTCCCTTCTGCAATTAAGGTGTGATTACTGATATCCAACATCTCTTCCAAATGGCAATATAAGTTAAAATCAGGAAATTAACTGAAGGAACCAGGAAGCTGATAATGACAGAATATCACTGAGGCTTTCACACTGAAATTTTTCTTTTTAAATCAACAGAAGTTAATTATTGCTATTTGGTTTTACACTCCCATACTGATACAGTGCAATGTTGAGAAGAACACTAGAAGTCTAGTCTTGACCTGTATATCACACAGCACACACTTCCATGTTCCTTAGAAACACATTCAGATAAAAGAAGAGAAATCCCTTCTTTCAGAGATGTGAAATCAGTTTATGATCAAGGGCTGTGATACCACCTCCAACTCTCTGTGCCAGCAGCATGTGACTGATTCAGCTCCTCAAGAACATTTTTAACTGCTGTCCATTATTGCTTTACTAAGTTCCTCAGTTCAGAAACACAGATCTGGCACTGTCACACAGTGCTCTTTCCTGGCAATACACCAGGATTTGCACTTGTTTTGTTTAACATCCAGCTTTTCTGGATGCAGCTGAAAACCAGCCTCAAGTTCTGCAGGAATATTCATCACAGAGTATGGATAGTGACAGAGGCCAGGAACTTCTGGCTCCAGAGGAAATTAACTCTGGAAATACTTTTCCTTCTCTTGCCATTGTTGCAGTACTGCTTGATGACCCTCCAAGCATTATTCCACATTATTTTCATAGGAAAAATTCATTTGTTAGTATGGGGCATTACTTAGTGACTCAAAAAGCTGATCCAAGTTGACAGGAAATCTTTCAGCAGGGTTTACACAAACCAAGAGGCAGAATTTATCTGCTCCTCATCTGCAGGAGGTGCTCACACAGCCAGTGCTGCTACTCATGGAACTGCTGGCTAAACTGCACAGAGGCAGATACTCCTCAGATACATCTCAGAGTACACCAACAGAGGTTTGAAAAGGGATGAAAAACAGACAAAGTCCTGGCAGATGTGTTATTTTTTAAATAATTCTTTCATTCATTCAGTATGTTAAGTATTCCAAGGAAAAAAAAAACAGTTGACTTTTATCAGAGGTTCAGAAGCAGAAAAAAAGTTAAAATTACATCTATGAGTTTGTAAAGAAGGCTGATTAGGCTGATGAAGGGAGTACTCCATATTTTTCAACCCACAGCATTCTTATAGCCATCCTGAACCCATTTGTCTGAAACACTTTTCATACAGTGATGTCTAAATTTATCCCATAAGAAATGCATTAGTAGCCCCAGTTTTCAGTGTTTAATAAAAAACATAAATTGGTTTTGTTGCAGTATTGTGCTTTTTTTGTTTGTTGGGTTTGGTTTTTCCTATCTTCAGTTAAAATGGTTGCAATCTGCAGTTAAAATGGCTGAAAACCATTTATTCAGGTTCTTATTCAGAACCTGAGGATCATTGCAAAAAATTTAAGTATGTATATAAAAGAGACCCTTTCCTCCTCTACTCTTACTTGTCCTCCAGCAGAACAACCCTCTCACAAACACAAAGTAATTAAAATAAACAGCAGACTTGCTCCCATTGCTATTTTTACAGGAGTGTTCACTGAGGATCAAGCTGTATCAGTAAAACCTCTCTGCAGACAAAACAGAAGCCTCAATTTAATTCATCACCAGACATAACTGTCAGTGCATGCTGATTTCTAGCAAACCTTCTGCAGACATCTACTGTAGCAGATGCTCTTCCAGAACACAGGAGCTCTCAGCAAGAGAAACTGGGGCTGGGAATAACTTCCATAATTCTGCAAATTTCCCTGGAAGCCTGTGATAGAACAGACACAGTGTGAAGCCTTCACAGCCTTACTACTGAACACTATCACACTATTTCCACTCTCAAGCTGAAGAACTGACCTTGTGAATGAGAGCTCAGTTTGGGTTTTATTCCCTTCCACCTGCTCACTTGAGGCAGAATATTGTCACAGCACCAAGGGATGCATCTTTCCTTTTCTGACTTTTTAACTTAACTTGTTTTGGTTGCATGATTTCTCTTCTGTAATGTTCTGTTCATTACTATTTGATGAATTTATTCAGTTCTCCTTACATGTACAACCACATTGATTCCGGGTATGAAACTTGTAAATCTATAAAAAGGGAACCCTGAGCTTGCACTCTATCTGTACACGAGAGATCCTAATGACAACCAAGCTTTCATCTTTTAAAAGGAAAGGTCAAATTCACAGCTCAGTTGCTGTGTAACTATTCCCCACTGCCCACACACAAAATGAAGCACCTTCTTAGAAGGAGACACGTCCACCATCCCAGGCTGCCTGGGCTGCAGTGCCTTGGGGACTGTTTGTGTGAGTTTCTGACAAGAACAGGCTCCCACAACAGGAAAATGCACAAACACCCCAGTTCTTCCCCTGACAGCTGCATTTTCTCACATGTTTCCTGACAGCTGTGAGAAGATGTTCCGCCCTTGTGGGTTTGCTGTCAGCTTTTCCACACCAGAAACATTTGTGAGGGGAGGGTGGAAGTTGCCTTAGAAGAAACTTAAAAAAAACAAACCAAAACACAACAAATATCCCCCACAATTAAAAAACTCAAGGAGGAAGGAAATGCACACAACATTCTGTGAGGAAATTCTGCAAGGCTGCAACAGCCTCGATTTGGGAGGGATCCTGCATCACCCGTGGAAGTGGACAGAATGCAGGGAGCTGTGTGTTGCCTTCAGAAACAGAAAACAAAGAAATATGAAATAAGATGAGGATCACAACAAGTCTTTTAAGGCATTTTCTGTGTAAGCAATTACCTCCTCATGGACAGAAGGGTGTGGAGTCCAGAAGGCATTGCCCATGCATGGCTGATAATTACACTTACTTTGCCCAGAGGATGACAAGGACATGTACTCACCAAGACTCACTGTGTAGCTTTGTATCACTGATTAGCTCATCAAATTAGTCACCAAGTTTGTTTATGCAGTGGTAGTGAACTCAAGTTTGTTATGAGATTTCTACTGTCCAGTACAAGATCTCACTTACTCACAGCTAAATAAGTTTGGTCAAAATATATTGCAAACAAGCTGGCTAGCTATAAATATTTATTAGCATATTAAAACTTCTAGAGATTTGATACTTCACTTTTTTTGGACTGTTTTTTTAAAATTATATTGCTATTAAAAACACCTAATACCAGGTACTTATTCAGTCTCAGCCACATGATCTCTTGCAGACATGTGACTTTTTGATACGGATCAATGATTGCTCTTGTTCTCTTTTAAGAACAGTGCTAGAAATACTACCCAAAAGGAGGCTGTAGATGGGGATTGGTCTCTTCTCCCTAGTAACAAGTGATAGGACAACAGGGAATGGCCTCAAGTTGTACCAGAGGAGGATTTTAATTGGATATTAGGAAACATTTCTTCATGAAAAAGGCTGTCAAGCATTGGAATGGGCTGACCTGAAAGTGGTGGAATCACCAACCCTGTAGGGATTTAAAGGATGTGTAGATGTGGCACTTGGGGACATGGTTTAGTGGTGGAGATGACAGTGTTGGGTTAATGGTTGGACTCAAATGATCTCAGAGGTCTTTCCCAATCCCAAGGATTCTGTGATTCCATATTGCATGGCAGCATGGTTCTACCACCCAGCTCAAGTGGAAAACTGCTGCTTATGTCAACTACATCTTACAACAACTCCAGGCAACATTTACCTGTATCCAAACTGCTGTCCCTGACTCCACTGGTGCTCCTCACTCTGCCCAATACTCTGCCTGCCACAGGCTAAATGTACATGGAAAAAAGTCTTGTCAGAAACATCAGTAATGATCAGCACTGTTTCTGCATTTAGAACTTCCTCAAGCCCTAGAGCCACTCCTTAATCTCTTTCAAAAGAAAAGATCTCTGACATGTAACTCCACCAGCTCTCTTGCCCAGTATCAAGAAAATGATTTTTCTTACAATTCTGCTCTTTTCCTACCGTAAGCCAAGGACACACTTCTTTCATATCCCAAATCTTTCTAAACCAGAACTGCTGTTTCTTGTCTGAAAGCTTTTCTTTTTCTTCTCTTAGCTCAAATGTCTCAACAGATACAGGAAACTACTGCAAGGGGAAAAGGTAAGTTCTATTTTGTTCATTTTGAGACGTGCTGAAATTCAGTGCTCACCAAAAAATGGGGGAAGGATTTAAAAATGTCCAAAAAGTTAATGTAAAATTAATTCTTTCTCCTGCCTGTGCAGTGAGAAAGTTTACAAGTTTCTATATGTTAAGTCTCTCTGCTGATCTGTATGTCCAGTCAAAATTGCTTGAAGTTGTTGAAACTTTTTTCCCCACTAGAAATGTTGTAATTTATTTTAGTCGTCACTGGTTTAGTACCATTTTCTATGAAAAGACAAAAATTATTTGTATAATACAAATACAAAATTATTTGTATAATATCATAAAAATTTGATAGCCCATCAAGGCCCCTGATGCTACTGTTTAAAAGTTTACTGTTTAAAAGTTCAGCCTATTTACACAAGGTTAAATCTGCCTGTTTACATTCAGCCACAAATAAAACATTGCTTTCTCTTTCAGGTTCACGTTACCTCTCATAGAACATATAAGGTTACTTTCTCCTACAATTAGCACTCCTAATATTTATCTCTTATTCTTCTATAATTTTAATTGCTGCTGTAGTTTTAAAATGTTTCTGTTGGTTCATCTGCATTCAGCAGTGGGTTTTGCATGAAGACATGCATTTTTCATCATGTGTGAAGCTGTACACTGGGTTTGAAAAATATGAAATTGAGTTGCCTGCTATTGGAGGTGGAAAAAAGTATAATGCCCTATTTCAACAGAAATAAGAATAGCTTGGTTCTCAACATATTTTGGGAAAAATCTGAGCATTTCTTGAGTGATAGGCGCAGTCAACTCACTGAGAAGTTTCTCCTTTCCAGAGGTGCTGTCCAATCCCAAGCTTGCGCTGGTTCAGGGGAGTTTCAATGTAGTGATGAACCAGAATGTGACCCTCTCCTGCTGCCCTGGCTCTGGATCTGCCCCTGTCAGATACACCTTGTTCAAAGACAGCCAGCAGGTGTCCTCTTCAAACAGCTCAGACCTGACTCCTGTGTTGTTTCACTTGACCATCAGCTCTGCCAGCGATGTGGGCACTTACAAATGCAAAGCTGAGTACAACACCTCCAGGGATGGAAAATACAGCAACAGCCTGAACTTCACCCTCATAGGTACGTCTGGCCCTGCACCTCCCCAGCAGTATTTGTTTTAGGAGCACATTTCTTGCCTGTGGAGCTGAACTTTGCTGCAGATGGCTGCTGTGACTCCAGGAGTGCTGCCTTGTCCTGGCTCACCAAGCCCTCCACCCTCCATACCCAGCTCACTTTTGCTGCTTAACTCAGAGTCTTGCTTGGAGCTTGTCCTGGGCTTAGTAATCCAGCCTCTTCAGTTTTCTTTTCACAGAGCCGATTTCCAAACCAGTGCTGAGCTCACCCACCTCTCAAGCAAAGAAAGGCCAGAATGTGACCCTGTCTTGTTTCTCAGAGAATGGATCTCTCCCCATCACATACATATTCTTCAAAGGAAATCAAAGCATCTCTCCCCGAAAGACAATGCAGAAGAGGGAAGCAGCTGTGATTTTTATATTTGTCAATTCCTCTACTGACTCTGGAACCTATAAATGCAAAGCTAATAATGGGTTTCCCAATAGTGCAAAATACAGCAACAGTTTGAACTTCACATTAGCAGGTAAGCATGAGTGAAAAGAATTTACAAGTGAAAAGAATTTACCACTCAACAAACAGGGACAACACGAAGTTCTGAATGTTCTCAAGATCCAAGTTTTTAGCCAGATATTTTGTTCCTGCAATGTAATGTTCAAACTACAAATTTTTGCAGCAAAAAAAAAGTAATTTGAATTTTTCAAATTAATGCAAAAACATAGAATTCCATGCAGTCTAGATAGCAGTAGAAGTTGAAGGGCCCTTGAAAGATGACTGTAAAATACTGTCTTTTACAATACACCCCGGTCCACCTTGGGGAGAATCTGGTTTTGTTTTTCTCTCTGACCCTATTAAAGAGCCAACTGGCACCAACAAGACTCCCTTCCTTCTGCTGGAGCCGAGTGCACTCGGGACTCTCCTGAGCAGTTACATTAACCACAGTTAACCTCGAAGAAATTCCAGCTCTTGATTTTAATTTGCAGAAAATACTTAAAATATGAAACAACATTTCATTGCATAAACACTTTTTTTCCTTCTTTTTGGCAGAAGAGGGAAGCCATTCTCAGCCCCTGATAATTTCTCTTGGGCTGATTCTGCTACTGCTCATAATAGGATTTGCTCTGGCAATTCCATTTTTCATAATTCCTTCATATAAAGCAAGTGAGTAATTTGAACATCTGTTTCATTTTCCAGAGGTGCTCATTTATGTTGTCAATACATTTTAATGTGCAAACATCATGTTACCAGCAAAGTAGCACTTGGTATTTTAGGATGTTGTCAGGTCTCCTCTCAACCAGCACTGGCAATTTACCCAGACACTGACAAGGCCAAACCTCTGACCTGTTTTAGATGGCAGGTCTGGGAGGGGGGAAGCAAAGGAACTTATAATGTAATATACAGAAATGTTGGATGGAATTAGACCTTATTGGAAATCTATTGAAACTTATTAAAATGCCCTTGGTTAAGGAGTAATTTTTATCATGAAAATAACATCCAAGATCTCCAAATACTCAAAAATTACTATGAAACTGTTTATTTCCCTCTCAGAAAAAGTACAGGTATATAGACATGTGTTTTTCTGTCACAATTTGCAGAAAAATTTAAGTCTACCAGGTGCTCACCTGGCCCTACTTCAACAGTGAGTGCAGATGAGCCTGAAAATGATGTCATATATGCAGAGATTGGTAAGTTCTGCGACCCCCCTGCAGTCAGGACTGTATGGACACAGTTCTTGAGGTAGTGCAAGAGCAGTGGGACACCTGTTGCACTCAGTGTGTGTGAGAACTGGCACTGCCTGATACAGGCAGGATTTAGAGCCCCTCAGGATCCCTGTTTGGCATCACCTGCCAGCCTTGCAGCCAAAATTGCAGGTGGTTAAATGAACTGAAGTGCCCTGGATTTACTAAGAGACAACAGGGGGCTGTGTGAAGTTGTAGCAAAATAAAACTTCCATAGTTCCTGTATTCTGTTCAAAAATTGTTTGGTTCTTCTGTTCTTTATTCCAGGTTTTTGAGTTTGACAAAGCTCAGTTCAAACTCAAATTATGAAGTGACAACAAAGTATCTGACCTACATTAAGACATTTTGCTGCTTCAATTGCAGAAAACACACAATTAAAAAGACATTACCCAGCAGCCACAATGCTCTGAACTTGTCATTTTCTATATTTGCCTTATATGTGAACATCTCTTTTGAAGGGGAAAAAGAAACCCCCAAACTAAACTAATAGCAAGGCATTACCTTTTCCATTTCTGAATATCAAAATGGAGTAATTCTCTCCAAACCAACCTGCCTTCCTGATCCTGCAGAGGACAGGGAGAGTTCTCACTGCCCTGCTGGGCCAGCTCAGTGCTGTGCAGCTGCTCGTGCCAGATATCACTCAGCATCCCACCCACAGCCTGCAAGGACAGTGACTAGAGCTCTGATAAGGGCCAGGAATGCCACAGAAAACAGGATTTCTATTCAGTACAGAATCTCAATGCTTTAAGATTATAGAAAAAAGAGACTGATCAACTTGCTTGTAATAACTGCTGTTCATCATTTTTAATCCAGAGCCTGTGAAATCAGAAGAAGAATACATCAACTTTTCTGTTATCAGAAGAGAAGATGAAAAAGGTGAAAACTTCCAGCTATAATATTGGAACATGTGATGCACACAAATATGTTTTGAGGGGACTTTGCAGGGTGGAGGTGGGGCTTACATAGTTGCAGTTGCTTATGAAATTGCTTAGTTACTATGGCGAAATTAAAGTAACTTCAGGATTCCTTTGAGAGGAAAAAGAAGGAAAACACTCGAAACCAAGCCATCCTATGACCCAAAAATTCAACTATAAAACCATGCAGATGTTATTGGTAATCACTGCTGATGTAACAATAAATTTTCTATTGTGTATCTATCAAAAAAGCAATAATGAATTATGTTATTCTGGCTTTTAGCAGAGAAGAGGCCAAGTGCTACAGTCTATTCAAAGGTCCTCATCAGAAACTGAGTGCCAGGTATGATCTCTTCTGTGATTAACTTACCACATGTTTTTAAAGAATTTTTCAGTCCTCAAACATGGTAAGTCCCAGCAAGCTGCACAGAAAGATGTTCAGATACCAGTTTCCTGCATACTCAGTTTGCAGACAGATAATACAACTCACTTTCTAAAAGCAAGCAAAATCCCTGAGTCATAATATCTAAGATAAATAACTCTTCAACTTAAGACAAAAAGCAGAAGAGAGAAAAATTGGAATGACTGAAGACATAAACAGCAATTATTATTTGATAGCTTATTGTCTAAATAGCACCATAAAAGCCAAACCAAACCAATGCAATCACTGCTGGTCTAAAATCCTGCTGGACACAATATATAGACTGGTAGTACAGGCATCTGTTGGATAAAGAGAAAGGAATAAATACTGGAAAGCTTTCCCTCAGATCCTGTGCATATAACAATTCTCCTGAAGTAGAAAGTGGAATGTGTGCACACATAAGATAATAAAAAGGGTTTAGTCTACTCCAAAGAAAAGCCCTCTCAGGCCTCTCTGTACCTGCAAAGGTGGCACCTTCTCAGTTCAACATTATTTCAGCTCTCAGAGTAGGGATAGGATGCTAAAATTAACTTTTGGGACAGTTAACTCCAAGGCAAATTCTGCATCCTGCTACAGGCTGTTTCTTAGATATTCCTGGGTTGTTTTAATATCAATCCATACCCAGCTTTCACAGAATTCCACGAGTTCAGGAAGTCACACAGTGCTAACCTTGCATTCTGTTCATCACAATTACACTATGCAGCAATTATCATGATTGTTACAAATGACTCATTTATAGTTAAGCACTTTAGACAGTGACTGACCAAGCTGTGCACACAGTGTAAATCTACACATCAGAAACTCTCAGTTCCCTATCTAGGCAAACTCTTGTATCTGATTTTAACTACTGTGCTCAGCTGTAGGAAAAATATCATCACAAATTAGTCTTTTTCCACCATTTTACACACACAGACTGTTTGTCCACAAAAACGTTGGCAAAAAACTTTACAATTTATTTAATTCTATTCCTGTTTCTCTTACAATGTATTTCTGATTTTTATGTTTATCAAAGGCAAGATGAAGTAGATTAAATGTTTAAGTGAGATCATGTGATTAAAATATGTTCCTAAAAACAGATAGTACAAAGATCCTTGCTGATATTATCAAAACATTAGAGATTTGGAAGTCTTATATAAAATACCATTTTCCAGCAGAGGTCATAATTGTGTCAGCAACACAGACAAAAGTTGAACTTTTAGTTTAGGATGAAGTACTTTCAGTAAAATTGTACACAAGAATGAAAACATGGTTAGCCCTGCTAACCAGGGATAAGTTTGTCTCTTCTCTCTTTCCAAGGAAACCTGGAAGACCTGGATTTGACAGAAAACAGCTGCACCATCAAGCTTTAGCAGAGAGCTATTTGCAGAGAAACCACCGAGTCCGTGACAAGGCTGAAGCCAATCCAGGCACAGATGTTTAAAAAACTCCTTTTATTCAATGCATTTCAATTCACACATTTTTGGCTGATGTTACATACTTAATTAAAAAGTCCTTCAGCCTAGAAATGTGCATCATTTCCTTCATGGTAGTGTCTCTGCTTCTCAGCTGGACCACCCCATTCTCTAGGGTGGCATCAGTTATTAAGACCATGAAGAGAATACTCATCTCATCGTACCTGCAGAGAAAAGAGTCCACCTGTTACTGCCTTTGCTGTATGAAAAGAAACAGATAAGTTATGTACAAATGTCCACAAACTGTAAATATTTATTTTTTTGCTGTACTGGACTAAGTCCAGTATGAGGACACCAGTCTTCTTGTTGCCATTCCTTGCTTTCCTGATTACATTTCTTTAAATTATTTAGTTACTTTAGTACACAAAAAGAATGTTACTTAGTGATGTATTACAAGACTGGTTCTGTAGAAAGAGAATTTATCTTTCTGACTTACTTTGAATACTACTGCACATGAACAAATAGTTGTATTTATTTTCCCTCAGGAAAAAATATTCATCAATATGCTCAAGATCCATTGCCATGAGCAGCCACCTGCCCCAAATTCACTCCTGATCAACAAATCACACAAGAAGCCCCCAAATGGAACAGCTCTTTATATCCACAAATATTTCCATCAGACACACTAATGGTAATGGTTCCAGACTTGGAAGAACTTTTAAGTTCAAGACTAGGCACAGTGTGCTATTTGAAATAGCACTTAGGAATGAAACACAGAACCAGACCAGATGCAAAAATGGGGAGTGAAGGCAGGATGACTCATGTGATGAAATTTATTTTCAATAGGAGAGTTTCTAAAAGGCATTTCACAGTTCCATGGAAATAACAATAACATGTGAAAGGCTTATACTTCATCTAATTTTAAAAATGAACTATCTGACATCTGCATTTCACCATAAAACTACTTGAATCCAAGCCTACAGTTTAGGATCCAATCCTTCAAATCACATGTTTACTGCACCCAATGACTTCTTAGTGAAATCAGACATATCTTCACTTGTCCATAGAAAGTCATCTTTCCCCTCACAGTTTAATTTACAAAAGACTGTTTCTCCTTACTTTGTATAAAGCTGCTCCAGAGATACTGGCACAGTTTCAAGATAACCCGGCCACACAGAAATTCTGTTTTCTGTCAGTTCATTGAACAATCCTTGACAAACCTGTGTTCATTTAAAAACAAAAGTTAAGAGACAGACTTGGAGGGTTTGAGACTCTGTACAAAGAAACCATTAAAACATGTGTGGAATGAACATTCCTAGTTGGTGTTAATTTGCTGGCTGAAATAATCTCAAATTAGAAGAATTAAATCTCCATCTCTGTTTAAAAACATGCCAGTGTAAGTTTCCTTCTGACTGTGAAATCTGTGGAACCAGGAATCTCCAGGAATCAAAGCAGCAGCATGATTTTCCCCAACATAAACACTGTCTGAACTGTAACAGATGACATGGAGACTCAATGCTCAAAATTAAAATGGTGTCTTACAACATACCTGTCTCAGCTCTGTTGTTGGACCTTTTCCTACATCCAAGGCCACTTTCAGAGGTGCTAAACAAGGATGAAGCTTAAGCACCTAATAAATTTACAAAAAGCAACAGATTACTAAATGTATTTAGCATGCAATTCTAAACAAAACTAGGAAATAGTAACTTTTTTTACTGAAATTAAGGTTCTAAATGTGTAAAAATGTTTTCATAGAACAAAATCCTGAATTTGCAGCAAGCTGTATTTCATATAAGTAGCACACACAGGCCAGCTAGATTTGCCTGGAAGAAACTACTCTGTTTTGGCTGAGCCCCAGAAAAGAGATGAAGATTTGTTAGCAGAGCTCCATCATGTTGGATGGAGCCAGAGTGATCAGACACAGCCCAGCAGACAGCTCCCATCCAGGCTACTGCCTCTTCTTAAAGAACTCAAACCCCAGAGAAACAAGGTAAAAGTGGGGATAATGATTGTCCTTGGGGAAATGCCCCACCACCATCTGTGACCCACTTTTTCTACTCTTCTCAGCCACCTTCAAAGGCTGCTGGAAGAGACAAAATCCTCTCTACCACAAACTGCAGCTACATTCCAACTTCACTCCTTCACTGCCTGCATGGCAACCTACTCATCAGAGAGAAAGGTGAAACAGAAAAGGGGACCTCAGAATGAGAGAAAAATTGCTTATGTGGGTGACAAGCAGTTCTGGGCAGTCCCATGGGGTCACTGGTGCTGCCACTGAGTATTCAGTCTGCACCCATTTGGGAAAGGAAAAAGGGATGGAAAAAGAAGACATCTCCATGCTTGAATTTACCACATTGTCTGTGGGTTTTGTACTTAGACTTTTCTTACACTTTCTACAACAAGTTACCTTCCTCTGTGAATTTTTCTTTGTTGTTAATGGATTCTCAGCCAGCTGTAGGGAGTCAAAGAGATAGGCTAAAACTCCTCGGTCCAGATTTCCATTCACAGACAGAACATGAGGAATAACATTCTTCCTTCCATCTCGGCCCTGCAGAGAGAAAAAAAAACCACAAAGGGAAACATCAAAGGTTGCTCCAAAAAGCCTTTTGCTTGCTTTAAATGTAGAGTGAGGCACTAAGCTCAAATGCCCTTATAACATTTAAAATACAATCAGACAAAGATTTTAAAAAGTTACCAGCAATCTTAAAAGTGTAACAGTAACCAGGTAAGACTGGGGAAAGCAGAAGGTCAGAGCAGGGTGGGATTAGTTTCTTGCCCTACTACTCTGATCATAAATTTCAATCTATGGCAAATCCACTTGAAATTGCATTTTCTTCTGGAAGTTTGGAGATTATTCTGAGAAATCCCAATGTAACCCAGTTTTGTAGGCTATGTTAGACTTCCAGCTTCTCTATAGAAACAAAATGCAAAACCAGAAAAGACAGGAACAGGAAAAGGTTGCAATTTACTGGTAAAATACCAAATGACTCTCATTTTATGTGTTCAGCCTGTCTTTGAACATTGCCATTCACTACAAGTTTGTCCCTCTCCAATAAAATGAGTGGAGAGGTTCCCTTCTGGTTCACTCCTCCTTTTAAGTGTGGTAACTTCTATAAAGCCATTTGCAGCATTTATAACCCATTAATCTACACAAACTTCTACATATATGGATGTGAACAAGCTACAGGAAGAAAAAGAAATTTATAGCTTCTTTTTGATGCAAACTGAACACTGCAAAGCACAGTTGAGTTTGCCTTGACATCTTTTCACACATACAGGTACAGCTATGGCACTGACAACAGCTGTCTTGTTAACGTGCTCATTTCTAATTGCAACAAATGTAACTTCTTGCAAAAAAAGTCCCAAAACTCTTTATCAGCTTTCGAAAATGGAAGTTGACTGCAGAGTATCAATTGTCCTATTTTCACAGAAAACAAAAATGTCCAGCATCTGGACCAAAGAAACCATCTCTCTCACACATGATCATCTTTATCAGAAGAGACTTTTAATATAGCAAAGCTTACAAGTAATTTTGAACTTTCCCCTGGATACATCTGTAACAGTTCAGTATCACCGAGGTTCTTCAATGTTTCTATTGTTTCTGTCCCCCAAGGGAAGTTGTAATGTAACTTAAATCCCCTTCTGCCTTCTTCATCATGAAAGTCAGTGCTGCTGAAGTTAGATGGGCCCACTGCAAACTGAGAAGATGCAAGAGGTGAGCATCACTGTGAGTCCTGTATTATCTAAAAAACCAAGTCTGCAATGCAAGCCAAAGTCTGTGATTATCAGCAAAAGACTTTTATAAATTACAGCCCAATTTCTCTGTTCCACAGCATTTTGATCTCACATCACCTACAAACACAAGACATTCACCTTCCTGCAAACCATGTGATGAACTCCCTATCAGGCCTGTCATGAACTCCAGTAGCTTTTCAGTTTCCATCAGAAATGTGTGTATTTCAGTGGCTTGAGCAGGCCAGCAATGTAAGGCCATAAAAACAAGCAGGGTGGCTGTTCCTACCCTGAGACATAAAGGAGCAGACCAAGATTCCCTGTGGATATGCTGTTGTTACCTTTCTCCACCACTGGAGCCTCTGGCGTAGCCAGTAATCGAGCCACTGTCCTGCAGTTCTGGGAGAACTAAACCATGCCAGCAGGGACGTGGTGCTCTCGCCTATTCTTTAAACAATAGCAAGGGCAGCAAGTTAACACCTTTGGAAATAACAGGGAAAAAGCAAGAGACAGCATTCAAAAATAATTCAAAAGCAGAACAAGTCTTAACAGTTGGCTTAGGTATGGAATGGGATGAATCCCACTATTACTCTACCTTGGAAGGTTTTCGTTGTGTTGTTCACTTTCTGGAACCGAATGAAAGCACACTCCAATCTGAGCAAGGCCACAGGGCAGTCTTTTGTTCACCAGCTCTAAGCAGCCGACATATTGAGCCAGAACACCTGTCAGAAGACAAATCCCTGATTTTAGTGGCCACAGGAATGTTTTTTTTGTGTTTTAACTCCACCAAGAGCAAAGGTAGCACATGCTACACGTGTTGTTTTTATGTGCAGCCTCACCAGCTTTGCAGGGATGGGCTCAGCAGCCTCATTCCTCTGGGCACTCCGATTTTAATGTGCCTTTCCCCTAAATATAGGCAGCCCATCCTCTGCCTACTTGTGGAAAGCACACAAACTCAGAGAGAACATTCCCAGCTGGAAAACTCCCTTAAACGCAGCTGCTTCGCTCCCAGCAAGGAAATGCTGTGCAGAGCTGTGGGAGCCTCCCGGCACTTACCGGGCAGGAGGCTCTCTCGCAGCACTCCCGCACTGCCCAGCACTTCTTCCAGGCCCGGCTTCTGCCCAGAGCCCCTCAGGGCTTCGCGCAGCGTCTCCGGGTGCAGCAGCCGCGGCCCCCGCGCGTCCCGCGGGGCTGCGGGCGGGCCGTGCAGCGGGGCATCCACGGCGAACAGCTGCTCCCTCAGGGGCAGCGCCGAGCCCCACCACTGCTCGGCCAGGTTGGCGCGGAGCGCCGCGCCCAGCGGGCCCAGCCCCGGGTGGCGGCCGCTCAGGAAGACGCTCCAGGGCAGCGGCCCCGCGCCGCCGCGCAGGAAGCGCCGCCGCCAGCACACCTCCAGCAACTCCGCCCCGCCCGCCGCCTCGGCACCGCCGCCCGCCGCGTACGGCCNCGGCCGCACCAGCGCCGGCCCTGGCGGGCGCCCAGCGCCATCTTCCCGCTCCCTCACGGCCCGGCGCATGCGCGGTGGCCGCGCGGGCAGTGCCCTCAGGCCGGGCCCGGTGCCCCCGCGGGGCCGTGAGGGGTCGGGGGGTCCCGCGGGTGGGGAGTTCGGGCTCCATTTCCTCGCCTTTTGCGAACGCAGCCCAGGTCTGCGGGCAACTTCTGCGAGAGAAGTTGCGTAAAAGCGCCCTGTGTTTCGAGCGTTGCCTAAGAGTCTCATCGCCCAAGGAAACGTGCCTTGGGTATGCGGAGAGTATGTAGCGGAGAGGCGAGTTCGCCTAATTTTTACTAAGAGGTGTAACGTTTTCACCCTTTATTTTCGGAGACCTCCCCTGTGCAAAATTAACGATGTCTCCGTTCCTAAAATCGGCAAAACCGCCGCACACGCGAAGGGGTCGGATCCGAGGGGGGGCAGATCCCGCCTTTCCCTGTGGCACACGGAGGTCCAGAGCTCCCGGGGGAACGGGGAAGGCCCTGCCCCTGACGGGCACACGCTGCAGGCGGAGATTCCGGGGGGAACAGCCCTTCCCGAGCCCGCGGGCAGCAGCGCGTGTGAGGAACACCCCGCGAAGGAGCAGAGCCGGGGCCGAGCCCGCTCCGCTCCCGGGGCTCCCGAGCTGGCGCCGGCGGAGCCAAGAGGCGGCGCAGTGGAAATTTCCATCGTGGCCGCATCACGAGGGTTTGCGGCGCTGCCAGGAGGAGGAACCGCTCTGCGAGCCGGAGTCACGGGAGGCTCGGGCTGGAATAATCCCCGTGTGGGTTCCGCCGCACGGCCCCCTCCCCCGGGCGGGGAACACGCGTTAGTAGGGCACTGGGTCAGCGGCAGGAGCTGCTGCTCCGGGACGCTCAAGGATTGCGAGGGGCTTTATTGCTAAGGCAGATTTGGCCTGAGCTCACACTACCATAGCACTGGTAAAGCTGCTCAGCAGAGCTCGTCTCTTTTCATATGTGCAAATGTCGCCCGCTTTACACTGCTCCCCCCTCAGGATGATGGGCACTAGGGCAGAGCACAAAAATAAGGAGAAAGAGGCTGCTCGAATTTGGCATCAGTGTTAAAGACCCTCAACTGGCAATTTCAATTCATAAGCTGTAAGAACTTTATACTGAAGTTATTAAAACAAAGCGAAGCACTCCAATGCATTTTGTTTCAGGCAATTGACCTAGAAACTTAGGGATTAAGTCATACTTCAGTAATAAGTAATCTACTTCCTCATCTTTCACCACTGGTGGCACGGGGCAAAGGCAATGTTGCAAAGACAATTAAAAAAATTAACACTGCAGTTTTAGACTCGCGTGGGGTAGTTTCAAGCCTCCAGCTGAAGTTCTCACAGCAACAGTGAATGCTCACAAAACATTGTCAAGTGATAAAACTGCACAGAAAAAAAGGAAATAATTAGGAGGCAGATTAGGCTGTTAAAGAATATCCCAAGCTGAGCCTTGGAGGGAAGCAATCATCAAGGGCTAAGCATAGACTAGGCAAAATGATCTTAAAAGAAAGTCTGACTTAGGTTTAAAATAACCCAGACGTTTGTAGATTCAACCTTCAACACATTAAACTGTAGTTAAATGCTGTTAAACTTGAAACTCAGCATTGTTACTGATAAACAACTGAAAGGAAGGAACTGAAAGTTATTAACTGGAACTTTAATAATTGTACTCAAAAAAGCATTAAGCACTTTAACCCCAGGATCAAGTATTATTCCAGCTCTGCTCATCAAGGAAACTGCTGCTTCACTCAGAATGGGCAGGGCTTTGAGATCGGTCACTTACACACATCAAAAAGTCATGAAAAAAAAAATAAATTCCATGAAGCACATCCATAGATCAACAGCCCACACTTCCCTCCACCCACTTCCAGAAATAAATCACTGCTCAATACCGGTTTTAGGTATAATTTGAAGTTTTAATACTAAGATCTTCCCGTTTCTCTGAAGCTCAGAAGCCTGCATGCTAACTCACAAGGCCTGGCAGCTGTGGGTACACGACACTCAAGCCTGGTCTGCACATATGCTCGGGTGAAGGCGACGGTTACGGTGCTGCAGAAGCTTCCTACGCCCGTAGCAGCTCGTTAGCAACACCACTACAGAGTTTTGATCTTTTCCAAGAACTGGCCCTACGCTAGTGAGACAAGGAAGAACACTGTTTCCAACACTTTCTTAGAAACCAGCCTACATTTTCTTCCCCATTGAAGCAGAGCCTGCCATGCTAAGCAATCTAGCCCAATCAAGGCAAGGCTGGGTTTTTTTTGTATAAGCTTAAATGTTTAATCAGACACAGTTGAGAAACCTTTCTAGAATTTAATATAAAAACATTTGACATTCCATTAATGTAAAGTTGTGCACATGTTGAGAAAATTGTCATCTGAAAGAAAATTCGGTCTTCAAATATCTTTATTGGAAGGCCATGCACTGCCTTCTGTTACTGTATTTCAAATCACTGTACATTTACTTTGAAAACACTGTCTGCATTTTCTAGTACAAAAAACTAAAAATTGTTTCAGGAATGTAGAGAAATATTCAACTTAAATAGCGAAAAAGTGCACCATAATTACTGCTGCACTGCAGTCATTTCTGCATTTCCCATTTCTTAAATAACTATCCTGGTTTGTTTTTTTCTTTTGATAACACACAATATAAAGAGCAATTATGAAAAAACTGGAGACATTTAAATACACTAAGTTATTGAGAATAACTTGTGGGCATGGGGTAACCTATCATGGGAGCAGCACCAGTGGCAGGGTAGGCATACTGCTGCTGGTTCATGCCATTGTGCATGTTGGCAATGTTGGAGCCGTACTGCTGCTCGTAGCCGTTCTGGTACGCTCCCGCGGGGGTCCCGCCTGCCCTGAAGCCAGCCTGCATCCCTGCAGCTGCAAAGCCATTCCCAAAGGGAGTTCCATTGCTGAAACTCTGGGCGCTGTAAGCCCCGTTTTGAGTTTTTGCTCCGAAGTCTCTCTTGCCTAGTGCACCATAGGTTCTCTCAAAGTTCTCCCTCTCTCTAAAGCTACTAAATCCACCCCTTTTGCCCGCAGAGTATCTGTCACGGCGATCACCTCGGGAACGACCTGGGGGAAGAGACAAGAGGGTTTATATTCGTTATAGAGGCTGCATGAACTCAGCTAATCCCATTTCCTTTTCTGTCCCAGCACTGCAAACCCACTCCAAGAGCTCTCCAGGTGCTCACTGGACTCCAGTTTGATAAAGCTCTGAGAAGAGTCACAGACTCTTCCTCTGTAACACAAGTGGCATCCAGGCAAAATGTTACTTTCACCTTGCCAGCAGGACACTTGGGTCCATCCATCCTTCCAAGTCTTAAGAGAGAAGGCCACAAAACTGTGTTTTATTTGTGACCAAGCGCCTCTTTGGCCAGCTTTAGCTGTGAGGTACGACATGAGCTGGGAACATTTGGGTGTTGTCTTTTGTTACTGGTGTTAATAAATACCTTCTGAGTCCTAACTGGTAACTAAACCACCTTCCTTCCACGTCCACTTTGGAGAGAGGCTGGAGGTGGAGTTTTGAGTTTCCATTGTGTTCTGAGAGGTAACCTAGGCACTGAGGTCAAGAGAACTGCACCTACCTGACCCTCTGTCTTCAATCAGCTGAAGCAATTTGGGGTTGATGGCTTGATTAGCCTCCCGAAGCACAGAGATGAGGTCATTTACTTGCTTAATATTGTTAGGAGTAAAGAATGTGTATGCTGTGCCTGTTTTGGTACTGCGGGCAGTTCGTCCAATTCGGTGGATATAGTCCTCTGAGGAGTTAGGGTAGTCATAATTGATGACAAATTTCACATCTTCCACATCTGTAAAGTGTTGCAGTGTGGCAAAAAGCGAGGTACAAAGTTTTGCACACCACAACAGCCAAATCGAAGATAAACATTAGACAAGAGTATTTTAAAGGGGATAATGGCTGCAAAGAACAGTGTTAGAATCATCCATTTCTGCAAGAGTATTGTGGAAGAGAAAGTTATATGCACACTCCGTCTGATCCCGTCTCATCACCCACCCTGTGATCCAAACCTTACCATAAGGAGTATGCATTTGCTTGTCATTCCCAACTCAAGAGTCCCCTTTACAAATCATCAAGTGACATCTGAAAGCTTCTTGCAGTAGGGCCACTAAATCTCACAGCAGCCTCTTCATGTGCTCATTTGAGGACCTTAGAGTAAAAACATACAAGGTCCTTCACATACACACTCATTAGAAGCTCAAAAAAAAAGGGCCACACTGCTCGTCTTGCCAAGACCTTTGAACCGCAGCTGCAAGAAAAACATACCTGACCCCCAAAGTCACCAAGTTGTTTTTATGCACTGTGTCTCGTCTAGGCAAGCGCTGCCAAGAAGCCAGGGTTCACTTGAGAATGTGTCTCTCTCTGGCAGGTCTCGACATGACGACTATGTATAGGTGGAGGAACTTCGACTTTCAAAGGCATTGAAAAGCCATTGCTTTCCTGCCCCACTTGTTAAAAGTGAGAGGTGGACTTTTTTTTCTCAGATTTCATGTGCCAGTACTCACCAATTTGCACAAGGCTTAGTACGTTTTAAAGCTGCTCTCTCCATTTCATGGTTGAAAAAAATTTCATTGAACATTGAAGTTTAAAATTATGTTCTTCAACATTTCAAAAAACTCACTGAAATTCCAAGACCCACAGATCACAGCAGACAGTATGCACAAAACTAACAGTACTGCACCATGGCAAATCATGCAAAGCATGGAGAGAAGAGAAATACCAGGGCAAAGTGAACTGTGAATGAAACTGCTTATTTCATGAGAGAACAGTTTATGGGGTAGTAGTTTAAAGGATGATCTTTGCCTTTTGAAGATTACTGGCACACAATGCTCTCAGCTTTCACCTCTCTATTTGACTGGAAGCAGCCAGCCGATCACTTCCACTAGTCCTCCATCCCCCTCGAGTCCTCCGATTGTCATGCCTAGGCCTTGCCACAAAGACTGCACCTTTATGTGAAGAAAACTTAGAAAAATGCAGAGGTTAAAGAAAGCAATAGACTTTCTTTAAAAGCTTTGGGCAACTGGCATTACGAGTTGTACTAACCTAGACCTCTGGATGCAACATCTGTAGCAATCAGGATTGGTGCCTTTCCATGTTTGAATTCTGTAACACAAGGAACACAATCAGTTTCTTCCTTCAGTAACACTCATCAGATGCTTTGCAGAAATGCTAAAACACTCACCATTTAGAACCCAGTCCCGCTCCTGCTGACTTTTATCTCCGTGAATACCCATCGCTGGCCACCTGAAAATACAGAATTTGATTGACCTAAGACCATCCCTTCAGTGGCTTCGTTAGTCACAGGACTACTGGCAACTTACAAAGTTACTCTGAGCATTGTAACTGATGCCTGGTGTCCCTGTATTTGACAGTTTTGACACCCCAGTTAAGACCCGAGAGCACCCTAAACTTGTCAAGGTGACTCCGCCAAGTCCCAGCTGTTACTCACCCATCTCTCCTCATTTTCCTGGTAAGATCATCACAACGCCTTTTGGTTTCCACAAAAACAATTGTTTTGTTTTCCTTCTCACTCATAATTTCTTCCATCAAACGAATCAGCCTATTATGAAGAGATGATGGTTAGTGACTAGACTGATTTGTACTGTGCAACCTTAGTTGCAACGATTTTTTTTTTTTTTTTGCAGCGGTTCATAAACTAGAACAGACTATCAGAAAACACACTGAATGCTTTGCCCCCACAGATTACTTACTTGTCATCTTTCTCTACATCGTGACACACATCCACAATCTGAAGGATGTTGTGATTTGCACTTAGTTCCAATGCACCAATGTTGATGTGCACATATTCTTTCAGGAAGTCTTCAGCCAGCTGCCTCACTTCCTTAGGCCATGTGGCACTCCACATCAGAGTCTGCCTGTCAGGCTGGAGAAGGAGGTTAGGTCAGTGCAAGGTCAAAGTATATTTGAGTCAAACATCAAACAAACAAAAAAAATTACCCAGGACAGCTTGAGAAAGTAACTGCACTGCCCCTGGTTTAAAATAAGCACAGGGGCTTTTTCTCCTTCAGTAGTGATAAATGCACGAGCCATTTATACTCACTCTTATCTGATCCACAATTTTTCTGATTTGAGGTTCAAATCCCATATCAAGCATCCTGTCAGCTTCATCAAGGACAAGGTAAGTACACCTCCTGAGATTGGTCTTTCCGGCCTCTAAGAAATCTATAAGTCTTCCAGGTGTTGCAATGCAGATTTCCACACCTAAAAGCAAGCAGTCCAGTCAGCTGAAGCACAGTGTTCACAGGGCCTCAGACATGCACCAGGCTGATCCATACCTCTCTCCAAGTCCCGGATCTGTGGTCCCTTGGGAGCCCCTCCATAGATACACGTGGACTTCAAGCGGCACGCCCTGCTGTACTCAGCTGCCACCTGCTGCACCTGCTGAGCCAGCTCTCTGGTTGGGGCCAGCACAAGACACTACAAACAAGATACCCAGCTTTTAGAACCAGTAGTCATTGAAAAGTTCTAGTGTGACAACAGTTTGGAGTGAAAAAGTTTGTCATGTGTTCCTTCAGTACCAGAATGGATTTAAGAAGCCAAACCAGCAAACCAAGTTACCTGTCACCTCAACTGCCACCAAACACTAACCTATGCTGCTGCCAGGGGATAGCAATCTCCAAAATGGAACTCAAAATTGAACATCTAGCCCTATTCTGTGCTATTTTACAGACAAACCAATCAGAGCTTATAAAGTCTCCTTGGGAGACTACAAGACTGAACCATTTTAGTCATACAGAGGAACACAATGTAGAGCTCTGCACTCTCATGAGTGCAGACAACTGGGACTGTAAAAAACAGTCACATTCCTTAGAAATTAAGATCCTCCCCTTTCACTTAGGAATACTCACAATAGGTCCATCTCCCCTCTCCAGGAATGGCTGGTGATTTATATGCACAATAGCAGGCAGTAAGTACTGTTTGGAGAAAAGAAAAGCTTCATTACGATCTCTTCCCAATAGTGTTCAGCCTGCTCTAAGCCAGGCCATACTGTCACTGCTGAAATCCAGCAGCATTTCGGGCTACAATCAAAACTTACAGAGAGAGTTTTCCCTGATCCAGTCTGTGCCACTCCGACCATATCTAGTCCGCTCAATGCAACAGGCCAACCTTGTGCTTGAATAGCAGTTGGTTCAGTGAAGTTCTGCCTCTGAATTACTTCCATAACATTTGCTTGAAGAGAAAAATGGAACAAATTAATTTAGATGTTGCCCCAATCCAGCCTGAAGAACCACCAGCAAACTGGTCTTCACTTACCAGGGAAGTTTGCTTCATAAAAGTTGATAATTGGTTTTGGACAGTTATGGCCCCTAACAGTGACCTCTTTGCTCGCTCTGTACTGTTCAACTTCTTGCTGCAAAAGAAAACACCCATTATTGGAAATCAGTTTTGATACCAAAGTTATATTTTAAATTCCCCCACCTGTGCTGGGCCCCATGACCCTCAGTGTGTTTGCACTTTCTGTTTACTTTTGCTCAAGCCAGATGAGGCACGTACCACAGTACGTCTGACTACATCAGGATGTTCTTGATAGAAGTTCTTCTCAAATTTGGGCAGCTCATCTAAATTCCATTTCTTTTTTGTAAGTTTTTCCCCAGGGTTTCCAAATTTCTTCCCAGAGAGTGGTCCACCTCTACTTCCTCCAAAACGTGGGGCTCCAAACCTACAGAAAAAGAATGTAATCTAGAATCCAAGAGAAACAATTTGCTCTTCTTACACGAGTTACCACCATCTTTGTGGCTCATCCTGTAGCTTTACAATGTGGATGTACAACTTCAAACCCAGTAATTTTTATCTGCAGATGCCACAGTCTGCCTTCCTACAATTCTTATTCAGAAGCCAAAGTAACATGCCTTTGCCTTTTCCATAAGATGCAATCGAAAGGCAAGTTACAACAGGCAAAGTAAGGCGTTAAACCTTTTTCATTACCCCGTGATCAAAATGGATTCCCACCCCAGCGACACTCCCACAGCAGAAAGCGGGCAGGGGCAGTTATGAAACACCGGGATAACTTTCCCATAAACCGTTTTTTTGGTATCTCAAAAGATATTCTTTTCTCAACTACGTTGCATAATGAGCCCATGCGTTTTATTAGCATTTTAGGTTGGGTTCGTGTGTCCGGAAAAGGCCGATCTCCAATGCCCCGGGGCGCAGGTCGGAGCGGCGCCGAGATCCGAGCGCGGGGCTCCCTCCCCCGCCCCGATCTCTTCCCAATTTTGGCCGGGCGGGCGCCGGGAACGATCCTTCCCAACACAACACAGCGCTCCCCGAGCGGCCGCTGCTTCCTGCCAGCGCTGTTTCCTTTGTCTCTCATTTCTGTCTACGCCACATTTTCCAGCCGCTGCCATTTTAGAGCCGGGGCTGGGCGGGGGGAGGAGGAACAAAGGCAGCAGCAGCACAGCCGGCATTTTGATTCCCCTCCGCCGCCGCATGGCGGGGCCGGCCATTAACATCCGCTTACACAACACAAAGCGGAGCCGGCCGGCTGCTGCCGGCCCCGGCCCGAGCCCGGCGGGGGAAGGGAGCGAGGGGACCCGCCCTGCCGAGCGCTGCCGGGGCTGCGGCACCGCCAACCCACTGACCCACAAACCGCGGCCAACCGGGCTCTGCAGGGACCGCCCGCGCTCGGACGGGTGTCCCTGCAGGAGTAGGGAGCGATTTTTCTTCCTCCCTACCGAAAAGAAAAAAAAAAAAAAGAACTACCCGCACGCCCCTCAGCGGTCGCGCCCCCGCGGGGCCGCGCGAGGCGGAGGCACCGAGCCCAGCCCGCCCCGCCGCCCACGCCCGGTGGCCTAAAAAAGAAAAGGCGATCCCCTCCCCCAGCCGGCCCCGACGGCGGGAGCGCTGAGGGAAGGGCTCGGGGCCCAACCCCCGCCCCGCCGCCATCTTCAACGGCTGAAAAACAAACCCGGAGCCCCACGGGCGGGCTCAGAGTCCGGACGCTGGCGGCGGCAAGCGCCAGCCGGGCCCCCGGACTCACCCTCTGTCCCTGTCGCTGGAATACCCGGGCATGGCGATGGTGGCGGTGGGCGAGGCGATCCCG
>VXBA01001420.1:1112669-1186639 GCA_013399895.1 Serilophus lunatus
GGGGATCATGGGGACGGGACTGGGGGACACGGGGATGGTGGGGACGGGACTGGGGGACACGGGGATGGTGGGGACGGGACTGGGGGACACGGGGATCATGGGGACGGGACTGGGGGACACGGGGATCATGGGGACGGGACTGGGGGACACGGGGATCATGGGGATCGCCCCGCCCGGCCTCCGCCAGGGCAGCCGTTCGGCCGCTCGCTGTGTTCCAAAGGCTCGCAGTTCCTGGCAGGGCAGAGGTGACCCCTGTGCCCGCAGTGTAATACACCCCCCCCCTCACCCCGAGTTCTCACAAATCCAAATAGTCAGTGAACTGTTTGTGAAAACCAACCTAAAAGAGCTCCCACAGACAAAGGAGCTTGGGCTTTTGACTAGTAAATATTTTAGCTAGTAGCTGATACTTCATGGCAGTTCAGCCACACGCCCACCTGTGACTTTCGCTCTGGGAAGGAGCCAGATGTGCGGAGCTGCCCGCAAAGTAACAAATTGTTAAGTGCTTCCTACAGCAGTTCTTTTACAATGTTCCCCCTTGCCGTTTATAAATGTTACATGCACGTGTCTGTGAGCAGTTCCCTGGGTTATCTTTTCCACAACAGGGCCAGCAACCCGACCCAAAGGTCAGCCGAGGTGCCGTGGGGAGGGAGGAAAGGCTGCCCAGGGCAGAAGGCACACAGAGAAAAAAGTCCAAGAGCCCACGTGGACGCTGTTTTTCCCCTGCCCGACTTTGCCAGAGGAGGAAAACGTCCCGCTACCTCAGGCTTTACACCCCCAAAACCCAAAGTATAAACAGCAGCAGCCACCTGCTCCAGGCAGCGAGGGATGAAAACGAAAACAACATAAGGAAGAAGTGCCATAACAACACTCTCCGTTTATATCCTCCCACCTTCTAGCAATCCCTGCTTTAAGGCTTTTCCTAGACAAAAATAACTCTATTTGATGGCCATTTCTCCACATTTTTGTTCTATTTATGCCTTTAGCTTCCAAGACGCCGTGACAATGTGTTTCACACTTTGACTGTAAACGACCTGAAAAACACTTTTATTTTCAACTTTATGCCGGGTAAGAACAAGGGGCAAAACAAGTTATTAGAAATTGTTATAATTTTCTGTTTATTTATCACCTTTGTGGACATTAACATCTTTTAAGTCACCTCCTTTACAAACCAAAGCTGAAATCTATTTTTTCTTCCTTTTAAAGCAATTCCACAGTTCCAAGCATATTTGCCATTTTCTCTTTATTGACACGAAATTCACAGTATTTAAGATCTGGATCCCATACAGATTTACATAATGAAAATATGAAGATGTTTTCTGTCTGTTGTGTATTAGTTCCTAACTATTTTTTTTTTCTGATTGTTGAAGAGCAAGATTTGCGAAGACTAGATGTTTCTACCACATCTTCCTCCAAAATAACACCTAAATCAGGCTTATCATTGTTTATGAATAGCCACAGCTGTTTGTCCCTCGGGAAATTTGGAACTCCACCTTACTAAACTAGTTTTGGTAACACTATCTCTGCAAGTTTCTAACAGTGGAACCTCCCTAATTTTTTTTCAGTATGGGGTTACAGTTTCAACACAGCTTAGAAAGATTTTTCTCCCCAGGTGCCCCTTTTAACACTCTGTACTTGCTGCTCCTGCAGGCTTCCTGTTTCTGATGGGCCTGACCAAGGTTTCACAATAGCTGTAAAAATAACAATCATCTGATCTTTTCTCACTTAGCTTAACACAGCTTAATTTGATGTTTTGTGTACAACTTAGTGGCTCCTGCTCCTGTGCCGTTTTAATCTTTCCAAGATTTAAAAGACTTGCAAAGACTAAACAAAAGCTTTGTCTCTGCCTCGCACACACGCATTTGGTCTGCGAGGAACCCCTTTCAATTTCCTTTTTAAAAAAACTTCCTCATTTTTGCGTTCCACCCAAGTCAAACATCATTGATTTTCCTGTTTTCCTAATTCCAGCCAAGTCGTGGAAGCAAATCAACAGAGCTTTGCGGGGCTGCGTATGCACCCAACTGAGCCCCGTGTTTAGTTTAGCAGGGATGTGTGTTTGCTTACCTGTGCAAAGCTCCTTTGTGTTCCCAAGGTGGGGTGTGCGTTTGGATTTGTACCTACCAACGACACCCGGAGGCTGTCGCTCACATCACTGAGCTTTATTTGCAGCCAGTCGTTGTTCTTACAGTCGGAACCGGGATCTCAGCTGCTTCTGAGATCCGGGAGTTTGAGGGTGAAAGGCACCATTTCCTAGTTTCGCATTTTCAGAATTCCTAAGGAGTGTGGAATACTGTTGTTTAGTAAGTTAATACGCTTTCGCCATTTGATTTTTGTAAAAACCTGCACGCTAGCAGCTAATGGAGTAATTTTCGCAAGACAATTCTTGTTTTTAATCAAGGTTAATCCTTTCACAAAACCCATCGGGTGGCCTTTGTCTGAGGCCAGCCGGCCATTAACACCAACCCCCCCCCCCGTTAATGGACGCACCGGCCCGGCCCCCGCCCCCGGCCAGCGCTGCAAGGTCAAAGCGCTGCAACCTTCCCCTCACACAACACCACAACACCACAACAACACCCTCACAACACCCTCACAACACCCTCACAACATCCACAGCCGCTCCCGCCCGGGCCGCGCGGGCGGCGCCCGCCGCCATTTTACAGCCCTCGGGCCCGGGGGGACCCGGGCGGGGGAGCGGCCACGGGGCGTCACGGCTCGTCCCCGTCCCTATTTCCATCCCGGTTTCCATTTCCATTCCTATTTCTATCCCCGCCCCTTCCGGGCCGCGGGGTGAGTGGCGGTTGCCGGCGCCATGGGCAGCGCTGAGGGCTCAGGTACGGCCGCGCTCCCTCAGGGCTCCCCCCGGCCCTGTCCCTCACGGTGCCGCCCTCACCCCCCCCGCTGCTCTCGCACCCTTTTATTCCCTTCCTTAAAGCTGTCTCTTCCCTCTATTGTGCTCTTTAAGCTCTTTGTGTTAACCTCCCCTTCCCGGTGATGCTTTTAAATTAATAAAGCTGGGTATGAACAGTTAAGTGGAGTCTTCACAAGGGGTCGGCCCGAAACGTAGACGGTGTTGCATTAGCCTGACTGCACCTGGAGTTACTAAAGTGTTAAAATAAAGTGGTGTCTGGAACTGATGGAAGAGTAAATGGATGGAAAAGTAACGCTGTCCCTGTACAAGAAAGTTAAATCTGTACAAATGCGTTTCTGTTGTAGTAACTGCATACTTTTTACTTTCAAAGATGACTTAGCCCTTCTCTGGTAATCTAAAGTCCTTAATACTTACTAAAATGCCATTTTGCTTTGCAAAAGCAACATCTTGAGGGAGGGGAATCCATCCTTAACAAAGATGAGACATTAGTTCTTCCAAGCTGATGTTTGAATTAGATAACAAGGATGTGTGTGTTCTTTAAAGCACTTTCAATCCAAGACTCGAAGTTTTGGGAAAACCAGGCTGTTAAATGCACGTGTCATTGTGCTCCTCAGAACATGACTTGTATCAGCCATATCCTTGTAATCCCTAATCAGCTAATAAAAGTAGCCTTAGAACTTAGCTTTCCTCAGGAATATTTCCTTTTGCAGCAGTATCATTGCCTAAGAGTATCAGAGAACCTGAGTTTGTAAGAGAAGCTCCACTTTTTCAAACCAATATGTGACATTTCTGTTACTGATAGATGGTGTGTCAAGGCTTGGTTTGTTAAATTCCTCGAGGTTTGGAATTCCTGGCTGTGAGACCAGAACCGAATTTGTTTTCCATTATATGGAGGATAAAAAGTCACCCACCCAGCCTGTGGTATTCCAGTGCCTTTCAGATCTCAAGTCCTGTTGTGCTGTGGCTGTACTTGAACATTATGTTTAATATTTGGGGTAATTGGGGTTTGAACACCTCTGGTGGAGCCAAAGGCACTTACAGGGGTTCCACCTTTCACTGTAACTAACCATGTCTTTATTTATGTGTCTTTCAGTTCTCACATAAACATCTTTTACTTCTTAATAGATTGGGTTGATGTTGCCAATGGTCTTTTAAGGAGCTGTCACATAAACCAGCACATAAAGCATCTCTCAGAATGTGGAGCTGATGTGTTTGTTCGTCTTTATGAGTCAATCTTAGGAGAAAAAGTACCAGGTAGGAATGACAGTTTTAAAATCTTTTTATTTTTGTCTTTTGTAATGAAAAAAAAATTGAAAAAATTTGTTCTTATTTATGAAAGATTTCATACGACCCTGTGATATTTGGGCTTTTCACCAGCTACTGAAAAAGTACTAGTTTACAAGCAGAAATTAGAGTAGTTTAATTCAAGTACTTGCAATAAGTTATCCATTTAGATAGTCTAAAATCTATTATTTATTTTAAATAGATCTCATAGCTACCCCCAGGAGCCAAGAGGATGATGCACATAATGTACAAGCAGTAATAGATTCCCTGGCATTGGACTATTTGCAGGTCAGCTTGTCTCACATCACTGGTAAGTGCTTGTTTGATGAGACACCCACCAGCTGAATACCTGTGTGGTGCAATTTGAACATTTACAAGAAACATGTGTTACACAGCAGGCTTTCATACTTGCAGGGAAGGTCTTTGTCCTGTAGGGAATGTCATCAGAACACTGAACTCTTGCCTTGGACATCAGGCTATAAACTGAAACAGCAAGCACAGAATAGAAAGAGTCCCATGTAACAACCTGCAAAGAATGGAAACTGCTTGTTTTACTCTAGAAAACTCCTGCTTTTTGAGCTTTTCTCCTCTGTGAAGTCCTGATGATGAATATGTGGCATTCCCTTCTCTTCAGGTGAGAACATTGTGAAAGGAGAAAGGGAATCTATCAGAAACCTCCTGGAAATATTTGACGGTTTGCTAGAGTACCTTACAGAAGTCAGTGAATCTTCTTCTCACACTGGAGGTGAGTAGACAGATGTAGAACCAAAGTATTTCCAATGCAGCAAACATTTCTTTAGTGTTTTTTTCCTTGTTTATAACCTTGACATTGCAGAAGAGGAGAAAGACAAGCTGACCGTGGGGGAGGAATTTCAGCGCAACTCCAGTGACCAAACTGAATATTTACATTCCTTATTTTCAGAAACAATAATAAAACAGATAATTTTCCCAAAAACTTTTTAAAAGGCAAGAATTGGAATACATAATCCTTCTGCTTCATTCCTGTGGCAGAAACATACTTTAGACAATTCATCCTCTGTGAGTTGCTCTTCAGTTTGTAAGTCAATTGATTGAGGATTTAGGGAGGGAAATGTGGTTTTCTTGACTATAATTACCTCTTGATTATTAACAGCTGAAGCAAATGTGCTGCCCAATAATGAAATTCAAACTGCTTCTCAAGAGCAGCTGGAAGGTGATGCTGGTCAACTTACACAACATTCAATACTCTCATCAGCTGAAGGGTAAGAACAATTCTGAATGTTTGCATCGCCATAGGGATTGATTATCTTTTTGTATCTCTAGAGAAACCAGTAGGTTTTCAATAGTATGGAAACATACTGATCATTTCATTTATCAAGTGGAATGTGAGGTAACTCTCCTTTGTTTGGGCAGCAAGTGGGCTAAAATTAGATCTGGAATTTTTGCCCTTGAGGAGTGCTGATGGTTTACTTTACAAACGTACCAAAGTTTTAAGTGATTGTATTGTAGTTAAACTGAGTTTGGTTTATTTTTGTCACTCCTACCCTGGTTTGTTCTGTGGGAGCAGGGCTGGTGTCCCACCGCTCTTCTGCAGCTCCATCTCGTGGGCTGAAGGGGCAGAGACTTTGAGAGTAAATGTTTTATGGCTTTATGTTCCCCTTAGGTCCCAGTCAGAAGATTTTGTTCTAACTTGTGGTACAGATGCCTCAGAATCTACTGATGAATTAATTAGACTTGGAGATACTGCTCATTCATTTTCCAAGAGAGAGGAAGGTGAGTTTGGGTGAAAAAAAAAAAATTAAAGCCACTCTGTAGTAACACTTCTTGGCTTTTTTTGTTGTTTCTTTTTTTGAACTTATTTCTTTCAGGAAAATGCTGTTTCAAATTTTCATTTTCCAAAAAAATATCCCAACCTGAAATAAAAAAGTATTCCTGCAGTTAATCTTGCTGAAAGTAAATATTCCAGACACTATTTTCATGACTCCTGAGCTACATTATTTGGATAAAGGTTTGTTATTTGACACCTAATTCAGTTCTACAAAGGGATATTATCTTGTTCAATAGAATAGGAGAATTCTGAAGAACTGAATTTATTTTATTTATTGCAGTGTAAGATGTATTATTTAAGACTGGAGAAAGACTAGTATGTTCGTCCTCAGAGAAGACTTGCTGGGAGTGTCACTTCAAAGCATTTTGTTTGGCTCTGAAACAATGCACAGATGACTTAGAGGGGATTCATTCTTATTTCCTGTTTTTCTATAATGATATTCCTATTGGTGAATAAACTTTTCAAGTAGAGGCATAAAGGAATATTATGAATTATGAACACTTCATTGCCTGGAATTACATGTAAGAATTTTTCAGACCTATTTCAATCATAGTATGTGTTGCTACCACCAAGTAATTAACATCACAGACATGAAAACAATCCATCTCAACAGTTCATAGCAAGATGCTTTATAGATCTTAATTTAATTTTTTAAAAATCCACTTCTAGAATTTCAGTTGCCTGTACTTTTATTAACAGAAAAGGACAAGGGTGTGGAAGAATCTAAAAGCTCAGAGGCTTTTGCGACATTGCCCAGGCAGTTCTCTGAGAGGGAGATTAGAAAGGAAAAGGAAAATGGTGAGTATTGATTCTTCTGTCTGCTCATCTACCTGATTTTTGCTTAGGGGTGTAGAGAATTTAAAGTAGTGCAGAGGACAACTTAACTAAAGGGTTTCCATTCATGACTTATGTTTTAAAATAAATTCTTTTCAGAAATATGATATTTTAGTGTCCCAGAGTATGCAAAGTTTCATTATCCTTGGATATGTCTGCTTAGCTAAGATTTGGCTTCAGACATGATTTTTTTTAATCGTAGTTTGTGTTTTCTTTTGCGATTGAATAAGGAAAATACTAAAAGCAAAAAGTCTTTGTGGCAGGTCCTCGCATCCAAAATCACGTACTCAAGACATAAAAATATTACAGTACCATTCTGTGCAATCCAACAGAGGGTAGCTAACAGTAGCCATTCAAGAACTTCCCTTTAATATGTACAGGCAACACACAAAGCCAACGTTCTGCTGTCACAGATAATAGTTCAAGTTCTTTGTATTTGTCTCTTAAGGATGGATGGACTCTGTTCATGCTACTGGGCCTCTCAAAGAGAGTTTGAGTGCCAGTGCTGCAAAGTCTGGGGAGCCCTTCCAGCAGGCAATCCCTCTGCAACCCCCCTTTCAGCCTTCAGATCCTGGATGGAGAGATTACCACAGCTCAGACAGACAGGCAGCAGCTTGGGCTTGGAGTCATGGAGTGAAAATTCCTACTGTAAGGAAAAAACATCCTTTGATTATTTTATTTTGTTTTGTGTTTTATAACCAATACTGCTTCCATTGTAAAACCTTGCAGTTCATTTGCTGAACAGGAGTTGTGGCTCCCTGAAGAGCACTTCTGATTTGTCATGTTTTTTCTCAGTTAAAAGAATTTTGGATTGTGGATTCATTGTTCACTAAGTGAACATCCGGAGGGGGATGTAATTTGAGGGGTGTGTTTATTTTATACACATCCACATCCCCATAATCAATGTAACTGCACAGCTGACAATATAGTAAACCAAATAATTACAGTGATTTTTATCTATCTATAAAATCAGCATTGATTTCCATTTGCAGAGAAACCTAATGTATGACCTCCCTGTCAACACTCTTCTGTGAACACCTGTTGCTTTTTATTTCAGATTGACAAGTCAGCTTCTGAAAAATCTGATGATGTTTCTGATAATCTTCCTCTATCAAGAAAGATCCCTGGTGAGAGAAAATTTTGCTTCCTGTAGGGTAAATCTTAAGAATCAAATGTTGCATTTATTTTTACTGGCACCACAAAAAACATGGTTTTGAAACTGCTAGTGCATTTCAGCCACAAGTTCATATTTCTATCTCTGTTTTATAGAGAAACAAAAATAGGTTACTTTTAATCTGTTCCCTGTGCTGGAAAAAAGTAATCCATGTCCTCAGTTCAACTCCTTTCTTAGTTAATCCAGTTAAGATGGGCCTGTACTACAGAAATCTCTTCCAGCAGATAACTCATGGCTGAGCTTATTCTGAGCAGAGAAACATGGACCAAACAGGCCAGTTTCAACTCTAAGCAAAACACCATGAACTGCTATTGTAGAAAAGGCTTAGAAGCTATTTTTTTCCATACTCATTTTCTCTGTTGCCTGGGAAACACTGCTTACCTTTCCAGTTTCCATAGCATTCCCATGACACTGAACACTGGAGACTTGAGAAATTACCAAAATGGATGTCACAATGGATGACCACAGTTGTTTTTTCCCTCTGTTGTCTTTGAATAATTTGTATCTAAAGGCCATGGCTCACGTGTTTTTTCATTTATTCCCCTCATCAGAAGGCACAGTGCAGTCTGTACCATCAACTCACACTTCCCTTTCATCTGCTTCTGCAGTGGGAGCCAAGGTGGGATCAGAGGATGCCGAGGACAGGGTGGGAAAGGTACAGGTTCCATCTTTATTTATGGAAGTTCATTCAGTATTTTTGGATTTCTGTGTAATTCTGATGTCTTGTGGCACTTCTGGGCTTGTTTCAAACTTGCTTTTCTCTTGCTTTCCTCAAGATACACTCAGTGACACAACACTGTTACAAACTGTACATGATCACAGTCTAAGTCACATCAGTTCTTAGTTCTTTCTGGAGCTGTTTGCTCCAAAAAGTGCAGGAGCCAGCACCCACAGAGTTCTAATTTATCACAACCAACCAGTTACTTGTTATCAAAAACATCCAAAACATAAGAGTATAGTCACGTCCTTTCTCTGAAGTGTGTCAGCATTTTAAATTAGTAAGAATTTTGGGGTTTTGGGGCTGTTCAGCCTCCTTTAAAACTTAGATTTAGTCCCTTCTAAAGATCACTGAACTGCCTTATTGTATTTCATTTTATTATCGTGCATTGTCCTTTGCTTTTCAAAAACTGAGTAATGCAAAACCCACAAGTTAATCATCAGATGCCATTCTCTGCCCATAGAAATATTTTTTCTCTGGAAACACTATTTTTGCCTTCTGCAACCACAAGAGGTACTCACAGACTTCACTTTCCCAATAGTTTCAACAGCTTTTACTTCTACATTGTCTGTTTGAAACTCATTTTCCACTGGTGCATTTGCAAGTCCATGAATGGCAACCCCAAATTACTCCTGTTTGAACAGTCACCAGGCAGCACTAAACCAGTGTAACTAAATGGCACAAGGACATAAGTGTTCTCTTTTGGCTCTCTGTGAGTTGCAGCTCAGTCTGTACCCAGTGAAGTTCAGCTTATTTCCATTACCTGGCCCCAGTCCCAGGCTAATGAGGGATGGAGGGATACTCATTACTTAATCTAGACCTTGTCCTGGTTCAGTGCTTTAGCTGTACATGATTCTTGAACTGATAATCTATGTTTTTCCTGGTCTGTTTCTTTAAACAGTAATTCTCTAAAGCTCACTGTCTGCAGAGACCTTGAAATAATCTGCTTTTATATATCTGTATTCACAGGATTTGAGATGATTCTGTAAAAGGTGTTACAGCATCTCTCTACTCACATGATCTATATGATCTTACTAAAATCACAGTTTACTGTTACTCATTTTTCTAGGTTCCTCTGGTACATGGGCCTCCTACATCTGCTTCCTCTTTACATGAAGAACTCTCACTACATGATGAACAATTAACACAAACTCCAAGACCTGAATCCAGGTACCTGCCTGGAGCAACAAGGCAAGTTCAGTTTCTTGGTACTAAACCATACCACCACTTTCATTTCCACCCAGCCACCCCCCTCCTTTTTAAATAAGATCTCTTCTTCCTTGGCTGTGTGACAGAGAAAGATTAATTTTAACACAAAGACTTCCTGTTTCTCCTGACATAGATTCATTTTCTTAAATATAGGCATTTACACACTCAGCTTCTACCTAATCCTATATAAATGTGCTTATACAAAAAGTGAACTGGAATTGTGTGAGATAGTGCTTATGTCCAGGTTTTTAGTGTAGAAATGAAATCTGTTCTCTGCTTTAGCAGATACGAAAATTCTGCCACACATTCACTTGAAGATTTGCTTTTCCAAGGAACAGCTAATGAGAAGCTGCCTGAGCAAGAGCTTCGTGAAGCATCAAAAAATCTGTCTCGCAGGCTAAATGAAGTAGATTTAGTAAGTGAAACCTTTTTTTGTTGAGCTGAACAATCTGGCTTTAGTAATGACAGTAGAGAGAATAAGAATATAAATTTAATATTGATGAAATGAAAATCCACAACTAATGCTGGCTTTAGTTAATTCAAAATTTAGAACTGTCTACTGAACCTACTTCCCCCCCCCCCTCAAAAAATCTATCCTTAGATGTTAAAGAGAGCTTTGGGTGAGCAGAGTAGAGAAGAACTGACAGAGGAAGACAACCTGTCCCAGCACAGTGACAGTGTCATGGACTATGGCCAAAGGAGAGCTGAGAAAGGTAACCATTCTTATGCCAGTTCAGTATTGGGATAGAAAAGGAAAGGAAAAAACCGTTTTCATGGAAAGCTGAGACACTGAATTACTCATAGTTAGTAAGTAAGTTTTGTATTGATGGTTCAGTTATATTTTGTCTTTGATCCAAACCTGAGCAACAGTAACAGAATTACAACTAAGTTCCTGTTTACCACTTAAATAGCTGTGGGAAAACTGTCCAAGAAATACAAGGCAAACACAGCTGCAGAAAAAAATGTACAGAAGGTGGGGGAGGGACAGAACACAAGCTCACAGGACTGTGGTTCTGAAATCAGAGCCTGGTCACAATATACTTCAGGTTTTTTGTCTCAAATTAGATACTCAGTGAAACCCCTTTTCCTTACAGACACATCATATCCAAGGTACCTGAGCAGGCCACGATCCCTTTCCCCACCCTCACCTCAGCGCCAGGAAGATAAACTTTGTGGGAATGGCCAAATAAAGACAATACGCAGCCAGCTGCAAAAAGAAAGGGATGAAAGAGCAAGAAAAGCAAAGGTAATTTTTGGGTTAGACCTTGTGGCAATTCTTACCAAGTTACGCTAAACCCATGAAAACAATGCTCTTTCTTAATGGGGGCATCTGGCCTCCAGTAATAATCATGTGCTGTTGTATCTGTAGCCTTCTGAGGAAGAGACTTCAACCCCAAACTTTTCAAAAAAAGAGAGTTTAAAGTGGAAGAAGCTCCTCTGACCCATGCAGCAAACAAGTTAATGAGGTGGTTGTATGGGCTATTTCCTGTGACAAATCCTTTTATTTTTATTTTCTAGATGGTCACTAAAGCTTATGAAGATGAACTAAGAGTTTATGAAGCCAAGGAGAGGCTTAGACTTTGCAAGCTCAGAGAAGTCATGAAGGAAATGGTAGGTGATGCACTGTGGGGATTGTTAGTTGTATTTTTTTTTGGTTAGCTTTTTTATTTTTAAATTTTTTTAGATGGTCTGTCCAGACACTTTTGGGTACAAAAAATCCTTGACTCGCAGTGTCATAGTTACAGCACTGTGTACTACTAAAGTAGTAACTTACTGAGTGTTAAGTGCTGCAGAAGAGCTGCTATAATGAGATTTAACCTTAATTTGAACCCTGACCTGCATTTGGTGAATTCTGGCCTTCTGGAGAATCCAATGCAATATGTCCAAGTTCTTATTCTAAAGTTTCAAAGACGTTTAAGTTCTGATAGCCAAGCTGTGATCTAGCAGTCTTTCCCTTCTCATACCTGTTCTCCATCTGTTTTACATCTGCTCCTAAGGAACAAGAATACAAAGAAAACATCTTTAAAGAACCTCCAAAAATGTCTCAGCCAGTGAAAGTTTATTCTAGAAAAACCACACCTCGGAATCCCAAATACAGCCAGTGGATTCCAAAACGAGGGACCATGAAGCCAAAGAAAGCAGCTCCAAGTAAGAACTGCAAAACTATACTTGGTGGAAAACTGGCATCTTTTGAAAGCATATGTTGAACTCCAAGAATAAAGGCACCAGTCCAACATATACCAGTCAGCTGCAGCATTTTCCCCTTCTTCTGACCTCTATATGTCTGGATTTTTGTTAGAGAAGATAATGCTCTAAGTAAATGTAAAGCCATCAAGGCACAATCAAAGTGTGACCCATTTGCTACTTCCTTAAAAGCCCTTGGATTATTTTCATGGCTTGTTTCCATTACTGCTACTCCTATGCTTGTTCCACCGCAGTCTGAGCTCTCCTGCTATTTTTCTGAGCATGTATCAGATTTAAAATTGGGTTGAGCCATGTACAGGTAACAGAGCAGGATTTGTAAGGACCCTGCTATTGAGGTGTTAATGCTGCCACTGGTTTTGCTGAGCAAATGATGCTGCAGAAACAGCCAAGATGCAAATCCCAGTCTCAGTTTTGTTAATCAGCACTGTGCCTGCTTTTGGATCCTCTACATACCTGGCTGTTGCTCAGCTACACTGCCTTATTTTTTTTCCCAGTTTTTAAAGGGCATGTACTTGGTAAATACCCTTTAGTTTCATCTCCCCATCATCTTTTCCTGCCACAAAGATCAAAGATGTAATGGGAATGAGCTGGTTGCAAACCAGTTCATTTTGCACTTGTTTACTTGACCTGGATCTGTCATTACTCCCGTGGTGTTGGCATTATTTTAAGTTGCTGCAGCCAGAGAGAGAAGGACAGCTAAAGAAATCACTGATTAGTGATGGTCAGAACCAGATAAGAAAGAAGGGTGGTGGGAGGGAAAGAACACCTGAGCTCTAAAAGCAATTCTTCAAAAAAAAACCAACAAAAAATTAGGATTAGTCTCTGCTGCTGTTCTGGCAGGATGATGTTATGTCCTGCTGAGTTTAGCTTGACATAACAGCAGCATGGTATTTTATATAGTGTTCGATGTAAAAATATTTCATAACTTGGGCTGACACTGTCTGGAAGAACTTTCCACTCACTATGCTCCAGGAATTTTTTGCTTACATGTGTCTTTATCTTACAGTGACAATAAGAGACAATGACCTCCTACTGAAGCTACTGGAAGAGTTTCCATACCTTCACATTTCCCACCATACTCTGAATAAAATGTGGCAGCAGCAGCTTGCACACACTGAGCACCTCAAGGCAGCTTCTGGCAGAATTACACCCAAACTCCAAAATGAAGTGAGTGTTCTCATTCTCACCTGCCAAGTGTAAGCAGAGAAACCCTGACAGAATGGCAGCAGCCCTGTGCAGCACAGACAGGGCACCTGCACAGCCCGAGCACAGTGTGGAAGGACACAGAGCTGAGCTGGGTTAAACAGGGATGGACCTATTTACACACATGGGTTCAACTTTTTATCAGCCACTTGAATCTAATGGTCCTTTTTTATCCTAGTACTGCCTTGGGTTGGTATTGCTTTTTAAAAGCATTTTGTAGTTTCAAGTGCTAGTTCTGAACAGTCTTTTGGTTTAAAGGTTAGTTATGAGATACAAAAGTTGAGTAACTTCTGCCTGGTAACTCTCAGTATAAAAACCAAAACATAGCAGAAGGACAATGTTTAAACCTCCTACGTACAACAGCTTATCGTGCAGAATGATGGAAGTAATTAACTTTTTTTAAACCTCCAGGTTCAACAAGCCCTGAGGAAGCATGAGCTTCTTACTGCAATTATTAAAAAAAATCAAGACCACAGCAAGAGACTGGTATGTTCTTTGAAGGGTATTTGTTACATCATACGTTCATGTTGAGCTATCTAGAATGCATATTCCCTGGTCATGAGAGTGGCTTTTTATCTTATGACAGTTTTATGCCTTTTGAGTAGCTGTGGTCTCAAATGCCATGAAATTTGTTTTGTTATGTGGCTGCTGGGGTCGTGGGAATAGAATATTATTATTATTACACTGCATGGTTGCTTTGAAAGGTCAAACAAATTCTAAAAATGTGCAGGGAGGAGAAACTTCAGGCTCTTGGTGTTGGAGCTCCCCTGGCAGTGCTGACTCCTTAATTCTACAGTGGCTCTACTTTGCTAAATCAGTGGTGACTAAAGCTTTAAACCAGAACTGCAGAGTAAAATGGGTACGGAGAAGGTCCTTAGTGAAGAACCCAAATTATTTAGCAAAGCTTTGCCTGCAGCAGGGTCTGTTGGCAGGTTGGTGTTCTCACAGCTACTGTTCTCCATTTAGCAGGAATTCAGGCAGCGCATCTACCGCCAGAAATGGGCTCAGAACAAAGTGACAGAGAAGAGGCAGCAGGTTGCTCGAGCCAGGAAATACTACGAGGATTATCGGGTGCAGCTGCAAGCCAAGATGCTGAGGGCCAGGACACGGGAGGAGAGGGTAAGGAAACAGGGACACAGCGTGTGCTCCGAGCTGAGCCAGCCTTTGTTTGCACCCCACTGCTCAGGGCCTGGCACCCTGCAGTTCAACTAATGCTACAGGTAGAAAATAAGTGAAGTGACCAGAGCACAGAGCCAGGGTTAAATAGTTGGTCAGTCAGGGATGAAACTGTTCCTTCTCTAGAAACACAGAGACAGTGTAGGGCAAACCACTGTGGAATGAGAAAGGATGTTTTGTGGGGTTAAGAGGAGACAAAGGGTCAAGTATCAGCATGGAAAAAGAGGGCTGGTAACATCAGAAATTGGGGAAATGAGTTTTCAGAACAGTAGGATTAAGAAGTTGTTCCTATAGTTACTATCCAAAGAAAACATTCTAAATCTTAGTTACTGGAGCTGATCAAACAGGCAACTTTGTTACTCAGTTGCGTTGTTAAAGTGGACTTTGTAACAGGTATGATCTCTTAACACGGCTGGACATCAGAGCAAAGGAAAGCAAGGAGAGTCATTACACTTTTCAGGAGCAGATATACAATTGTCACTTTTTAAAAGAAAAGATTAGAAGTTTAGTGCATAATCCCCTGTTAGTGATTTGAGAACTGTTTGCCTCAATCTGTGAGCTACAGCTGGGAAGTGTTCTTGTGTAGAAATGGAAAGCCTGAGTCCAGGCTGGATTTCCTGCTGCTGGAAATCTGGATGCAGGTCCTGAAATTAGACTCAGAATGCAGGGGGGGCTGTAAATCACAGTGCATGTTCAGAGGCCCTGGCTTGCACAGTCAGGTCATAGGACTAAACTGACATGAAAAAATTATTTTATCTATCAGAATTTCAGCTAAATGAGTAATACAAATCCAGCTCAGCTGTATCTGCACCACCATTTCTGGATACACAACTGTACTTTTTCATGGGCAATGGCCCCATGTGATCATCAGGAGATAAAACAGCTGAAAAATGTAAGTTTCTGGCAGAGTTTCAGGTTTGCTTTTTTTAATTGCTGGCAGATATTTAAAAAGTTATTTGAAGAAGGCTTAGAAATTCAGAAGCAAAGGCTGAAGGACCTGAGAGCATATGCTCAGGAGAAACGAGATGAGCAATGGAGAGAGCACCAGAATGAGCTGGAGGCTCTGGAGAACTACTACAGGGATCAGGTAAAGCTTGACCTGCATCACACAGGTCCTATTTTTACACTAGGAGTCTTTCTTTAATTGGTTCAACTCACACATGTGTTATGCTTAGTTTTCCATGCTAGCAGAAGCTTTATCTCAAGAATTCCAAGAAATCAAAACCAGGGAGAAAGCTCAAGCACAAGTAAGTATATTTAATTTTGTCTAATTGTGTTTTCTTTTTTACGTGCTGTGGCTAATGTCAGGATTTTCTTCAGATGCTGCAGAAATCAAAGAGAGAACTGAGATCAAAGATGGAAAAGGAAATACAGCAACTGCAAGCAGCAATCATGCAAAGTGATGACACCTTTTTTCAAGAACTAGAAGCAGACAGACTGAGATCTAGACTTCAGATGGCTTCCTACCAGTACAGCCAAGGCCATTTCTTTTAAGACTTAGGTAAATGCCACTGGCTAAGATGATTAGAATTGTTGAGAGCTGCTGTAATGGGAAGATGGTATGTGGTTGTTTTTTTTCTCTAAAATATCTGGTCTGTCAGGGGTGTAGCTGCTGGGATCTGGGATCTCCACAGCACTTTTATGATCATCAATAAAGTTTTTTAACTGCTTTCTACCCTTTTATCCCAAGTCTTGCTAATGTTGAGCTCTGCCCAAAGGAAGTGGGATGAAGTCAGAGTGCCTTAGTGAAGTTATCCTGGTGGAACAGTTGGATGCTGAGCCCCCTCTGCATCTGTGCTGGGGCTCTTGTTGCTAAGCCACACTGACACCGTTAGTCAGTAATTACTGGATTGGAAAGATCACAAAGAACATCAGAAATTCAAGTTTCCTGTGAAAGGCTGAGTTGGAGAATGCTTGCAATAAACCTGACATAAAAAAACCAGGAATTTAAATACATTAGGCAAGGGAGGATGACTCATTCCATCACTTCTTCCATTCAATACTGTGATACAATTTGGGTGTTGCTGGTTTGTTGGTACAATATAAAAGCGTATAAAATACTCCTCCTATGCTACAAATGCAGTGGGAAGAGTAGTCTGTGTACAACTGGACAGGCACTAACACATGTTTGCTTTCAGGAGCAGATGATTTGGACAGAAGTATCTCTAACCTATTTAGATTTGTTTTAGGGAAAAGCAGATTAATTCTAGTTCTGTCAGTGTGAAGCTGGGGTAAAGAGTGATTAAATAGCTCAATAGTCAGCTTTTCTATAACTTCAGCTTGTAAGGTCTGTGTCCAGGCAGAATAGGAGCTGACAAAGGCCCTACATCTGTCCTTGCAGAACCATCCTGTGCCATAACCAACACAGTGTGCAGTAGAAAATTCAGGTTTTAAGGCAAACACTGGGCCCTGAGATGCCAACACAGAGGCATTAACACTGAAAGTGAGAACAACTTTGTAAAGCCAAGCCGCTAATTAGTGAAGCCCAGTACTGATACTGTCTCCTCTGCCTGACAAAACTGCAACTTTTAAGTAGTTTGTCTTGGTAATGAGGATGAACTAAAATGTAAACAGGCTCTAGTAGAAGAGTTCTTGCTTAAAATTGCTGTGTGAGAAGTGATACCCAAATACTGGAATCAATTGCATTGTACACACTATTTAAAGTTGCCATGAAATGGTGTCTCTGATGGAACTGACAACACACTCAAGAGAGTTCAGACTCATGCACTGAAAGAAGAAACAACTGAACAGAAAGCCCCCAGCAGGTGGAGAAACTTCTACAGATTAAACAAACCAAGCAGCAGTCAGAGCACAAGAACAGATCCAAAAACCACACAACAAAAACCTTCCCCAAAACCAGAAACACAAACCCTGACTTTCACCACCTTTTCCAGGGAGCTGCTGTAAGCCTGGCTGACTTGAAGCCTCTAAGGGAGAATATTTACCAGCTAAGTTGGTGAAATTCAGCAAGTATTTACCAAATTTGCCCTTTTTTTCCCCTCAAGGAAGATGGTTTAGCTTTGCTGAGATTTGAGGACACATCTGTTCATCAGTGCTGAGATAAAGTCCTTGCCACTACACGAGAGCCAGAAGAGCTGGTGCGTTTGTCTGGAACATTCAGCACAGTCCTTACTGTAGGTAACAGCATTTTGAAAGACACCAAGTCTTAAGTATTTTTCTCCTGAAACAGAGCTGAGTTACTTAAAATGGGTATTTTACATTTTAAAGATTTAATTAAGAAAAACTTAAAACTTTTAAAACCATTGTTGCTGTGACAGTGCAAACAGCATACAATTTATTGCTCAACTTCTGCATGGGTACATACATTAAGTACTTAAAAACCATTTTATACAGATTTTTTGTTTTTGTTAAAGCTCATGTAACAGCTGGGTGAAAATACAATGATACCAATGCTAAAACACTCTGTAATAAATACAATGGAAATGATAAACTAAGAACTGTCAGTTTGTGGAGGAGTAATTACACTGGTATAAACTAATTACAACTACAGACAAAGCTCTGAGGACGTGGTAGAGCCAGAACCTACTACATAGTGTAAAGTACAACCAATGGCACCTGTTAACTGTGTGGTGCTGTTTAAAACCCAAAGCCATTGGAATGTGCTACATCCAGCTGGAGGATGGTAGAGAAGCAAAGCTTTTACTTCCATCAATGCAGCCAGTTCAGATGCACCAGAAGCTCAATACAGATGTAGTGTTGGAGAACAGGAATTTCAAAATGTGTGCTCTGGACTTTAGTACAACACAAAAATTTTGGTACAAATAAATCAGTTTAGGGAAACTGAAACTATGTGCAAAAAAAAAAAAAATTAGAATACATACTGTACAAAGCACCATTACAAAACTCTTTACACCGAGAAATTAAATCTTCTGAAACTCAACTGTGAACTGTATATTTGAAATCTACAAAAGTCACTGTTCATAATTAAACATTCATCATGAAAAGCAACAGCATAAAACCATGATGTGACATCTCTCTAAAACAACTAAAGACTGGATAAAGTAAAACCCAGTAAGAGGGACACATTGAAATAAATATTCACATTAATCATGGGGTGAAAGTCCAAGGTTAAAATGCAATATTAGGCTTAGCACCTTTTTGAGGGGAAAGTAGCTGACATCATCTTGAAACAAAATTTTGCAAAGGAATCAACCCTTTACCATTTTCAGATAAACATCTGACTGGGTGATGAGGTGCTTTAGTTAAAGCTTTCAGACTTTATGAAGGCAGAAAGGCACTCAAAATACTTGGTAGATTCATCCTCATCTGTCAGCTATGGGAAGTCCAATGTACATTTGTCTAATTTTGTCTACAATATATTAAATTTACAATAGTTCTCTGTGGCAGTTAAAAAAATTCTCTATGCCATACCAAAATGTTTGGTAGAAAAACAGATGTACTGCTAAGGCTGCTGTGAAAATGAATGTCATCATCAGCTGATCTTGGGTCTGTATTCTGCAGAGCTCATCTCCTTCCTCCTCAAAAAGCCTTTCATGCCATTCAAGGTGGCCAGAACTACGTGATCAAAAACCCAGCAGGCACAGGAGGCTGCCAGGGAGCAGGTTCCTGGGAGTGAGGGTGGATGGTGTGGCCAGGAGGCACTTCAGAAGCAGTGCAGGGCTGAGCTGTGTGGCACAAATCCCCCCGAGTCACCTCAGAGAGCCCCAATTTCTCTCAAAACAGGAACAAAACAGATTTTACATCTGCCATGGTCTCATCACCAGAGCAGCAAGAGCAGGGGAAAATTTAAAAAAAACCTCCATCAATAATAACTCACATCCCACCTCAGAATGTGCAGGGGCTGAGCAGAGGCTTTGGAGGTTCTGGAATTGTGTTCCCAAGCACAGAAGCAGCTCTGAGTGAGGAACACTGGGTAACAACCACCTGCTTTGTTCTCCCAGGCAACCTGGACAGACAGGGGCAGCTTCTCTGGTAACAGAATTACCTGGAAAAGCTGTAAACTGGGGAGCCCAGGGTGGATGCAAAAATACCACCAACCTTTCAATGTGAGTGCAAGAACCCTCTGAAATTAAAAGCAAAGGGTCTGATGGGTTTCAAACCTGGCTGTCACAGCTAGTCTCTTGGCTTTTTACATCCCTAAGAAGCCTCATCCTGCAGAGGTTCCCAGAATGGGAAGCAAGTCCCTCAGAACAAACCTGCCAGCAAAAGCTGTACAAAAAAAATAACCAAATGAACATGTGGACTTGGCTCACCAGACTCTTACCACAATTCTACAAAAGCAGTCCCTTGCCCACTTTCTAACACAACCCCCAGCAGCAGGTGACTCACTGTGGCAGTCAGGCTTGGCAGAACAACATTTAGTTCAAGCTCCACAGAACAGACAATCAGCTGGTTCCCTGTGACTTACACTGCAAACATGGAACAGCTGCTTACATCCCATCCCTTCAGCATTTTCAACACCTTTGACTTTCTTCTCATTGGCAGTGTAAAAATAGTGCAGATTTGGTGATTAATTGTAACCTAAGTTACAAAAACACAACACTGATTGGAAAAAAACGCTACTTATTCCAAAAATCCTCATGGCTGAGAGGAGAATGGCACCATCTCTTAAGCAGCCTGATTTATCCACACACCACGAGCAGATCAGACAGATCTTAACTGAGAATTTCCAAACTAACATCAAAGTTCAGTTCCCTCTACTGGTAGTGCATTTTATTCCCCTTTGAAGAGATCAACCCATGCTATAATTCATATATATACTTACTTCCATCCCTACAATCAATAAATTATGTGCTCTTACAACCTCATTTCCAAAGCACATTACACATATTTCAGTCAATACACCACTTTTCCTTAGTTGTAACTTAAAACCCACGTGTCATGAGCAGCTGGACAAAGATTACAACATGTTTTACCTGATAAATCTTTAGCATCAACAAATACAGAATATGATTTGGCTGCATTCAAACAAACTTTGGTTGACTGGACAGGATGGGTTCTGAAACAAACTGCTGAAAGGCTTCTGCAGGCAAAGCCCACCAGCACTTCAAGAGCTGAAAAATGCAGTGTTTAAAGTCAAAAGCAACAAAAAATAACTCTTGACAGACTTGTTAGAAAAAAATGCTGTTTTAAAAAAATCAAAACATCTACTGTTCATTAAAAAAGGTTATTCCACATGTTAACACAAGGACTGTACCAAACACAGTCTGTGTCACTCACACTAGAAATTCTGCTGAAGGAATCTGACAAGTGATATAAATAGGACCCCAAAACGTTGGATTCAGAATTCATGCTTGAAAAATATAAAAAAAGCCCCTGTGGCAACATTTACCTTGAATTTACATTGCAGAATATAATGTTTTACTATAAGAAAATGCAGTTAACATGTAAGTGGCTTTAATTAAAAAGGTTAATGATTCTTTCAGCCAATTTTATGCAAAGTTAGAATAATCCAAAATACTTTTTTTTCCAAAAATAGCAGGTATAGATGCTGTTCAGTATCATACATTTAAAACAGGCTGAAAGGTGACTTGTACCGACTGCTGAAGTTGTGTCTTGGTATCTGAGAATAGAAATCAGGTAGGCAAATATAATAGATTACCTCTTACAAAAATAGTAGTAGTCTTTAAGTATAGAATACTGCTTAACTGTTGAAATGTAGGAAAAGTCAGCATTCTGTATGTTCAAGATATTAGTTTTTAATAGCAGCTGAATGATCCTATGGCAGGAACCACAGAACCCATTTTCTTGAAATAAAAAAAAATTTAAAAAAAAACAAAATTAAAAAAAAATAAAAATCCAAAGTTGTCCTTTCCCTCCCAGTGTCCTAGTGTAGCAAAGGGAAAGTTTCCTGTATTTCAAGCATTTCTTGAGTCTTGGCTGAGGGAAGGGCTTTTCTGGCTGACAGGAGTATAAATAGAGTCTGGGAAAGGCTGGGAAGGGTCATTCCACAGCAAAGCCACAGGTCTCCTCGATGGCCGTGAGCAGCTTCTCGTGGAGCTTCTCGTAGCTCTCGTACGGGGGAATGTCGATGCGGTTGAAGCTGTGGGGGGAAGCAGAGAGGATTCAGCTCTAACAACACCTCATTCAGCTGCCAACAGTGGCAGCAAGGCTTAACAAGGCCAACCCAACCCCAGCTCAACACAAGCAGTCTCTGCTTTTCACACCCCTGCTCCGTCAGTGGCACTGAAGGAGGGGGTGACAAAGAAAAAAGAACTCAAAATACACTGACAGCACGTTATTCTGAAGTCACAGACCACAACAGAGGCCTGAAAAAGCCTTACCAGGTATGAGCTTTTGGCAGATTGTTAGTGCTGGCATCAATCTGGTGTATTGTGAACAGTCGTGGGCCTGCAGCACCTGAAAAGCCAAAGGAGATCTCGGTCACTGTTGTGGCATAACATGAAATGTCTTTGTTGCACTGCAGCAACAAGAGAGAAACTGAAACACAAGAAGCTCTGCACAAAGAAAGGTGAAATCATAAACAGGCAGGAAAGAGCTCCAAACAAACTGCCAGGGGTATGGGACAGACTCTCCTCTGCCCACACAGACAGCCCTGCAGTTATTTATGGAAAGATAAGGAACTGATAAGGAAGAATAAATCATGTTTCATACCATGCACTGCATGTTCTAAGTTTTTGATTTAACTGCTCTCACCGTCCCCAGACAACACAAATTACACAGCTGTACCTGTCCCTGTTTTATCACAGATCTTGAATAGCGGCCAATTCCACAGAAATTCCAGAGGAGTTACAATACCAATTCCTTCCCATTTTGTTAAATTAATGTGACTATTAGAGACTTCCTTAATCTCTCTGCTAAAGAAAAAAAGACTGCAGCACAGCAATCCTCTAGACTTGGTATGCACTGAGGATTCCACAAAGGACAGAAGAGGTTTCAAATGCTCGAACTTGAGCAAAATTGGAATCCTGGCCTGAGCAGACAGATATTAAAAATACAATTCACAGGGTCTGTGTTTCTCACGGGGACCCTGCTGTTAAATAAGAGTCTGAGCTTGTGCTGTGTTAGAGCATTTGTTCTAAAAGAACAGGGCACGTGTGTTATCTGGTCCCAGAGCAGTGCAGGTGATGAGAGCTTCTAAATCAGGAATTAAAAACCAGGCTTGTGGAGCAAACACAAGGAGAACCCCACTAAGATTTCAGCTGGTCAGAACTCCTGCCAGAGAAGGAAGTGCAGAACTGAAACAAAAGAGCCATTTGCACCTGAACAACAAGGTGACAAACACACACAGAATGACTGTTTGTGATTGCAATCAGAGCATTAAAATCGCTCTGAAGAAGCCCCAGTGCAGCCTCCCAGCCCCTCCCAGTGCAGCTCAGTTCTGTTCCCCCCCCAGGGTCACCTTGCAGAGCCTTGAAGCCCTGCAGGGGCACTCGGGAGGAGCCCGTCACGAACTGCAGCAGCCGCGCCCTCCTCTCCTCGTCAAACAACTCCACAGCTTTCCAGAACCATTTCACGATGTTGCTGTCTGGGGTACAGTGTTTTAACCTGGTATTTGTCTTCCAGTCATTAACATCAATTTTTCCCAGTCCACAAATGATGAGCTGTAAATTTAAAACAGAGTTATTTGTAGTATTTCATCACCGATCACTACAAAAACGGGTTTGGAGCCAGATGAAGAACTGATGGTGAATAACTGACAGATTTTACACCAAAGGCAAATTATAACCTCTCACTCATCATGTGCAATGCAGAAATAGACCTTGCTTGGTTTGTTTTCAATGTTACCTTTGTACACAAACCCTTTTTCTAAATGGCCTCAATTCAAATTAAAAAAAAAAAACCAGAACAAAATCTCAAACAATTTCGAGCTTATATAAAAGTGTCTTGACCTGTCAGTTAAATAATGGAAGCACAGATTCTACCCCTGTATGAAAGTGCAGGAATAATTCATATTTCAACATGTTTTCTTCTTTCTGGAGCTCAGGCTGTAGTTTGGATGATCCAACTCTGGATCCCCAAAAGGAATCTTGTTCCTGTGATACCACACAGGTGACACAGCCCAGCTTTTCCTGACAGAGCTTTCAGTGCTCCAGGAGATCCACAATGGATCAGGTTAAACTCAATAGGGATATATTATAATTCTGAAGACATTTTCCTGTGACTAAGAACATCGGACCTTCCCCTTTCTTATTCTGCAGCTGTGAAATGATTCTGGGTCAGGGGCATGGCTGTCTCACTGCTGGGAACGAGAATATTTGGGATTAAGGAGGAGCAAACACTGATGTTCCAGCCCAGGGACATGTGAATAATTTACCCTGTGGCCATTTTATATGGCAAAGCCTTCAGCTCCACAGCTGACAGACTGTAATGAGATTGCAGTTTAAAGCAAGCCTGGGAGCTGTGGATTTGCCTTCAGAGGATATTGTTTGGATGCTGATCCTGACATTCTTGTAGCACATTTGTCTGTGACAGCACGAGACAGCACCTTTCCTTCTGCTGGATCTACAGGGCCAGTAGAGTCTGACAAAGCTCTGCTCTGCCAAAGCCCTCAGTGTTTGGGGTGCCTGACACCAGTGAGGGCAGTGCAGGAAGGGCTGGGAGTGAGTGCTGGGAGGTGGGAAACACTGACAGACTCTTTTCCTGGCAGCACAGAATTAAATATCACAAAACTGCACCATGAGGACTTTGCCCTGGGAGCTGTGCTGGAACAGCAGTGCCTGGGACAACCCCAAGTCACTGCAGGGACTTGCACCCTCAGAAACACCCCACAGCTGAAGGCACACTCAGCCTCAGTGGCTGCCTGACCTGGTCACCCTTTCCACTGCCCCTGTTCCATGTGGGAGCACTGGGAACACAGCTCTGGGTGACTGAGCTCCAAGCGCCTCAGGCTTTCACTGTTACACTTGACGACACAACATAACATCGGTGCACTGACCTCTAACTCCTTCTCATCAAATGTCTTCAGCAGATGTTGTGGGATTACTTCATTAAATCCCTTCTGCAGCGCCAGGAACTGAGCTTCAATTCCTCGTAAAAACCGCCAGTTCACATAAAGTCTGTGAGAACAAGTGCAAAGGGGCTTGGTGGGAGATGTGCTCAAACACGACAGACCTGCAACTCACCCAGTCCTGAGAAAAGGGTCTCACCCCACCAGCAAAACCCAACCCCACAGCACCCACAGCTACTTCAACAAGTGAAGGCTCCTCCCCACCACAGGAAATATAAAAACACTCTGGAGGAAGCTGCTGCTGTACCTGACATACTCCTTTTTGTTCTCCTCTGTCACAGGGATGCTTTTGCCGTTGGGTTTCAGCTCGTGCTGGATGATCTCCCCGTACGCGTTGTGCTCCACACAGAACGTGTGGTCCAGCACTCCTGTGATGTCGTTCTCCCTGGTGGGAAGAAATGACAAGTGACTCAGTGAAAACATACTCTGCACAATACATCACAGCCCTGATCTGTCTGACAGAAGCACAGTTTCCTTTTCCAGTGGCATCTCAAAAGTACTGCACGGAAGCCAAAAGGTGAACGCACAGTTTCGCTGTGTTGTATTTTACAAGCATTATCAGAGTGTCAGTGTTTTATTCAGGAACATGTTACTGTTATTAAAATTTAACATATTTTATATAAGAATAGCAAAATCATTAATATTATTATTTGCAAAATTAATAAATTAAAATTTATTATTAATTTACCCCTGCCCCCCCAAATTTGAAAACATTGAGCATTTTTAGCCTTAAAGAGGTTGAATTGTGCAAGAAAGATATTTTTTAAGTCTGCCCGAGCAGGACACCAAAATACACTTCATTTCCACTGGATTTAGGACCATTATCACATAACTGAGGGACACTACAGAGAACATACAGTATCCAGACTAAGCTGTTATGAAGATCAGGGTCCACCAATTCCATGTCATCCAGGGTGATTGGCTTCCCAAGCAACTGCTTATAGAAAGGCAACGTGAAGCCCCCGTCGATGTAGTGCCCATGAAACACAGCCATGCCCATGATCCTGCCCACAAAGTGGAAATAGGACAAGTGTTCCTGGAAAAGAGAGACAAAACCATTGACCTCCAGGTTATGGCTGCTGAGTGTGAGATACAACTGCAATACAAGGTAAAGAAAAAAAAAAAAGTGCCAAACCCAATCCAGAATGGTTTCTGTTTTGTTTTCACAGCACACTGAGCACATTGCTCCCAGTCCAGAAGTCTTAGCAGTAAGAATCAAAATAAACTCAATTTTTCCCAAAGGAAACATAAATCGACATCTTACAGAAAATTAAGAAGATGTTTGACAAGTTTCTTTGATCAGAACTAAAAAGAAATCATCATGTAATTGTACAAATTCAGTGTCCAGCAACCTCAGTGTAAGAATTTGGCTGCTGGGTCTGGAACCCTCTGCAGATACATTTAATTTCTAGTCACAAAACCCCCATTTCCAGAGCTTGGCACCACATACCGGGTTGACAGCAGAGTCAGGGTTGATTTGCAGGGTATAAATATCATCTCTGGAATACTGGAAAAGCCCATAATATGGATTCAGCATTTCATGGGACAACAGGTAGAGCCACTCCCTGGAGAAAATACAATAATTATATTGGTATTTCATAGACAAATGCATTCCTACATGGAGAATATTTTCAATAGTCTGATTTTTTTAATCTGAAGCACAAATGTGAATGAAGTTACCTCTGAACATGCAGAGATTAGGCTGAAATCAGAATTATTTTTACTGACTCAGTAACAGCACCTGACAGCTGATGGATTTCCCAGCTTTCCAAGGTTTTTCTCCAGGAGTTTCTGACTAAGATTCTCCTTCATCCATTACACACTAAGATAAGACACAATGTATTCACTTGAATATACTACAGAGATTTTGGAATCAAACCATTTTGTAATACAATCTGTCTTTAAATAATGGATCTATAGAGTTCAAGTTTTAATTATGTGATCACAAATCAGTAAGTAACAGTCTGAGAATTGGGAATATAATTTTTTGTAAGTGAAAAATAACCTCAGATTATTGCCCACCAACTGCTGGGTTTTAGTCTTTTGCCTCAAACTGCAGTGACAGTTTCCAATAAAGCTTACTTTTGGTTAAAGTTGTGCCACAAACCTGAGTATTTAGTGGTACAAATTCTCAGATACCCAAACTTTACAAACCAAAGAAATTTCAATAATCTCACATGACATATTATGTCTGGTGTGATCTGTAACTGTGCTTTATTTCCAATAAATTAGTTCTTTTTTGATTCAGTTTTTCTTTTAAAAGACTACCTGAAGCTGCATATTCTTCTGACATGCAATCTGTCTCAGAAATTATACTGTAGAAGGAGCAGGGCTGACCCCAGGCTGGCTGCAGGGCACAGACAGAGCAGTCACTGCTTACCTGGCCACACCTCCATAATCCAGCCCTTCCTCCCCACGAAATTTGATCATTAATCGTTTCCACAGGTCTTTTGGCCTCATCTTCATGACTTGCCTGTAGGATTCCTGTAAACACACAACACTTCCTTTTATTAACTGCTATTTACACACTGGAAGCTACTGGTGTGTAGGGAGTCTCAGACTCTGGGTCCAAAGGGGATTCTATAAAGGGGACTATTTTCCTAGCTATCAACCAGTTTCTCAAATCACTGATTGTTATTTCATTTTCTACAGTCATGATGACAATTTGACAGCAGAATTTTCAAATAAAACACACAGATGAGAAGAACCACCTCCCTGTAACATTTCCAGAGGTGACCAGTGATCACAACATTCTCTCTCTCATTCTGACATAACTTATAAAAAGATTAAAATCTGTGTCAGTAAACTCATTTTCATAAAGGCTCATAATTTTTGCAGTCTGCAAAGCCAACACTGGAGCTTCTACTCTGGGCATAACCCATGTGCCAACCTTCAAGGCTGAACGAGAACACAACACTTTCAAGGGCTGGAGCCTTCCCTGCCTTTCCTTTTTGGTTGCTTATGAACTGGTCTGACAAGTCTCCAAAGGGAAGATCAACAGAGATCTTTCTTGGCTGGGAAAAACTGTGACAACACAGTGGGTTGATCAAGTTTGTGGGTGGGGTAAAAATACAACAGGGATGGGTGGGATGGTGAAAGTTCTCAAAAGGACAAACTGTTCTCCAGAAAAGGCCAATGAATTATAACTCTGTTTGATCAAGTGAACAGAATGATTCTGGTGAATAACATCCCAAACCAGAATGCAGATATCTCACTGTGGGCATCTCTGGCCATTCAGGTGCCCAGACAGTTCATAAAATTGTCTGATTCTGGAGAAAAATAAAAAGGAAAAAAAATGCAACCATAATTGAGATTGATGCCAAGGAATCCAAACTCTGAAAAGGAATCCTCCTCACAAGCAATTTTACTTAAGTTACAATGTATCAAAGATCACTAATAATTGTTTGGTGCTCAATTTGTAACATCCCCTCTGGTACAGGCATACATTGAAGGAAGAAGTGAGACGGGACCTTCAGCCACACGAGGTGCTTGACTCCTTCCTCAGTCCCTGACACAGGCTCTGCATCTCCTGCCTCAGTGAGAGCTTCCCTCGCTTTTCTCCTCCTCTACAGCGTAAATACACCTCCTCCCATTCCCTGACTGCCTTGACATCCCCTGGAAATGCTTCCTCTTCCCATAAAACTCCACCTTTAACCGCAGCCTTCACGATCCCATCCTGGTGAACCAACAACCCTCCTCCCCCTCCCTCAACGCTAAGGAACGGGGCCAAAATCTCCAATTACCTCAAAAATCTCCTCCCTGGAGACCTCGATGCGACAATGCCCGGCCTGAGGCTGCTGCTGGGACAGCTCCTGCCTCAGGATCTTGAGCTTCTGCACCAGGTCCCGCTTGTACCGGGGCACCGTCAGACACTCGGCCTCGTCCGGGAGGGGACACAGGGACACCACCTGGGGCTGCTGCTGCTGCTGCTGGTCCTTGAGCTGGTTCTGGCGGCTGGGAACACACACAGCTGGCTGCAGCCATTCAATCCGTACCTCTCCTCCTAAAGGTTAAGGCTTGGGGTCTAAACTTACTCCCAATTTATTGGGATTATTACGGCGATGACGCTGAAAACGTCCGGGGCCAGCGAGGAATAAATTCAGGGAGATTCTTGTAAGACTAAAGACATGTGGTTCTGTCTTTCTTGGCAACTGTCAGTTGTTTTTAGGGCTTGTTATTTCTATTAGTGCTACTCTACAAAGTATGTAAAAGGTTACAGCACAGACAATAAGGTATTATCCACACAGTTTTACTACTAAGCTGCTGACATTGAATTTCTCAGATACCATTTCCATATTTCCTTTGCGTGTTTTCCCTTCCTCCATTTTAAAAATCAGGGACCTGCCAAACACTCTGCCTCTAATCTACAGTCAATACCATAGTCTGTTTTAAATGGCTTGTCTGGAAAAGAGAAAGCTTACAAAAAGATGTTTGTACTGGCAGCTTGGCAGGGACCTTGTCCCTTGTACCTGGCCTAGTCTGGACCACAGGAATGTGGGAGTTCACATGGAACCTAATTGGCACAGATAAACAAGTACTTTTACTAGCAGCTCTAGGAGATTTTGTAAATCTGACTTCTTCCTAGGAAAAGTGAATGGATTGTGTTGCAGAGGTGTCCTCTCTGTTATTCCTTGCACACAGTGAGTGGATATTTTTGCAGCTTTTTAGTATGGCATTCCCAAACAACTCAGGATAAAACTGCATTTCCCCTAAACCATGAGAATATCTCTGTGTGGAGCACGAGAATACCCTAAATTCACTGGATAAATAAGAAAGGTTACAATTTAGAATATTTTCCAGTGAACTTTTTTTTTTCCTCAACAAAGACCAAACAATATTAGATGGGACCAAACAGATTTAATGTATTTTATCATTTCAGCCTACTGTGTGTTTGTTTTGAAACTCCTCTGAGCAACCAAAATTCACCTCCAGCAGCTTTTGCCACAGGAACATCCAGAACCAGCAAGTGATGAAGGGGAGGGGGTGTCCCAGTTTGCCCAGTGGCTCTGCACAGACAGTCTGGGATTTGCAAACCTTCCTAGAGCGATTCTGCACAACCCACCCTCCAGGCAAGCTACCGCCAGGGAATCCTTATCAGTCATCCCTACAAGCCCAACATACAGAAACCCTGCAAGGGCACAGGGTGAGTCCTCCAGCAGTAACTCCAAGCTTAGCAATAACAACATCTCTTTATTCCTGGGCTTTAAGGAGGGAATAATGCACTGAAATCCTACTTTGTTGCCATGTCCTGGGATGCAGGACTTCAGAAGTCAGCTCAGCGCTGTTATTGCCAGTGTTCTGTTAGCTTCTGATGTATTTTACATAAGAAATTATTTGCAAGCTGATCACATTGGTCTTACAATAAACTACATTTATCTTAAGTTTTACTTCCTGAAAAACCAAATAATTGCAATAATTTAGAGACACACAGTCTTTGAGGTTCCAGAATGTCATCTGTAAATGGTAATTTTCACTTGGGATTAGTTTTAAACATGAATCTCATTTGAACTGTGTTTACTTGACAGAAAAATTAAAGCAATATCCTTATTCTGTCTTCAGAGCTTCCTAATTCCACAAGGAGAAATATGTGAAAATATTCCTTGTATATGTCTACTAGGGAAGGTCATGTTTATATACTAAGGTGACTATCCCTCTATACCGCCCTAAGGGTAAAAAAGACACAATCCCCCAAACACAAAGTCAGGCAGAGTGAGCCTTAAAAGAAATGTAATCTCTGAAATGAGCATAAACTTAGGATCTAAGCATCAAATTAAACTATTATTTTTCTCCTTCTAGTAGTTCTCAAAATAAGGAAGTACTAGGAGGAGAAAAATAAAACAACATCCTCCATATTCCACTAAAAATAATCAGTGCAGTATTAGCTGAACAATCTGCAGTGCTCAATGTCATTAAATCTCATTTCTCAGTTTGTTTTCACAGCTGAGTGACTATGCTTGAATCCTTACAGTGCTTTAAGGATACAATAAATACTTTTCAGGTGCCATAACTATCAGGATCTATCACAAACTCTTGGTCAATATTTTAAAACAGAGCAGGGTGAAAAGTTTGATTATTTTCATAATGTCAACACTGGAAGAACAAACAGCTTTACCCAGCTCAACAGAAAAGTATCACTGAGAAAAACCTTGTTGTTATGCCTTTGCACCTAAAACACCCATCCCACCCAATACTAAACTTATTTATTAGATAATCCACAAAATGACAGGCTTAAGGCAAACTACTTTTTTTTGTGTTGCTGTTTTTGAAAGAACAAATAACGAGGTGGGCTTAAGGCAGGGGAAGCTTTCACATATCCTGTTTGGTGCAATAAAAGAATAAACAGCAGAGATGATTTATCAGGCAGCAGACTCTGCTGATGACACTGCTGGGTGAGTTTCTGAAATCCTTCCCTAATGAAAGACAGATGGACAAATGAAAAAGTACTCCTGCAGTGTGCTGAAGTTTAAATAAATGCAAAACGGTTCTGTGGTTCTGGAAATTAAAAGTCAAATTGGATTTTCCAGCTGACAAAGGTGGCTCTGTATCTGCCCTCCACAATCCATGTACAACTGGCCACTGTGAGCCTTCTGCCATTTCAAAATTAACCTCCCTGTGAAGTTTGTCAAATACAGCCCAGCTGACTGAGTTTTCTATAGTTTAAGATTTGCACTGTTGTAGCTAAGAGGGTCTGAAGTTTTTAAGTAAAATACCTAAATCTGAATTGATCTGAGGAACTTTTTTGTGTTTCCAACATGAACATGCTCCTTCATTGCTAAGTTTTTCCCAAAATCATGTCCATTTTAAATCACCAAATTATATTTAGATAAAATTAGTAGTGACTCTTTGTTTTAAATTAAAAAAAAACCAACAACCAAGTAAGTGTCTGGATGGTAGGAGCCTACTAAAGTCCTGTACCATAAACATATAGGATTTCTCTAAACAAAACACATATTGGTCAATACTTCTCCCTCCTGGGGTGTGAGGTTGGACTGTGTATTGGGCAGAGGCCAGACAGCTTTTGTGTAATGCATAGAAGACATGTTGACTCCTGGATATTACTTTCCATTCCTCGGTTTTGTCTTTTCAGTGCCTGTTCCCATTATTCTTTCCTTCAGCTTTTCTTCCCAATGATTCACTTCCTCAAAGGACTGTTCCTCCCCCTTGCTCCTCGCCCAGGACTGCCTGGCTTTCCCTGTAACCAACCCTTCATTGTTTCTTCCACTTAACACCTACTCAACCCTTTACAGGTGTTTCCCAAGAGTATCAAGAGGTGTCAGGGAGAAACAATAGAGTCAAATTCCCAAATAGCCTGGACAAGCCGACAGCCACGTCTGGGCAAAAAAAGTGTTGGTCTCTTTTTGGTTTCCATTTTTAGTAGAAAATCCCCAGTGTGTAATGAGTGCCGAGGGAACTAAACAAGAGCCAGAACTCGTTTGGGTTTCCTCTTCTCTTTTTAAAACTGTGATATGAAAATGTGATATCAAAACACTAAGGCAGGAAAAATGCACTTCCTATTCTGTTTCGGTTTTTTTTAACTAAGAAACTGAGTTAAATTATTGTGGTCTTATTTTGAGAACATCCCAACTAGTCCTACCCTAGAACTGAAGGGAGGAGCTGAATTATTTCTCCTGTATTCCAGGAGAATAGTTGGGCACTTGTGCACTAACTCATCACTATTTCACACCACTGGCTCATATGTAGCTTCGTATTTTAAAACAAGTTTTCCACAACTGAAAGTAGAATGAAATATAAAGAAAACCAAGTGTCTCTCTTGCTGTTAAGAAAAAAAATATCTATGGGCCAATCTTCCCTGCCCTCAGCATCACGACAGCCACATTCCTGCCTAAATGCTCCTTGAGGTTTTTTTCTCAAGAGCAACCTAACTTGTCTTTGCCGTGTAATAACTTGAGCCAGACTTTAGACTCACTTCAAGACCAAGTGCAGGTTTGCTGAGAGCCGCGGGTCTGTGAACTGTGTCGTCCTGTTGTTATGGTCAACAAAATAAACTCTGCCTGTGGCTGTATTTCGGATCTCCCATCCAGGAGGCAGTGGACCAAGCTCTTCACAATTGATGTTGCTAAGATCCCTGTGAAAACAAATATAAAATGAAAAATACCTCAGCAATTGGCCCCCGAGCCAAAGAAGAGTAAATGTAACAGAACAATTCCATGAAGTCTGAGAAAACGTATTGTTTCAGAAACTTGATCTGTTCAGCTGGAATCTCTACTCCCAAGGTGCAAGCCCACCACAGCAAAAACACACCCCAGAACACATGCCATGGGGAAAAGAATCCTTATCAAATAACCCTCATTTTTACAAACTTACTTCAGCTGTTAAATTAACACAGGCTTCAAACAAAAATAAAGACCGTTGCCACATTTGTCACAACGGAATTGCAGTTCTGCACCAATTCTGACTGAAAACGTTTGTTAAACAACATCAGTCACGTAAGGAACTGTGAATTACACTTTATAACCTCCTACAAAACAAAACTCTGTTTCTGAAGAGTTATTATGGGATGTGTCTATGGCACAGGCAGTTTTGACCCAGAACCCCAAGTGCTAGAGAGAAGCAATCAGCTCTCTGATGAAACACTTCAAATCAAGAATTACATGGGCAATGACTCAGCTCTGCCCTGAGCAGTGCAGAGGTGGCTCAGCAGGTCTCAAGAAAAATTCTGCTGAAATTAGGAAGATGTAGATTCATTGCAGAGCTTCACTGAAAATAGAAGTTGTCTCCACAATGTACACAGTTCATGGACATAATTCACACCTCAGATCCACCACTCTGTCCAGGGCAGCTCTTTCTAAAGGTTTTCAGCTCTCCAGCATCTTGGGAGGGAGAGAAGAGCCAAGGGACAGAATGGCTATAAAGGGGATTCCAAGGACTGAGGAGCCACCAATGGAAACATGGGGCTGTGGGATTGAACTCCTGCTGCTGAACCATGGGGCTCACTTTTGCAGACTCCACGACTGTGGCTATTAAGCATAAAAATACAATATTCCTTAGAAATTACATAAACTCCATCCTCATGCAAACAGCCAAATTTGTTCTCAGAAACACTCATGCAGTTTGAGCTGCCACACCTCAGGGCAGAGCTTACTTAGATTGCATACAAGAACTATCACACCCAAATTTAAGGATTAGATCTTCATATAATTTTTTTAGAGTCTGGTTTTGTATAATACACAAGTCAAGGACTTCCCAACACAGAACTGCAAGTGTGTCACAGCATCAAAGCAAGGTATAGTCTTGTAACACAAAAACAGTAACAAAAGAAAATTCAAACCACAATGAAGCAGTGGCCATAAGGCATTTTAACCTTCCTGGGACACCCATTTCCATGGGAAGGAACACAGGAAAACCAGCAGCAACTGACAAAGGTACTCCAGTTCACTGGCTGCCAATTTCAAACCACACACATCACACCACCATCCACAGCAGACTTTAGGAAACAAGTGTTTCCAACAGGATTTCTTGGTTGTTTAAAGAACAGAAACTACCAATAATTTCCATTATCTTCTCAAGCACATCAGAAATAATCACGTGTACAATCATCAACAGTATGTCCACGTGTATCATGCAAATAAGGACATGGAATTAAAGAGATTTCAGATTTGTTTTCTCACAGGTGTTGAGACAGCTGCAACAGGAACAGCAGTTTGAGTGTTTCAAACCACCACAGTTTTCACTGAAGTATCTCAATAAAACTTCTTTTGGAAGTATTCAGATTCTGCTTTTTGTTTCATAATTTTTCAAAGTATTAAAACCTGGACTTGGCTCTAATTCACATGTAAAATCCAGACTCAGTGAACTATAGCTGTTTTCAAAACACCACTATATTTATTTCTTGATTTTTCCATCTTTGCATTGAAGAACTGAGGAAAAGACACTAATTGATTTTGATGAGTAACTTGTTAAAACGATGTATTAGGGACCAAGAATCAGAAATATAATATCAGACAGAGGAAATTCTGGAGAAGAGCACTGCTTAGATGATTTTGATTTGCAGTCTTAGGGGTACTTCCATCATTCTTACCTGGGTACTCTTGGATCGTGCCATGTGCTGACACCAGTCTGAGTGTGCAGAAAATAGACCTGGCCTTGCTGAGTCGTCCTTTGCTCTGTGAAGTCAAGATAAATTAATAAACGTAAGAACAAAAACACAAGATGAAAACTCACACAAGAGGACAGATCTCCCTAAACTAAAGAACCAAAAGGATCTTGCGTACGAGGAGAAGACACAACCCATCTTCCCAATTTCTGGCCCCACCCCCCAATTTAAAACCGTGGCTTTTCCTACCATATCCTTCAGGCAGGTCAGGAGGAGTGTGCAAGTGTGTCCTGCTCATGTAGTTCCTGTGCCTCTGTGACCTGACCCTCCTCTCTGCCAGCCGGGGGTCCGACGCCTGCCCGCAGGTCGCGCCGTTGGTGCCCGTGATCGGAGTGTTCTCGTCCACAAAGCAGCTCAGTGGCCTGCCTGGGCTGGAGTATTCAGAGGCTGGCCTGGGGGGAAAGGGGAAAATTGTACCCTGACTGGACATGGGTCACAGGACACACACACCTGCTGGGAGCTTCATCCAGGGGCTCTTGGGGAATCTCTGTGGGAGGTGTTGACTCGCGGAGCAAGAGCAGAGCTTCTGTTCTGTGCTCCCCAGAGGAACCAGTAACCTCCTCACCTCTAAACCTTCTCACCTTGCCTTGATATGGTTCAGGAAGTGATCAGGCCTCGTTATTCCTTCTAACTTTTAAGGAAGGATGTTAGACAGGGATGGTGTAAAAGGGCTAAGCAAGATGAAAAGCTGTTGCTCGAGAGCTCGACTGGCAGAGGAAACACTGAACTGTGTGATTTCATATCTCAGTGCTGCTTTCCAAAGGATTTAAAATGGGTTAAAGGGGGATTGACAAGGTCACTTGAAATCCCCAAAACAAATTATACATTTTGCATTTGTTTTGCTACTGTGGACGTGTCTAGAGCTTAGAATAGGTATTTTAACATACCAGGAAAAATAAAGATAGGTGAATTAAAAAGCTGTTCAGTCCTTTCACTCCAGAACTGCATCAGAGCTGGCAGTGTCAACATTACAGATTATTTTAAGTCAAATATATCCATGCAGAGACCAGAATAATACTGAGATAGAAGAGACATCCTGCAGGCACAGACAGTCTGCAGAAGAGTCTGAAAAATACGCAGTGACACTGTCTGCAACTCAGGTAACAAGAAAAGTGGTTTGAGGAACAGCTTCACAACACACACCTACAGTTATCAGAAAAGGTGTTTGAAATTATTTTGAAACCTGCTCTGTAACAACCAGCTTTAACTGTCATGGCCATGGCATGGACAGAGGCAAGGTCTGACAGCTACTCATGGTCCGATTTCTTCACCCCCTTACAATGTCTGCACATTGCATATTGTCATGCCTGTATTTATAGAGTTCTACCCAAGGCACCTCTATGAGAAATCAAAGATGCTGCTATTAGGGGAGGGAAAAAATCCGGCCAGAACGATCTTCTGAGTTAAATATTAGGCTGACTGAAGGAGTAGGATGCTAAAGCAGGGAAATATAACCTTGTGCAGAGTGACTTGGGGGAATGACCAACCCCCCTGTTAGAACCAGCTGGAATTGCTTGTGCTCAGCAAGCAAACTCCACCCCATGCAGAGTGTCCCCAGCCACCCCTTACCGTGTGGGTCTCTCCCACTGGGTCGTCCGTGTGATGTGATTTAAATACTGGATCCTTCCAGAAGCAGTCCTCCTCTCCTCCCACCTGCAACCCAGGCAGCCAGAGATAAGGCAGTGAGTGGTATTTCCAGGAAACCAGGGCACAAAATGTTTCCAACATAAATGCCAGCTCAGGAAGACTTACACTGTTATGAATCATGGTGGCTGAACAAGGTAACAGGAAACAACTGAAAGCTGAACTCAGAAATGATTTAACATATTCTTCCCTTGGAACCAGGCACACCATTAACAACATCACACCTTCATATTTCCATAACTGCTTGAATTCTAATTAAATCCAAGTAGCCATATAAAGAAACTTCTCATAAACATCATGTTTAATAATGTATTTAACTTGTTTTGACCACTGACTCTAACAAAGTGCTTTCATAGCATCTTCACACACTACTTGCTTTCATTAAAAAGTCAGCTTCAAATAATGTGACTTTTTAATTATTATTAATTTTGCACTCCAAAGTATACAAGGCTGTACAGGAAGCTTTGCAGTTACACAATTAAGTGAGCAATATTTAACCAAGGAACATTTTGAAGTGAAAATTCAGAAGCATTTTCAAAAATGTTTTTGACTTGTCTGAACTCCAAATTAATGAAGGAATGCAGTTTAGGATTCAGATGATAATTTGCATTTCAAAATTCATCATCTGAAAAGTCAGTTTCTCCTGACTTTACCTGCCAAGACTCACAGTCAGAAGGTCTGTGTTTGCTCTGAATAAGGTGCTGACAGCATCAGAACCCAAACCAGAGCATTTTTCTGGGTTCACAGAACAGTTTTAGTGATAGTGATGTCATTAACTCACACAGGGACAAACCAGAACCCTAAACCCAGCCTCTGGCAGATAAATACAGCAAGAACTCAGGCTGCATTACCTTTTCCAATCACGTTTTCTTCACTGTGATATCCATGGAAGAAGGAATGATCCATGTCTTTATCACAGTGCACATACCTCTGCAGGAGGCCCTGTGATCACCTCCTTGCTGCAAAACTACCAGATACACACTTCAGTTTGCTGGCTGGGATTTACCACTGTATTAGTTGATCAATTGTATAATTTGAGAGGCATGTTTTCTCAGACAAGTATAATTTCCCAATGCATTTATTCATCCACATCACCTCCCTATTAACTGAACTGCTGTGTGTGTCCTGCTCCTGAATGCAAAACTGCAGAACTCTGAGTGCAAGAAGAAAAATCAAGTCATCTCCTTGTCCTTACTGCAGAAGCGTGGTGTGTGAGCTGTGTGTTCACACCACAGTGATGCCAACTTACCCATCTGGTAAATCATTGTCGAACAACCGACTGCAATCCACGACCTGTCCTCCTGTGCCTATTCTGTCTCTGGACTGGAGACTTACTGTGAGGATAATAAAAGAATTATTAAAGATATGACATAAGAATGCAAGTTAGAGTTGCATTTGAAAGAGAAAATTGGTACAGCTTGGGAGGACTAAGCTGAGACACGTTCTGGATGTTTTTTTCCTTCTCACAAATCAAAGATAGTTACACAGGAACAGTGTGTGTTTTCATACATGGAATCCTCTATGTCCAAAACGTTAGCTTAAAGAATATGAATGTAGGTTAAGGCAGAAAAAGAAGTGAAACGTGAAGTTGCCATCAACCCTTCTCCATGTGAGAAGGACTGTGACACTCAGCTGGTGGCAGCAGGGGGTTCATGGCTGGGACAAGGCAACAGAAGAGCTGGTAATAGAAAGGCCTAAAATAAGGAATTCTCCAAGTTTTTGGCTCCTTCTTATTTTTATTGTGTGCCCCTGGGTTTCAACATCCTGGCAAAATTCACCTGCTAGAAGCACTTCACATTGGGTTTATGGGCTGCTTTCTACCACCAGTGGTAAGAGGTCAAATGCAGCCCACACAAAGCAGTTCTCAGCACCCTGAAAAGCCCCCACTGTCCTCAGCAAAACTGCTTCACTTGCTTTTTAATTTATTTTTTTTTCTTTACACGATTCATTGTAGTGGATATTTATGCCTGAAGCTTTTGTACTGCAATTACGAAAACAAAGATTTTTTTTTAGGCTGCTTTTGTTCCCAATATCACAATTTGCAAATGTCCCATCTGATAATTTATGACACTTGTGTTCCTGCAGGGTTGGGGTGGGTTTTTTTGATGTTTTGTTAGGCCTTCAACAATAAAACAATTGCTTAAAAAGCGAAATACGTGCTGTGGCCCACATTTCTTGAGGTGGCACTAACATACCCCTGGACAACTGTCTTCAAGTCCTATTTCCATAGGCAGTGAAATGGCCTTACAGACCTGAACCTGGACACAACCAAACTTAGGGCAAGATCACAAAGTTTAAGAAGCTGGGAGCAGAACTGGCAGCTTTTGCTGACAATTTGGGCCTCCAAATTTTCAACAACATGTTTGGAAGCTTAGAATTCAACAGACCAACCCTGCAGTACCTGCTGCATTCCTAATCCAAATTAACTCCTAGTATCCACATAGACTAACGTTACAAAACAACTTCTTAGACAGAAGGACACCTTTAATTTCAAACAAACCAAAATTTTAGGTGATGTTATTCATTCTGCAGCGACCCCACACATCACAAGTTCCCATGGTTGCACGTAGGCAAGGTTTGGCAAGCAAAGCCCACAGACAAAAAGGAAACTAAACAGAGGCACAATTTGTGCATGGCTTCATTTTGGAATAAGTAAGGGCTCATTTTTTTCCTGCAGTGTCACCTCAGAAATAAAATGGTGGCACAGAAGAGGCCACAAGATTAATACAGTTCAGGTGTCCCTGGACCCACAACATTCCCTTTTCTTCCCTCTTTGAATATAACACAGGGATTTAAGATAAAGGTGCCCTTGCTCCCTGTACCAAGGCAAACCCACTGTGCACTTGACTTGCAAGACCATCATTTGCTGAAGGTATCAATTAAATTTTCATACTGGTTTCAAATCTTGCACAGTCTTCTAATTTAAGACAGCTTATCATTCAGAGAACTGAGAGTATATTTATAATTTATTCTATCTCCTTACCTATTTTTACCCTAGATTTCTCCACCACCTAACAACTGCAGTGGAATTATTTAGTTTTACTCAGGCTCATTCACCCATTCAACAAAACTGCATTTGAGAAGAAAGATTAAAATATAAGAAGATTAATACTGACAACTTAAATAAAACAAGACAAGAGTCTCTGGAATTCCACCAAGGATCCATTAAATTAAAACAGAGCCATGACTGAGCAAACCTGATCTTTCTGATGATAAGAACAGAAAGCAGAACACACAGATGTGTGTTCTGGGTCTCTGCTGTAACCTGACAAGGTGTTTTTTTCTAGGTTCAATGCACAGTCCAGCAGCTCCTGCTGTTTATGGATCCCAACAGAGCCAGGGCTGCTCTGGCTACACCACCTTGCATGGGCACAGCAGGTTCAGCCAACCCATCAGTCCAGTCCCTGCCCACCCTGCTGACCAGCTCTCCCTCACAATTGCTCTCTGAAGTCTCTGTGCCACTGCACACTGCAGTGGATTTGCCCCAGGCTTCCCATCTGGCATCCCAGGAGCCTTGAGACCTTTGTGCTTTGGGGTGGGGTTTTTGGTTAAGTTTTTTTTCCTTTAATGAATGCCAGCATTCCCAAGTGATGATGACCAGGCTGTGTTGCATACTCTGGAGGGCAGCATGAGAGCACAGTCCCTGCTCTGTGGTGTGGGCAGAGCAGCTCCCTGCTCCCAGCACACCTGGACCAGCTCTCCTGCCAGCAGGACTCAGCTGCCTCTCAAAAGGAACCCCACAACCAAAACCCCCCACACACACCCCATGGAAGCTCAGGAGACTCACTGGAGCAAACCCAAAAAGCAAACCAAACCCACAACATAACACACCCTGGAACAGTGACTGGTTTATCTTTTACTCTTCTGTGCAAGCTTAAATATTCAAGAGCCTCAAGTGTCAGCAATGCACTGACAATTCCACATTTCTACCATATTTGAATCTCCTGTGCCACCACACTCTTAATGCTGTGCAAGCACTTCCAGGTCAGATGCAGCCAAGACAGTTAAACCAACATGAAGAGGTGAAGTCACAGGTGTTATTCAACAGAACTCTTCATGGAAAGCAAACAAACACTCTGAAGCCCTTATGTGGTGACTGATGCTTCAGTGTTTTCCCTGGCTGACAAAAGTGCTGCTTGGGTATCAATTGAACTCGGAAATGAACATAAAACTGAGCATGAAAATTCACTTTTCTTTGCCCCATGTCCAAATACTCTCATTAATATCTTGCTACAGAAATAAAGACCTTCCTCATCCTGACCAATTTTGGACTTAAGTGGCCTCTTAGAACACTGCCTTCACAAAGAACTGAGATTGCACCAAAAAGGGAGTGTTTATGAAACTTTTTGTGGATACTCATTTTTCATTTTGCCACCTTCTTTTCAATTCTGAAGTTATTTAAGGTTTATGAGTACACAGGATGACAAAGCACAGTTACTGAGGCTGGTGACAGACTTGTTAACAAGCTGTGAAAACACAAAATGAATTGACCAAGTCACCCCAGACCAATTCACTCCTGTTACAGCGAGATGCTTCACCCTTTCAGAGGAAGCACAGCTTTGCTGGGACTCTAAATGGCCAAGAATTTTGCAGTCAGTTTTTCACAGGGAGCTCAGGCTCAAACTGTCACTCTCCTTTACAGTGAAATTAAAAACTTGCAATAATTTTACCATCAATGGTCTTATTTGCCCCGACACTTAGAGTATTATTTTGGTTTGGGTTTCTTTTTGGGTGGTTTGAGCATTTTGTTTTGGCTTGTTGGAGGGAGATGTTAATTCTCTACACACATACTTCTAGCCTGAGATCCAAATGGCTCTGGCAGGAGACACTTGAAGAATTCAACACAGAAAACTGACATCAAGGAAGGGTATTTCTATAGTTATTGCTCAGCTCCAAGGGAACCAAATGACAAAATCCTTTACTTACCCACTATCTGTCCTCTAACAGTATCGTTGTCATTTGGCCCAAGCTTGCACAGATCCAACCTCTGGTCTACAAAAGAAGGACACAAAGGGTAAATCATACAACAAAACACCCTCACAAACCACCAAACCAACTGCAATACAAACCCCAGCAAAACCCCAATTAACTGTCACTCTGTAAAAGCCTGTGCATGCAAGTTGGGGCTGCAAGAGAAGAAACAAGTCTTTAGCTTACTTACAACCAGTGTCTTTAAGGCGGTTGATTGCGTTTGAAAGAAGCCTCACACAGCCCAGAAAACCAGCTCCCTGCTTTTTATGAATTTTCTTGTGATTCCACACACTGATTGTTATTGAATCCGACTTCCCAATATATCTGAAAAACGTGGAAAAACAGCCCTGTGAATGGCACTTACTGAGCACTCTGAGGAGACTCCAGAAATCATCTTGGGTGGGAGGGGGAGATCAGCAACTACTACATTAAAAATTTCACACACACACTGTGACAGCAAGAAGAGAGCCAAGTCATCTGCAGGTAATATGTACACATTATACTTTAATGGAAGCATGTCTTATGAAGGAGCTTACTGGAATACAAACTAGTCTAAAAGCCTGATTCTGGAGGAGGCATTCACGTGAACCAAAGTCTGTGAAATCTGTTTAAACCAGCAGCACGAGCAGGCTGAGGGCTGGCCCTGCACCACAGCTCTTCAAGCAGCTACAAACATGCTCAGCTTCATGCCCCTGCTCAGCCACCAAAGGGGATGGAAATGCTCGTGGCAGCAATGTCTGGGAGCAGTGGGAGCAGGGAAAGCAGCCCAAACACTGGGACAGCAGCTCAGCATCCTCCTGCAGCTCCTCAGGGGCTGCTCTTCCAACCCCCAGGAACGCAGGTCACCCTCCTTTAGAGCCTTTCTGAGCATCCAGGGGGAACACAAGGCAAACTAAGTACAGTTACCAAAGCTTTGGGGAGCTGGTTTACTGTTAGCAATGTATGTTTGGGACATACATCACATATTACAACCATGCCAAAAGCTTCATAATCTATTTCAGCTGAGATGTGCCCCCCCCCCCCCGCCCCTCCTCACACCATTCCCACTGGCAGGCCTGGCAAAACCTCTCACTGGCCTGGGGAAACCTGCACACTGTGGGCTATTTTATTTTTGCCTTTTTTTGTTGTTTGTTTGAAGCTTTGTTCTTCAGAGGCAATTACTTTGGGAGCTAGTTTTTGTTTTCAAAACTTTCAGAGGACAATTTCAAAACACTCCAGATAAATCAGTGATTGCCAATACTCAATTATTATAGTTGTTTCAAGTTGAGGGAAATGAATTTGTAACTATGGCTTAGGTCCCAAGAACTGCTTGTAGTTCTCCCTTCCCAGACCACAAATTCTGGCCTTAGTTTAGTTCCAAGCGCTTTTTTTGTTTGTTTTTAAATGAAAAGTGATCAAACTCACTCAACCAATGTCTAAATACATCTCCCCACTGACTGTGGCTTTAAAACATCTTTTCAGAAGGATAGAAATGATACTGTCAAGGTTGGCAAACCAAATAATTGAACTAACTGTCATGGCTTAAAATTACAGCTGTGATCACGTTAACACTTCTCCCATTTTTCCTTTTCCAAAAAGCAGAACTTTGACAACTACTTTTTCCCACCTGCAGACAGGGACTGACCCAAGAAGACAGAGAAGCCTGAAGGCTTAAAATAACCACTGCACATTTAAACAACAAAAAAACCCCACAAAAACCTCACACAAAACACAGACTTCACACCAAAAAGCCCCGAAGTTTTTTGAATACTAAACGAATTGTATGATATAGGTCAGATTTTTGGCCTTACAACCTTGACAATGCCAATTTTGCATAAAGAAACAAGATGAGGATGGGTATTCACGTGCACAACTGCAGTCTACAATGTTTCATGTACTTAAAATAAATTCTTATGAGAACAAGTTAGGTGCACTTAAAAATAAAGACTTATCATGACCTGTCTTGAATTTTCCAGTTTTCCTTGTTGCTTTAAAAAAGTCAAAGGTATATGGTTAAACACAATTTCATAACACAACAGTTTGAATAATATGTAGAACAGCTGAATACACAACACAGTCTCCAAGAATGCCTGTCATGGTTCAGGGTGAGGTTCCCATGGTTGGGATGCAGAGAATTGCAATCCACAACAAGTAGGTGAGGACTTGGTATCACTCCTGGAACCTACTTTGATTTTTGCACTCAGAAACCTGGCTGGTTCACACATTTAAAGGAAATAAGCAAGAAAAGTTGCATTTTCCAAACAAAAATGTCCTTTTTTATATATATAAAGGAGGAAAAGAAATAGTTAAGTAACTTCTAGTTGGCTTCAGCAAAATAATCTACATTTCTGCATAATTTCAGGCATGAAAATCCATGGTTGCATTTAGAGAGTGACAGTAGGACAAGCTGACATTTCCAATTCATTTGGTGGATAAGTTACATTTGTTTTACATCATCTGGCAATAAAGTTCCAACATAAAAGCCTGAGCTAGGAATTTTATTTTTTATTAAAAAAGAATGTTCCAAAAAATAAAGTGCAACAAACCAAACCAGAAACAAAAACCACACCCCCCATTTTGTTGGATGACTCTCTCTTCCTCCTCATAATTAAAGTTCTTGGAGCTTCTTTTCCTTTTCTTTTTTCCTCTGCCCTATCAGCAATATCTATTTCACAGCTTCAGGACTTCAACAGAGATAACAGGACTAGTGTTAATGAAATGGGAATATAAAAATCCAATTTCCACAGACATTTTGTTAACTTCTGTATTTTCTGAATCTGCAAAAATTAGGGGTCCAGATAAGAACTAAACATTCAGAAATTTTAATTTCTCTACTCTTAACACTTCCACTTTTCTTTACTGGAAACCTCTAAAATGTTTTAATAACATTTAAAACACAGGGACAATTGTTACTTTGTCTAAACAAGATTATCTTTGCCAAGGTGGTATTTCCTTCTGAGACAATATCACCCAGCAAGGTTTGGTATCAAGTGACTTCTTACCCCAGGGCATTATACCCCCTTTCCCTGAAGAGTTCAGCTCACTGGAGAAACGTGGAATGAAGAAAGCGGAAAGAAAATATTCCTGAAAAAACACAATTCTTCTCGATCACAAGCCAGAAAATCCCTCCAGAAACAGAGAAAAATGCAGCAACAAGAGGTATGACCTTGGGTTTGGAAGCCAGGAATTCCCTGTTTCTAACCCATGCTGTCACACAGACTTTTATGACTTCAGTGAATTACTTAATTTTTTTTTTTGTAATACAATGACAGCGTGATGCTGCTTTCAGATTGGAGGAGAAAAGGGTGGAAAGAGATGTAAAGAAAAACATCACTCATTTTTTTTCTCTTCTCCCTTCCTCCCCCTGGCACTGCTTGTCTGTGGCAGCAAGTGAGGGATGTTTGAGCCCCTGGGAGGGTCACAGGAGAACCTGACAAGGTCTGTGGCTTGGGCAGGACCAGCACATGGATGTGTTGGACTCACTGCTGCAAAGGGCAGCAGCTTCATCAAACTGGCCTCAACAACCACTTGGAGAATGCAAAGCTGCTGCCCAGAGCTGTCTGATGGCTCTTTAGGAGTCTAAAGTTAAGATGAGATTGTCCAAAGCAGCACTAAGCAGAGCTGTTGTCTTCTCTCCCCAGGAAAAACCCAGGATCGTTATCAATAACAGGCAGAGCAGGGTTGGAAAGTTGAAGGAGAAAAGCAATTGTGCCAGGGCAGCACAACAGCTTGAGGATGTGAAGGCACCAAAAAGCACTAGAACCTGCAGAGAGGAGATTTTGGGAAGGAGTTAGTTGTGGAAGTCAGGTGAGGTTACATTTGAGAGGTATCACAAGGCAGTCCCTGCTGGAGCCTGGGCGTGGGGGTTTGAAGGGCACAGAGTAAAGATGGGACCAGCACCAGGTTTTGGTGGAGCTCATGGGACAAATATGTTCTGGAGACAAACAGATGGTGGGACTCGCCATGCCCTAAGGGCAGAGGGGAGCTGGGAAGGCTGCAGGAGAGATCTGGCTATCAGTGAACAGGCGAAAGGGGGAGGAAGGGGAAAAAAAGAGGATTTGTTAAGTTTCTGAACTGCTGGTTTAGGTAGTTTAGATCCGAATGCAACAAAGACTGTGTATCAAGTCTGGTTATTCAAAGGCTTTGAGGAAAGGCCTGAACAATAGAGAAAACACAAACAAGACTGAAAATAAGGAAGGGGAATACATCCAGGGCAATCATGGTCTTTCACTGACATTAAACTACATCCAGACAGCAACTATTTGGCAATTTCTTTCTGGAAAGCCTCCCAGACTCTCCCCCTCCCCACACACACCCATCTAGGCTGAAGAATCCAAGCAACTCATTCAACCACTTCCTTTCACGCTAAGATCTGAATTAAGAACCACATCAGGCAAAAGTCAACCCTTTTTTTTGTTCTTTGTAACACTGCAAAGGTCTTTTAAAAAGAATTCTTATACACCAGAGTATCTATTATGCTGCATCAGGTTAGCAAGTCCCAAAATTCCTTTGCAATTAGCAACTTAACTCAGTCATTACTGCTCAAATGTATCACAACAGCTCCATCTGACTGTGCCATTTGCATCTGCCATCACATGATACATGAGTGTTAATTAGCAGCAGTGTTAACCAGTTATCAAATACCAGGCTGGAATCAGAGACTGTGTTTTCAGGGAAAACATTAAGACATCTTTAAACCCTGTTATTTTCAAAGGATGACAAGAAAGACTTAAGTTCTGTAATGTCTGGGGTTTGCCACCAGGTGCTTTGCAGTAGGATGGTTACTATTCCTTTTTTTTTTTTCTCCCTTCAAAAGTAGAAGTTAATTATCTTAATATCTGGTGCAGATGAGAGGCTGAGACCTGACACTGGGTATATCACACTGAAGTCACCTTAGGATAAAAGCCAGGCAGTGAGTTGTACAAAAGAGATCTTCTCTTTCACTGCTGTTTTAAATAGGAATTGAAGACCAGGCAAGACTACAAAAAGGGTTAAATGATTATAAAGAAAATTTACAGAGGGAAAGGATTATTTTCAAATTACAAGGCTTGACATAACACTAAATTCCACTTTGGATTAGAAATGCTGGCTATACTTCTGTCATCAGGGAATTCAACAGCCAGAATCAAGCAAAGTAGTACAGGACAAGTAATTTATACTGAAAATAATACACTATATAAATAAAATCTATTTTTTAAGGGATCTTCTTCCCCAAACAAGGAAAAAAACTCACCATCCACAAAAAAATGTTTCACACAGGTCTAAATTCCTTCGGCCAATCCAGCAAGAGATGTCCCAAAGCTGCCTGAGCAAAACATTCTGCCAGAATCCCCCATTTTTATCTCTGCTTTTTATAATGTTGTGGACTGCAGAGTCCAACTTCAAAGATAAGGCAACTACAGTATCCAGACACAACCATGCCTTGTTCTATAAAGCAACTTAAAAATACCTTTCCTTCATCCTTCCTTAAAAATTATAATCAGAAAGGAATTTTTCCCTAAAGATTTCACTATTTTTTTCCATTACTCTCATTGCTTATCAACATCCTCCCTCATTTCCCATGTCCTCCACTCCTTCTTTCTCCAGAAGGGAATCAAATCACTCACCCATGGAGCACTGAGATCCCTTATAACCCATTCCAACCAACTCCACTGTCCCACAGCACCTCACACACCCGGGCAGCAGTGGCAGGAGCTGGGGAACACAAAGGGAACCAGTGGCATTTTCAGCAGAGGATTCTGTAGCAGATTAACTGCCAAAGGATGGCCACCATTCCCTCTGCAGGAGGATCCCTTCCCCAGCTGGACAAAGGTTGCAGAGGGATTTACACTCAGCCATGTTGGCAGCATTTCCCACCTTTTATCCCTGTAAAGCTGTGCATTAATGCTCATTAACAGACCCACCTCACTAAAAAACAATCAAGGTCTGTGCTCTCATTTCAGGGATTTTTCCTTAGCTCTAGACTGATCCCTGGAGAGGACATGGGAGGGCAGAGGTCTGAAATCTCCATTCTCCATAAATCAACATTTTGATAGGTTTAATAACATTAAAAAAATCAAATTAACTTAGAATTCTTCAAATATAAAAGAGAGCCATTCCTTATACATGAGCTTAACACTCTTTTTATATCTATTTTTCTGATGAATATGAATTACAGTCTCACATGCAGAATCTAAACTTGGACTGAGTTTGGATAATAAAACTATAATACTATTATCTCATTAAAGTGCCAGGGTATTTTGATAAGCAATGATGAAAATGGTCTGTATCCTCACTAACACATCATGAAAAATGACTTCACATATTTAGTCTTGGATATTCAAGACATGACTTTAAACCTTCCACATTCTGCTGTGAGACCTTATCAAGCTGCTTTTCTTCACTGGGTAAAAGGGGACAATAAATTCTCTGTGTACTGATACCTGATGTGCTGTAGGTTTGGTGATGGCCAAAGCTAATGTAAAAATGCTCAACCAGTTTCTAGTAATACAGGACAGGGAATAGAGTCAAGAAAAAAGGCAGATCAGAACAGGAGAATACAATGAAGTAAAACAGTTCACTTCTCTTCCTCACTTTCCATCCCAAGGAAAAAAAAGAAAAAGAATAAAAGAACAAAAGACAGGGAAAATAAAGCATCCACAAACACAAGGAGACCTACATAAAGATAAAAGCTTTAATAGCTTGTATTACACAGAATTTTTTATGCTTTAGAAAGACAGAGGAAAATCATGCCATGTACAGGCCACAGTGATTGCATTGCTCAAAAGCACCCAAAGGTGCTCAAGTGATGGTAACAACAATTCATAGTGAGGGGAACATTTGGACAGAAAATGATAGAAAAAAAAAAGAGAAAATTGAGCAAAAGGCACACAGAGGAACAGACACTGTAGCACCATAACAGTTATGACAAAAACACAATCAAGAAAAGAGGGAAATAGGGTCAATTAATTGCTTCATTTTACAGAAGTGTTAACATGAAAAAGTTACAATAAAATAATGCTACAGGTCCATGTAAAGCATGTGCAGACATCACCACCAGGAAACAAGGCAGTGTTCACATTTTGAGGTAAATGAGCAAGTGGAACATATATTTTTCACTGCAACTAAAACTCTGGGATGGTTCCCAAGTTGTACATAGGACAGTACCATGAACATCTGACAATGTCTGTGTACTTTAGAGGATTTCACTTCAAACCTTTGGTTATCACTGTTACCACCTACAGGTCATAATGCTGATTCCATTTTGGGTCAAGTGTATTCTTCACAGTATCTGTAGAATGGCACTGGCCAGATCCATCCACCACAACCTTGGCAAAGGGATCAGGAAGTCCTAAGAGAAGGAAAAGAAAGAACACGAGTAAATGGATCAGGATGCTTTGGAGACCTGTATCAATTCACTTTTCAATCTTTTATTTGAAGGTGCCTTTTATTCAGGAATGAGAGCCATATTTAATTAATGAAAGGAGCAGAGCAGCCCAGAATTAGCACAACTGCCATTAACTGACCCCAAGGATGGGCACACCACTGATTCCCCCACGTGCACCCTATCCCTTCTTCTCCTAATCCCTCTCCTCCTCTGAGCGCTCAGTGACTCAGCTGGAGGAACTAAGGTGGGGAAACAATAATCACATTTGCTGCAGAGCAATTTAGTAGCAGCTCCAGTTCCTCAGGTGACTCAGATGGAGCTGGTCAGGCAGCAGAGCAGACCAGGACAAACACCAGGGAAAGCACGTGGGATAAAGACAAGGCACGTGGGGAAGGGGAGGACTGGGACTTTGGGATCTGTGCCTCAGCACTCGAGTGCATCACAGAGTTGTAACCTTTTGGGGCTTTTTAAACTGCTGAACACCCTATATGATCAAGGATTAGAAGTTACAAAGCAAGTTTTAGAAGTATTAGAAATCCCAGTGTAATTCTGTATCATCCTCTCTCCCAAGCTATTCCCAGAGCTCGGGTCTCTCTGGAATTCCTCCTGCTCCCAGGTGATCTGTGTGTGCAGACACAGACAATGGCATTCCTTTCTGCCTCCTTCATCTATTTCTTAGTACTTCTTTCAAAACATTATTAAAATTAATTAAAATATAATTTCAGAGTAGGTCGGTATTATGAGGTGATTATTAATAATTAAGAAGCACATCTGTTTGCTCGACAAAAAGTTCTTACATGAAAAACATTTTAATAAATATATGCCACTAATTGAAAAACATGTAATTTGCCTGAGTGGGTACATTTGTTTCCCACTCCTATAAAAACATGAAAGTGTGTCAGTGTTTAATTATTATGATGAATCTGTGACGAGTGGCACCTAGGAAAAAATTACAAGCCCTGAAATAAAACGGTGTGAAAACATCAAAGCCCACACCCCCCTTGATGCCAATATCTTAATACAATGACCATGTGCAAGCACTGAGGAACAGTGCATAATATTTATCCCATCTATAAATAAATGCAGAAAACTTTAACAACTACTTACGGAAAAAATCCTTTTTCACCAGGTTTTTTGCACACAGTACTGCAAGAAAAACAGAAATGAAAAATTAAATTACTAATTGCCAACGTAAAAAGTTACTTTAGCTGTCCAGCATTCCAGAAAATCTTGATCAAAATAAAATGAACATAAATGAACTGTTCTCATTTATATTGTCATGTAAATTAATTCCTGAAAGCTGAGCCAGAAGTGCCAGCTTTTGGCAATTTAACAGTCCTGGTTTCCTCAGGCAGTAGTTTCATTTGCCTTTTTTTTTAACTCCACTGTTTTGCCAACTGTGAGTTCACTGCTGGGGGACCTGGAGCATCCCTGGCTGATTTCCCAAATAGTGCTGTGACACCAGCAGGGGCTTCCACAGAGCACCAAAAGCTCCCCTGATCACAAAAAATACAGCATTAGGCAGCCAAGGCTTTTCTGTTATCCTGAGTGCCAATAAAGGTTTTACCTGAAAAGCATTTGCAGGGAGAAGACTAATTTCTAAGGCCAGAGTTGTGATGGTTCCAAAGACATCTTTTATTTGTAGAAGCTGATAATTGTTTTAATTAAAAAAAAAACCCTGAAAAGGAGGAACAATTGCATTTCTGAACTAAAAATACCAAAGGGAAAACACTCTTGTATGAGAACAGAGTATATTTAAATAAGCAAATAAATACATAAAGGTGAAAGGGGACAACTTCCATACAAAGATGCCAAGGGACACAACGAAACCTCCTCACAAACTGCACCAGTGCTCAGCTCCACAGGCTTATCTGTTATCACAGGTTTAGTAAGCAGGAAATATTAGATTCCCCTGTGGAACATTACAATATTTACTGATAACACAAAAGGATTCTTGGGGATTGAACAAAAGCATCAATTCCCACAGCTGGAATAAAAAAAAAAAAGAAATGTAGGGGAGGGGGGAGAGTTGTTTGGTTGGAACCAATGCTGCAGGAGACTCCTCAGGATACAATTCCCTTGGATATTTTTCCTATGAGGTCGCCAATATTTATTGCTGCCAGGAAATGCAGAGACAGAAAAGTGCATCCAATAACTGCATCCCACAGACACCACCCAAACCCAAACCAAACTGGGGCTGCTTTCCCCCCCAGAATATCCTCACACTGATCCTCAAGGGCTCCCAATTCCCTGATTTCTGCCTGAATGAAAACAAGCAGAGGAGACCACGAACAATCCCCTGGAGATTTCCAGTCAGGGCCCAGAAGCACCACCCTGAATAATCCACATCAATGGATCCACTGTGTTCCCAGTTTTTCCTTTCACAAAGATGTAGATTTTAATGGAACTTTGTGGCAAGGAGCTGAAGAATTCTTCTATAGAACTTCCTTTCAGCACTGCAAAATCCAAGTACAACTCTACTCAGGTCTAAGGGGTTTTGGTCCCTCATAAAACAAGGTGACACCTATTAATGGTTACAGGTGGACAGAGAAAATCCCCTCACAGTGACACATTCCACAGGAAAGGGACACACAAGTTCCCAGGGAAGTTTTAGAACAGTAGTTTGCTGCAAGGGGCTGCTAAAACAATACTGTTAACCTGAAAAAAACTCAGGTGATAGAAGTAATAATTTCTCTAGAAGCAATAAATAGAATTTCTCTCCATTCAAAGGCATGCTGGTGATCCTAAAGCAGAGCTCCATTTAAGGGATTTTCACCCAATAATGCCAAGGTAAACAGTCCCCAGTAGTAAAACACTAACAGAGAGCCAAATGTTGGAGGTATTTCTGATACCTGGCATTCAAGCCCCTGTAGGAAATAGTCTATCACATCACATTCACAAAATCCTCAGAGTGGTGTAACAAAAATCCAGTTACCAAAGAATTCCATGTGCCCGGCAATTTAAAGTCTATTCATCCCACTGAGAACAACTTAAAGGTATTGGAAGAAACACATAACAAGACAAAACTTAGAAAACTGCTTTTGCAGTTCTTTTAAGACTTTACTACACCAAGAACATCCTCAGGCTGAGAGTATCACCTGCCCAAAAGTGCAATAGGTGATTGCTCACCAGCCACCTTCCACCTAATGAAAATCTTCAAGGAAAACAGACCCTTATATAAATGGCCTCTTTTTGAAAATGCCAAAAAAAATTACAATTATTGTCACAATTTCACCCACTACAAGTAATGGGAAGTGTCAGGTGAAGCTGAAGGCTTTAAATCCAATAGTTAAGTGAAAATTCAGCTATAGCACAGCAAGGCATGCAGGGTGCTCCTGGAACTGTAAAATGTCCAAGACAAAAGAGGTTTGACTAATCTTTTGAGAGACAAATTGCAAGGTTAACTAATTACACACACTCCTTTTCAAAAATAAAGCAAGTCTGCCAGTGCAGTTTAACCAAAGTCCCATTTCTATAAGATCAGGCACATGCACAGCACACAGACTAAGAACTGCTCCCCCACCAATTAGCCAGGAGTGAACACACTCATATTTTTGGCTCAAGATTTCCCTCTCCAGTAACCACATTTAAGGAAAGTCAGATGTCAACCCAGTCTGCCTGTGTCAGGTTAACAAAACAGGAGAGATGCTGAGAACCCTTCCATTAACAACACCCTCCCTGCCAGGTATTTCTAGGTGAAAAAGCCCAGGTCCCAGCTCAGTTTTAAGTGAAACAAGAGCTCTAATCTATCTCAGGACCTTGTCTGGACAAAACTTTTCCCACTGATGGGAAAAGTACCACAGTTTAGGCTCCACTTTTCTAACAGTTTCAACACTGTATTAAAGCCTATTCTGGATATTCTGATAACCAACTGATTAATAGTTCCTTGAGAATAAAAACTAAGGAAGTTTGGCTTCCTATGGATTTATGTTTCATGGTTGACTGAAAGCTCCAGCCCAGGCTTTTCCCCCTCAGACAGACACTCTCTCACACAGCCCCTCCATGCTCAGGATCCCTCACTGCAGCCTTTTCCTCTCACTTCAGGTCACTGCCTGGGTCTCCTCTTTATCCAGGCAACAATTCTCATAAAACTCATGGGACTTAATTATCTTGGAGTCCTCCATCCTATGTTCAATTTGAGCTGAAGATTCAAAAACCAGAGAAGAACCACGGGGAGATTTATTTCCCTCTACAAAGCCAAGTTAGAACCCTGATAGTTCTGGGCCCAACCCACATCATTATCAGATCCACCATGAATGGAGCCTCCAGAGGCACCAAAGGAGGTTATTTATTATTTGTATGTGCTTGTTTTAAGGTACTTTTTATTAAAATTAATTTTAAACTTGCATTGAAACTAAAATACAAACCAATTTGGATTGTGTTCTGAATATGCTTGAGAAAAAAGAGAGGGGGGGTGTGTTGTACCATAAGTGCATCATCAAATGGCATTAATGGCTTCTAGCACATATGTAGATTAAGTATTTATTACCGAGTATCAGTGAGTCAGTGGATAGTTATGTTTTGTGTTTATTACAGACTTCCTGGGCAGTCTACAGAAAGGAGAACATTAATATTCCAATATGAAGGAACAATAGAGACGTGCCAAGACCAACAGCACATCAGTTTTACATGCTATACATACGTTAAATATCTTTTTATCATGCTTCATGATCTCATTCTAACATGTGATACTCAGGTCACTTCACAAAACCTAAAAAGAGCTTTGCTACAAATACTCAGAAATAGGAACTGAGTGAATCACGTTTGCCAATTTCCTTTTTCTGATTTATTACTCCTGTGACTGACAAAGAATGGTTTAATGAAAAGTTATTTAACTATCCCAAGTAAATGCAAAATATTTAATATCCCCAGACTCCTGTAATCTATGTGTTGGTTATTAAAGTTCACAGGCAGTTAGAGAGGAGGAGGAATAATTGGTTGAATCGACCAAAATTGAAAGGAACTGACTATTGAAAAGGTGAATTTTATAGAAAATGTAATATTTCTCTAATTTTCTGAACTCATATTTTTTTTTTGCTAGCTACTAAAAAACTCTTGTTACAACTGCTTTTTACTTTGCAAGCATTTTTACAGAAAAATCAAACTTTTCATGACATCAGCCTGCTGTTCTGGAAGGTTTCCTATGTTATCCATTACCACTATTTCACACAAGTATTAAGAAGTATTTTTATTTCAGCATAGTACGTCTATCAATAACACCAGGACTTCACACTTAGAGGGCAGATGCACATGAAGCCCAGGAAGTGGAAGGGAGAGGCCAGTGATGAAAACAAGTGAAAAGTGATAAAGATTTACGAGATTTCACAGAATCACCACCTCAGACAGGAGGTAAAAGTCTTCCCTGCCCCTTCTCACCTCCCCTGGCTGGGTATCACCAGAAGGAGTGCTGAGGAAGCAACACTAAAAAAACAAAGTATTATGCAAATTTGGGGGACTTGGACATTTAAGGGCAGTGTCTCCAACCCTCGTAGGTATTTCCAAACTCTATCAAACTGTTCATAGCCAATTTATTCACCACAGTGCTTCACACCTGCAATAATACTGCTTTACCTCCCAGGTAGGTGTTAGTGTTATTTTACCTGCTCTTTGTTATAGTGTGTATCTTGATTTATGACAAGTGACAAGGTTTAAAGGGGCTTGTACCCAGCAGCAGGAGACAGGAGCCCCTCAGATGTAGACAGTCACAACACAAATACATTGACCTTAGAATCCCCATGTTAAAAAATAGCATTGCCTAAGCCATCTCAAGCAAATAATTTTTAAATCTGTATTTTTGAGACACATCAGTATTATCAGAGAAAGATTAAGGAAGACAGGTAAGGAAATTAAAAGAAATCACAAATATCCATGGAAGACAGATGGTGCAGATGATGGGTTGGTGTTGGTTGGGTTGTTAAGTTGGGTAAAAGGGTGGTTCAAATGGTCTTGTTAATTCTGTGTTTAATTCTGTGTGAAGTGAGCACAGAAGGAAACACACAACCAAGGCATTTCAAACTGCATGAGACTTAGAGGAAAGCCCCATCCCATGTCAGCCATCCAGGAGAAACAGCCCTGAGGTCACAGGCAAGGAGAGGACTCGGTCCAAAGCTAAGATTATGTTTACTAATCTTCTGGTTTTCCACGTGTCATCACCACAGAAGAACAAGTTCAGCCTTCTGAATCCAGCCAGCACTTTGAACATTATCGTTCCTGTTGGTTTTGTCTCTCCCCCGGGGTTTTTCTCCCAGAAGAAGGGCTTGCAGCAGAACACATGTAACACATGGGAGAGCGAGGGGGAGGACAGGCTGCCTATCAATTTTTACCACAATAGCTCATTTTGAAGACAAGTCTTTCTCCCCCCACAGAAACACCATCTTTTAAGGCAAGCCATTAGCGCTGGGTTTTGTGATCAGATCCCAGTTGTTTGCATGTTCTGTGCAGTGCAACACAATCACTGAAATAAGGCCCAGCTGTAGAAACACAATGCTGGGCTGTTGCTAATGTGTGTTGTACTGATAATGAATGGTCGTCTATGCTTTAATCTGAATAAAGCTCCCAACTGCTCTGCCTCCCCTTGCCAAAAATTCCCCTTCCTCCTCCAGACTGTGGTTGCATTCCAATTACACTGCTGATTGGAATGAGCCCGCTTGGGGGAGGGAGAGGGAGGGAGGCAAATGAAGGCACACCCCCCCTCCTGCCTTCCCCTGGGACCCAGAAATCACCCGGGTGTTGGAACCAATGGCTCACACAACGTACTTTCCCCCACGTTGTACAAAACTCTTGGTAAATTCACTTCTTTCTTTTAAAAAAGCATTTGTGACAAGCAAGCTGTGCACAGGTTCCAGCAGGATGGCTCAGTGCTTTACAAACGTTTCTGACAAATTCCTACTGGTTTCTTCCACTGTTGGCACGTTCCTGAGAAACTTCTATTCTTCTGCTTGCATTCCCTCCTTGGACCTGCCTGAATTCCCACATGGAAAGATATAAACCAGGAGGTCTTCAACTATTCATCCAATAAAGAGCTGTAAATAACGCCACGCGGATTTGCAAATCCAGCTGTTGAGGTAATAACTTCCTCAATTAAGGTTTTGAAATAAAATTGTTTATCCCAGCTATTCACATTAAGTTTTATTTTACAATTAATCTCTCTGAGGATTTTTTTAAGGTTTCATTTCCTTCGAAAGGTGCTTTTTCTGCAGATGAACAAAGAAGGCGTCAGAACGCAATAATAAAACAAAGTTTACTTCCACTTAATGAAATTCCTGCAGTTTGGGAGATTGCAATTGGTTATTGTCAAAAGGGGACACACAAAGACAGGTAAACCTAAGGAGTCTGGGCTTTACAGGTGCACAGGGCTTTTGAGTAAAGGAGGTTTGGAAGCCTGAGAGGGTCAGAAGCAGCAGCTGAGCATTATTCCAACCAGGGTTGGCACTGGAAGGTTTCATGTTGCACCCAACAGGAACTGGGCTGCAGCTGTTCCTCCCTCCAAGCAGGTCCTGCAATCCCAGGGACTCAAGGTACAGCAGGAAGCTGAACTGGTTTAACAGAAAATCAACCTTGTGGGGAGATGGGTGAGTTGGCCATTGGCTCCAGGGCTGCTGGGGCTGCCCTGCAGTGACACTGTCCCTGGAGGGAAGTGGCAGGAGCACAGGGCTCAGGGGCAGAGCACTGGAGAAAGAAATGGACTCCACACCTTCATAGCGCTCTAAAAGCAAAACACAACTCCCAATGTCTTCATTTTAGTGCAGACAGATAGTTCGTCCTCCTGCTTCTTGCTTTGCAGCTCCAGAAATTTATTTCATTAAAAATAAAATCGTGTTAAAAAGCAGATTTTGCCACAAGGATACCAAAACAACCAGCTAACAGGTTTTCAGAGACATCTCTAATTTCTAATTCTCTTTCAGAGACACAATCTTCACTTTAAACATCCAGGTTTCCTATTTCCCAAAGCGCACTCAGAAGCACAGAATTAAAACACAAAAAAGCATTTCTCTTGCAAGCGCACACACAACTGCTTCCAGGCTGTTCTGGTTAACTCAGGGACAGCTGCTCTTTCCAGAAATTCAGAATAACCCAGTGTGCTCTAAAGCAGAGTCAGTACAAAACACACACACAGAGCCTGGCAGGGTCATTATTCACCCAACACTTCACTGGAAGGGATGGTGACTTCAGCAGGCACAGCCACCTCACACTGGTAGGAAACAAGCTTCTGATTCTCTTTCAGAATTATACACCTGGTTTAAATCTAATGCAAATGTAGGACCATGCACCAATTCTAACTCTTACTAAGAGTATGCATTAGAAAAATTCAAAAGCACTAATGGATTTTTAAAGTGGGTCAAAAAATATTCAACACTAGTTCTAAGTGACATATAAAAGCATCACTGCTGGACTGATATCCAAACACAAGGTAGACAGCTTTACATAAACTCTATTAAAATATGCATTAGGACAAATGTAGTACTAGAAAAGTACTTTTAACAAGAATTTCCTTTAATAATTGTTAACATTCTAAATTGTCCCATAAACATATTTCTGCAGGTCCAACACAAGCCAGACACTCAATCCTTCATATACTGCATGTGAAATGAAACCCATTTCCAAGGATCACATGCACCTGCTCATAAGCACTGTCAGTTAGAAATCTATGTCTAAATAAATCAGATTTGTTCCTCTGGGACAAAACAAACAATACAACAATAACCTGCACTCAAATACCAAAGAGCAACATGGATCTCCAGAAGTAACAAATGTCCCAATAATGCAATACAATTTAAGCCACTAGAAACCAACACAGTAACAGGACAATTTTATTTCCAAGTGATTCCCTGGCAGTTCTGCCATTAAGAGGCTGTGCTTTGAGCAGATTTAGAATCCTAGAACCATATGACTTGCATGTACCAGAACTCACAGAGATTAAAATTCCAAATGGAAACATCTACCAGGGAGAAGAAAGGTTAATAAAGACACACTGGACCACTGAATAGAAACAGTTAAGGTAATAAATCATTCATCTCATGCAATAATAAAACTCTGGGACTGAGTCTCCAAGGCTATTTTAAATTCCTGAAAGGCAGGGAGGACAGGACAGTGACTCCAGACTCCCAGTCTGTGCTGGGCTGTCCCAGGGCCTCGTGGCTGTGGCCAGATGGAGCCTCCCCACATTTGCCATGTTTAGACTCCTGCTTTTCCATCACACTGTCTGCTTCACACTATTGTTTCACTGTACACAAAAGGCTTCCTTTTCCACTTCTCCTCCCTTACTCCACTCCAAGCCAAAAGTAAAACAAAATACAATCCTCTCCCCACACACACACACCCCATTGAATTCCTCCTTCCAGCAACTGCTGCATTTCCATTTCCCAGGTTCATTCAGAGATGGGCTCAGTGCCACACACGTCACCCACCCATTCATGTGTCCACTGTGTTTGTGATGCCTGTCAAGAGGTGAAATTGGGCTGCCACTTCTGCAAGGAAGGCACCAAACCCTCCCAGGAAGGTTTACAAGTCTCTCCTGTGGAGATTCACATTTGAAGCAGTTCAAATGGAGTAAGTAGATGCAGAAATAGGTGAGTTGGGTTTTTTTTAGGCTGTACACCAAATATCTAAATTAGATATGAAGGATACAGGATAAACCATCCCCATCAGGGCTCTGTGTAAACTGGGGCTTCAGCCACAGCTCAGTGAGAAAGGCACAGAAGTAACACATGGGAAATATAAAGAAAACAAAGGCTATTGGGAATATTTGCATTTCCTGGTTCACTGTGGATGGAGCCTCTCAGACCAGCCAGGATGTTTCTAATGCACAACTTCCATACACTAGAAATTCCACTTCTCCACCCTACTCCACGAGGGCCTAACCCTCCCATCTCACCCATTTTTCAACATCTGAAAAACCACTACTGTACCATGAAGTCATCACCCAGACACCACTCACAGGGACTGAGCGCTGGGCTGGGCTGGGGGAACAGACAGCTTTAAATTCACAGCCATCACAACACTGGAAAAGAAAGTCATCAGTCAAGGACCAATTCTCAGACCAATTTCAAAGTTATCCCCTCTGTTTCTCACATTGGTACTGTGTTTCAGCAAATAAAATCAGAGTGGGAAACAGAAATCCCTTAAAGATAAAAGAACCCACCAGCTTGGCTGTTGTATTTACTGTCCACTTCTCAATTTTTTTTACCCTCTTGCAGTATTAAAAACATAGTCCACGAAAAAAATGGAATTTAAAGTAACATTACCAAGATTAACTAATGTCAAACCTGACACCCAAATGTGAGTGAAGCAAACTCCAATACAAGCATCGACTCAATTCTACAAGAAATACAGGAATAAAATAGTGCATAATAAAATACGTATTTAAGAGCTCAGGCAAGGAAAAGGGAGTTACTTTTATCTCTAACTCTTAGAATCACTGTGCTAAAAATCTTACCTCAGTCCTTAAAGATTTGTTTGCAACCCCAGCAGTCAGTTTTTTAACTGAGAAAGAAGCAATTAATTCAAAATTATCAACTCACAAAATCAGGATCCTTCCTCTGGTGGGTAAATAAAAAAGGTAACGTGGAAATTTATCCCTGTATTTCTCAATTTCTTTTAATAGGAGCAGGAGTGGGGGAAAAAAGCTTAGAGGAGAAACAAATTATAGCTCTGTCTGATGTATTTTGTGCACCTCTGGAAAAACATGGCAACAAGGAGCAGAGCCCTGGGATTTGTTTCAGTGCAGTCAAACTCTCCACCCTCTGAATGAGCTGGAGGAGAGGCAACAACAAAAGAAACTCATGATCTAATTACCAACCAGACAAAAATGCCCTGAATTCTACAAAAGGCTCAGACAAGAGGCACCTGCCCTCAGTCAGACTCCTGGGTCCCAGGAACTGCAGATCCATCCCAGCAGTTGCAGGAGCTCTGCCCTCCCTGCCAGGACACAGCCACAGCCTCATCGAAACAGGAAGGCTCCCAGCCCTGCAGACATGGTCCTTGGGGAACACCACTGCTTTTCTGGGAAGAGGAGAAAGGAAAAGAACCAGGGGAAAAAAAAAAAAAAAAAAAAGAAGACCCCAAAAGTATGCACAAGATTTACCCCTCATGAGAAATTCTCACACCACTCTGGAGCAAAATGAGTGTAAGTATTAATTTTGTCAGCAGTAACGAAAGGATTGGCAGCTGCTCTGTAAGAAGTAATTCCTAAGACATGACAGCAGCTAAGAGGACAACTTTTATTAAGGGGAAGTTAATTCTGGTATTTCAAATATATCTTGGAATATTTTGGTAATTTAAAAAATAATTCCCTAATAAATAAAACAAAGAGTTCACAGGGATCATGGTTTTTGAGGCTATCACTAGTAAAAATCATTAATTCAGCATCTGACCTCAATTTAAACTCCCAGTTCAGCACAATTTTGTTTTACTACTACACCTGATGTACTGAAATCATAATATATGGGGCAATACAGATGAGTGATGTGCTTTACATCCTCCTGCATTATCATCAATATCCACAACCTCAGACATTCTGTCTCCACCAGAATATGTGGATCCTGCTTCTTTCTCATTTAATGCAGTTGAAATATTCAAACACAATGTCCCTGTATTTAGTTTTTTTGGGGGAAAATCTCTTTTAGTGGAACACTTTCAACTCCTGGAACTGCCTCCCTCTCTCTGGAACTCAACAGTTTGGCTTCTGCCAAAAATAAATTAGGGTCAGCAGGAGGATGTGTGGAGGGAACACACACCTTTACCTGGTTACTAAACCTCTGATGATGGAATTCTGGCTGTAACTGCACAAATGCAACACCAAGGAGGTGGGGAAAACTCCAGCTGCCTAAAGGCAGCACATATGGAAAAGCAAGGCAATGTCACCTTTCAAACATCAGTAAGGAACAGCCTTATCTCCCCCATCAGCTGCTCATGAAGCCTCATTTCCAGGAGATGATGATCTCAACAGACTATACAATTTATAAACTGATTTAGTTATTGCAGAACTTTAGTATGAACAGATTCAGTTTGGTTTCTCTGTGTAAACAAACGTGTCCTACAGAACAAACCCAAACAGTTTAAGAAGCTGCTGCTGTTGAACAGAGATGAGCAACCCTATTTACTTCAACTCAAGTACAGCAACTTATAGTAAAGCCTTGTTTTCCTTGGGTTTTACACAAGTTGCTTAAATTATTTAGACAACTCAGTATAATTTATATAGCACTGTAAGGAATAATGTAACAGGGATTTTAAAGAAACACCAAGAGATTCACATGAAGTAGCTCACCAGTACATGAAATAAAGGATCTTGCCCAAAAAACATTACCATGCAACTTAAACTGCAACTTCAGAAACCTTTTGGGAAGATACAACTCAGTGAAAACACAAGATTTTTTTTGAGGAGCACAGGGTAGAAGATATTAAGCAGTAGAGAGTGAAGACTAGGAAAGGTAATGGAAGGAGGTGAGCTGAAAAGGAGGAGTCTAAAGCTGATCTCATAAATGCAAGAGGTGTGACACTGTGAATCTACACGCCAGTGAATGGACAAAACTCCAGGAAGATATTCCCAGCTGGTTAGAGAGCATTGCATTACTAGGCACTGATCTCAAACACCAGCTGTGAACTTCAGACAGCCCAGGAGGGGATTTTGGGGGGCACAGAAATGGAAAGCCCTCATTTCACTCTAGGAACAGTTCTGCTCACTAAGTGTTACGCTGAAGATCAGACTTCTACCATTTCTTACATGGCTGCTCCTGCAAGGCAAGACCAGCTTTCCAGAGGAATCTTTACCTCCATTCCCTGGACACATTGCTCCTGGAATATCTCCCCTGTTGACTGACTGCTGTCCCAGGGCACCCAAATAGAATAAACTTTTTAGCAAATAATTAACACCAAGTACAATTTTTTCCCTCTCACAACCATCTTCTGTAACTGTAAAACAGTCTCAATTATTTAATGCTAAACACCTCCCAATGACTTAATTGCTTTACTTGCTCTAGCTATGTATCTTAGAGCCAACACGACAATTTATCCTAAAACAAGACCAGAGATGCTAAAATTCTCATCAGTTATATGAAAAGACAAAAAGCTTTTTCCCCTTCACATTCCTCCCTCTGGCTTTGTGAGCTGCACCTCCCTCCTGCATTAACCAAATTGAAGAATTCACAAGTATATTTACAATGCTGGAAGATAAAGAGGAAACTACAAATGGCATTGCCAATGTTAAAGGGATGCAGGGTTTTTAAACACCAAAAACCAAGATGCAGTGACTGCCTTGGAACTGGCATCCTTCCACTGAGCTGCTCATGGGCTGGCACCAAACAGGAGCAAACAAAGCACCCAAGGAGTTGAGGGAGCTCCTGACACCACCAGCCCTCACTACAAGGTGCTGCTGCCACAGGGGCACGAGACGGGAGGGATTTGAGGATGCAAAAGTCATTTATCCATTCCAATCCAGAACAGACACTCTCCAAGATGTTGCTCCTCAGTGAGACCCCCGGGACTGGGGAAGATAAAGTGTTAATCACATATTTGGTGGTTTATGAGCCAAAGCAGTCTGAGGTTTAAACTGCTTCTGCTCGGTGCTCATCCCATTCAGAGACGATGAATCATTTCCCATTTGGCAACACTCCTGCCTACAAGGCTTGTCTTGTGTGAGATTCCTCCTGTCACAGATGTGCTAACTCGGTACACCTGACTGGGAGCACAGCCTATTGTTGCCAGCTGTCAGACTAGACCTCGTCCTGTTTATCAGACACATCCCAGCCCCTGTTCTGCCCCTCTCACACAAACACCACACTCGCTGCTAATCCCGGGCCAGTAAATTACTTTCTAATATCCTTGTTTTTCTTACCCTGCCAAAATACCGACACACCACGGATTTAAAGCAACAGCAAAATCAATTTATCCACAGCAGCTGGATATACCCGTTTATCCAATAACCATAGTTTGGGGGTTTTTTTAAGTCAGATTTGCTGTTCTGGTCACTCTGTCCATGAATTCCTCAGTTCCAGCAGCAGAGGTCTGACTGTTTCAAAGCTCACAGGGAGTGTATTCTAGTTTTAAAGACAGGCCTTCACAGCTTTTTGAAAGATAAAGCAGAGCAAAAAACAAAGTATTTAACACCTCACACGTGCTAAAACATTTCCTCATTTTCCCCAGGGCTTTGTGAATGCAAAAGAAACTGCATTACTTGCTCTTTATAAATATTTGTGGACAGCAGTTCAGGGCAGGGGCTACAGGAAAATATGAGGGGAGCTGGGTGGGTTTAGTGGTTTGGGGTTTTTTCTGTTGGTTTTGCTTTTTCTAAAAACCTACCTACAGTGCATCTGGGAAACACATGAACAAACCAATTTGTGTATGGCATTTTTAGACCTAAACAAAATCTACCAGGACTCAAGTATTTCCATTCCAGCTACAGAGAGGGAGAAGAGCAGACTCAGGTTTCATACACTGTGTTCACAGCAGGACATGCCCACATATTAAATGCTCTTTTAATACTTCTAAATACTGGAAATTCAGTATAACCAACAAGAATATGAGGAGGCACACAGCTGACAACAAGTCTGGCCATCCCTCTCTTCCATTCTCAGGGGGCTGCAGAGCCACTTACTCCCCCCATCCCTGAAATGTGGGTGTTGAGCTCGTGCAGGAGCCACACCTGGACTCCTCCACCTGGGACTGGCTGGGAAGGCCAGACAGAAACTCTGATTCAACATTTACCATTTACCATGAGCAGGTTCCACACCACCCTGTGGTTATTTTCTGCCCCATTCGTTGCCAGAATTAAGTTTTGCTGCATTTCTCTACTTGCAGACTGGCAGAGGAGCCCCTCCAACACCTTTTTCACAATATCCACACAACATCCCTCTGCAAACAGCCTGTCCCTGCAAAGGCAGCAGGATCTGGGACCTGCTGCACAGCCACAGCTGCTCTTCCAGGTGGGATAGAGGAGAGAAACCTGGGAAAGGGAACATTGTCTTGGGATTTTAGGAAATGGAGATGCAGTCAGAGCAAACAGTAGAATTTTTAAGGATTATTTCATTGCCCAACAGAGTCAGTCTAGTCCCCTGCAAAGGTGTTGTTCTTGCAAGTAAAAAGACCTATATCTATAATTTCCCAAGGCTTTTCATTGTAACATTATAAATGATGAATCAGAGAAGTATTTCAAGTATTATTCATCTGTACAATTTAAGCTAGCCCTGAGTAACCATTAAAGAAAAATATCTGCCAGGAAAAAATAACCCAGAATATATGATTCATTCACTTCTGAAACAATAAAATGGTTCACTATAACAAAAATAACAATATTGTAAATACTTCAATTAAAAAGTGAGAAAAACAGCCAAGTACAATGAAGAAAGCATGTCCTTCAAGTAAAAACAAACCACCAAACGTGCATGTGGGTGCAAATAACAAAAGATCTGGTTAGAAAAAGGTAATTCCATGCAATAGTTGACACCATATCTGATGGAAATTGTACTCTACTCTTTAGCTGTTTAATAGTCTTAGAACAAAGACACACCTCACCTCCCAAACTCTGATAACTCATTATTGAGCTGATAAACAGATGTTATTTTAGCCCAAAATGTGTATCTGAAAATCAAAGAGATCCTTCCTAGGGGATCATGATAAAAAGACATCAAATGAAAAAAATCAAGCATTTAATAGACTGAACAAAATCAAGCATTTATAGATTGAACAAAATCAAGCCTTTAATAGCTCTGTAATTGCCAAAGGCTCGAGAAGGTGTAAAAATGAGCAGCTTTTTGGGAAGGAAGTCCCACAGGAGCAGATTTGGTTTCAGCTTTGTACCAACCACTGGGGAGAAAGCACTGTTAGGCATCACTGTACACATATGAAACTGTTTTAAAAGCTCATTTTTCTTCAAAGTTGGACAATATTAAGTTTACTTAAAATGAAACCTTGCAGTTTCACATGGTATCAGTTCATTTATTTTTATTTTGCTAATAAATAAATAGATAAATAAATAAATCATCCGAGTGCACCAACATTGAATCAACCCTCTGACACAGGAAGATGCTCCAGTGGAAATCCAGTGGGAACAAATTGTAAAATTAGAGGATCTCCCTGTTCTACAGGGAAATCATTGCCATAGCTCAGAACTTGCTCTGTTCACTTGATATTTAATATATTAACATTGACTCCAACTGAAAAAGGTGGAATCTACATTCAATCAACAGCAGATAACACTTCCCTGAAAAATAAAATTAATCTCCAGAACCTTTGTGAAAAGATGGCATGTAAATTAGCCAGGGAAACTTAAAAATGACATAATTCAATTATCATAATTAACAGCAGGTTTTCTGACCCTTTTAAAGCAAGAAGGTATTAATTAGCAGTAATGAAGTGACCAAGATATCACAATGTTTCCTAGAATTGAGAGGGTTTTTTAAAAAATAATTCTCAAAATTTGTTTAAAAATTCTAAAATTAAAAATAATTGAAAAAATAATTGCAAAAAGCTGAAGAATTGCTTTTGTCCCAGACATAAGGAGTAACCCTGCTGTTATCTGTGAGCCTTCTCAGAACTCTGTTATGAATCATGGCCATTCAGAAGGCAGCCCTGAATTCCCTTTTTCTTCTCTATAGGATCAAGGTGATGAACATGTGGAGGAGCAAAGCAACAGATGGGAGGAATTTTGGGGTGGGTGTTTTTTCCTGTTTGTTTTTAAACTCCTGGCCTCTCTCCAACCTTAACCACTTACACCCCTTGCATTTGTGTGGCATCTTCAGCTCTTACAAAGCACCTCAGCTGCAGCTGACCCTCTTGCCCAGCAATCTGCTCAGATCCCTCAGAGAACCCCCCTCCTGCAGCACCAGCATCCCCTGCTTACAAACCCAAGTGTTCAGAAGTGTGGCAGTGGAGAATCCAGGCTGGAAGACACTGAGCTCAGCATTAAGAGCACGAGATCAGCTCCTGTCCCCCCATTTACTCAACCTGACACAGCTCCCACCCCCCCCCTCCGTTTGACAGCGATTCTGCCCAAGGATGAAGGAGCCACAAGAACCAAGGGTTTCTAAAAGATGTGCAATGTTATTTTTAATCCCCTTCTTGAAGCTGGTTGAGTTTTAACAGAATCTTCCCAAAATAAGCTGGGTCAGATTTAGCTGCTCAGCATGAAAAACGTGTGTTACCCCACTGTCAAAGCCCTGAGCAGAGCTCTGTGATGGGAAGAGCTGGTGTTTCAAGCTCCAGCTCAGTGTTCCAAGTTCAACTCCACTTATCAATTCCACTGATGGCAAATCAAAGGTAAATTATCTCCAGACAAAGCAATTCAAAACTGTGTTGAAATGACACGAAGCTGAAGCAGCTGCAGCACCCAGGGCTCCCACTGCCCCAGGGACACTCCAGGGGTGACCAGGGCCAATTCTGCTGAGCATTTACTGCCACTCCATCCCAGGGACACGAAGGGGTAGAGAACAAGTGCATCTCCAGCCAGGGACCACACTGTTGGAATGTGGAGACTGAAGTTCCTAAACTTCAATAAACTTACCAAAAATATCAGGTTTTGAATGGGCCCAAAGTCCTCCCCAGCACAGATGAAAAAGTTTCATGATGCTGATGCACAGGAAATAGCTGACTTATTCTACAGGATGAACAATTCACCAGAGGAAAGGAACTTTCAGGAAAAATGATAAATATTGTAATGAGGAAATCCGAGGCACGTATTCACAAGGCCACACTCACATCTCTCCAAGGAACACAAATTTATTCCTGATCTCTTGGCCACAGGAGCAAATGAGACACAGACAAATATAAATACACAGCACACACACCCCCAGGCAGAACATTGGGAGGGGAATCAATAATTTTACTGTCTGTCCTTGGAGATGGGACTCAAGAACTTTTCACTTGCTTTGCCCAGCCCCTGTAAGAGCTACTGGAGGAACATCCTGAGCTGTGGGAAGGGAGAGGAGACTCCACAAACACCTTCTGACAAGGCAGGCACGAGGCACACACCACTGAGAAGCACTGCAAGTCACTTTTTCCTTTTTCTGCAGAAGAAAGCAGAAGCCAACAACATTTTAAATCATCTTTCAACCCAGTTCTTAAGTAGAAATCCCAGACAGGAAAGATGTTCACAGGGTTCCACAACTTCAGGGTAAGCCCTGTCCCCACTCATCAGTACAATCACAAGGATTTAAACCCCTTGACTTTTAAACTAAAAACTGATATCCAACTATTTAACCATAATTTTAATAAGTCCATCAGGGAAAATAGTGAGAGCTTTTTCTCTGAAAATAAGTATTTATACATGTCATAAATTAATAATTTCAGAACAATGTAAGGTGAACACTTTCTGTTAACAGTAGAACTGTTTTTCATAAGAACACCTAAAAGCTTGGTACAATTAATGCCATGAATTTCTAATCCCAGACAGTTAAGCATGAATGTAATTCTATGAATTTTATTCAGGCATGTTTAGTTCTTTTGCTCATTTAGGGATTTTTATTTTATTTTTTTTTAACCAGCAATGCCCATAAGTAACCCAGATACATTTTTCTTCCTGCATCAATAACAGAAGTGGACTAATTTTAGTGCATTTTCATGAAAAACACCTGCATCTAATAGATTTTATTTCACTAAAATGAAACAGCAAATTACTGAGTAAACTCCATCTACTTTCCTCATGTCCTGACACACACAAAGCAGCAGTTTTGCCACATGGAATTTCAGAAGTACAACCTGGTCCTTATCTGCATTATAAAGAAATCCCCAAATTGGCTCAAGTTTTCAGAACACACCTCTAATATTACCAAAGCACCTTCCCACCTTCAGTTAAGCACAAGCACAACTGCATCTCTAATTGAATTTATGGATGTATCTCTATATACATACATATATAAATCAAATGGTTAAGCATGTTAAAAAGAAGCATGATGACAGATCTAATTAGTTCTGTCTGTGTTTAACTGGTAATACTAAAGTCTGGGTCAAGGCAGAATGAAAATGAGTGTCTGTCACTCCTTTAACACCATTTCACATGAGAAGCCAAAGTCACCCCAATGCCACCAAATGCCTCTGCTCTGCCCAGCCCAGTGGACAAGGGGCATGAGGGGAAGAGGGTGATTTTAACATGGATTTTATCAGACAGCATGAGCTGGAGTCCTTCCCTAAAAACAGGGCTGTGGGTTGGAAAGCTTTCCCATGGCATTGTCACTGCAATGTTTGTGGCAAGATGGCCCCACACACACCAATTTCAGCATGAATGGTAGAATTTGGGGACCCAGCTTCACTGGGACCTGTAAATTACACAGTCTGGGCATCCTCTGCATATTTGGAGCAACCCAAATGAGTTGGTCACAGAAAGGAGGCACTGAACCCATCACAGTGACAATCCCACAGCCAGGGCTGCACTCACCCTCCCTTTCTGCAAGGAAACAAGCCCTGGAAGTTAAATATGTGCTGGCCAAGGCTCATCCCAGAAAATTACCAGCAGGATACAGCCACACAAACTCACATACTGCTCCTTTTTCTTTCACTTTCAGGATTTTGAAAATATGAATAACATTTCACCCAAAGCAATACATTTTACTCACTTGTGAGGGTGTCAGCCCTCCTGGTGTGACCTGCCTGAGCAACAGCAGAAGAAGGATTTTGCAGTAGGAAAAAGCAACTGCCAAGAGTCTGCAGGATGTTAAAACACAGCTGATAGTGCAACACAAGTATGACAGGGAAGAGGTAACTGAACCCCAGCCACCCCAAATGCAGCCACGGAAGGCCCAAAACAGAACCATGCTTTCTGTAGATTTAAACTCAAAGGAAACAATGTTCATGGCAGGAAGTCAAGAGATAGTGGCTTTAAATCCCAGCTTTACTTGGTTTATCCTTTTTATGATCATGAGCATGTCTATCCTCCATCCTGTATCAGATGATAATGCTTAGCCAATTTTGTCCTGAGCTCTGTTATCTACCAATGAAGATTTCCTTAAACTTACAAGCAATCTTATCCCTGCTTTCATTGAAAGTATTTAAAGCTTAAGCAGCACGAAAAAGTCAACATCTTCCTTCCTTGAACATGTTACTGACAACTGCCCCTCAAGGCTCTGCTGCCCTTTGCCAACAGGAGACACACTGCACTGCCTGACAGCACTGAGGGGAACCTTGCCCACCTCTCACGAGTCACCAGAGTGATCTCAGACACTGTTTGACACATTAAAGCCTGCACACAATAACCTGGGCAGTGATGGACTGGTGCCACCCAGCCCAGTCACTGCTGGGAGAAGACACCCCAAGAAATTACCCACCCTTTGGAAAATCTGGCCCAAAGGGGAGATGTCATTTTAGGTGAGATGGCAAAGCAAGGAAACACTTCAAAGGCCCTGAGATAAAGCAGAACAAAACATTAAAAGCTGTCTTCTTTCAGGCATCAACATATTCACCTTATGGACATGAAGACAAAGGTTTTCATCTGGGGCCTCATCAGATTTTTCAGTGTGATTAGCAAAGAAAACAGAAAATAATTAGTCACCACTAGCTGAGTTTCTCAGCTATGCAGCCAGACCTTATGGGACAGCTTAAACTCTTTAAATGTAACTGAAATGTAAAATTCTAAACATTACTTGCTATTTTTCCACCTCTAGGATTTCTCTTTATTTCCCCCCCACCAAGAGCTTTATTTGTTTAAGCATTACCATTAGGACTCCCCACATGTCTCTTACATATGCCCCATATGTTACCTACACATGTAAATCCTCCACAGCTTCCACAGCCAAAGGTGAATATTGGGCCTTTTTGAATTGGAGTCTTTTAATTGAGGCCCCCATAGAACTGTTTTCCTACCACAATTTCCTCCCCCAGATCCCTTCTGGCCTTTGTTTCCCTTGCCATGATACTCCATTATGAACCCTTGAACACAAACACTTAATTTTATACCCAGATGAGTAAAACTTTGTCATCTAAGCTGATCTCACACAAACAAACAGCTGAAACTACTCCATACAGCTGCTCAGTTGTTTATTACAATTCTCTGGCATCTGTATGATCCACAACTGATTTATATGTATATAAATATCTATAACTATATACTGTGTACATAAAAAGCATCTATTTACACACATACTTCATACTTCCATGAAAATACTGAGGGCCAAGCAGCCACCAATCCCCCAACATCTGATCAGACACACATCTATTGACTTTGTTATGACTGCACCAGTTTAATCCACCTCCTGTGTAATTTATTGATTTGGATTTCTTAATGACACATGGCTTATTAAAAACCAGTACTTAAGTCAAATACACCTTACATGAAGGAACCCCATTGTTTCACTGCTGACCAAAGCCTATCTAACAACAGGCTGCTGGTAACAGAGGCAGTCCTGCCCTCTTTTCAGCTTCTCTGCATCATCCTCCTTCAATGCAAAAAACCAGTTTTTTTCCTGGTAGGATTAGCTTTCAGCTCATCCCAGAGCTACACAGTTGCTGGAGTCAACACAAGGGAGGGCCCAGAAAGTGAAGCCAGGGACTACAAAGAGAAAAAAAGAAAATCTTGAGCGCTGTTTAAACTGACCTAAAATGCCACTATGATTTTAATCAGCTCTGAAACCACTGCCTTGCTACTTAAAAACACAGGGAACTACTTTACCAACCCATCAGTCTCAGTGCTCTTCCTACAACGACCTCTCATGAACTTCACTCCTGCTTCCAACACCTGTGATGAAAACTCAGGGTTCAGGTGAACCACTGTCTTCACTTCTATTAATTGAACACTTACATTTATCCATGCAAAAGGCAGGTCTGAAAGTTCCACCTTGTTTTGCAAAACTCAAGAATATTCTGGCTTTTTCTCCAAATAACAGGTATCTTTGTCCGGAAACAGCATTAGCATCACAACAGGGGCTGCTGTGGCCTGAGCAGAGCAGCACTTTCTCCCTCCAGCGCTGGGACTGTGCAGCACAGTCCCACCTTTGTGCTGGGAGGGCTGAGCAGACAGAGAGGGGCAGCAGGTGAGAGGCTGAGCCATCTGCCACAACACAACACCCAGGGCTTTTACTCCCCTCAGCAGCAAACCCTGCAGGAAAGCTGAAAGCCTGCAGCAAGGGAGGAGGAAAAACAAATGTAACAGCACTCCAGGCCTACCTCTGCTTCTGCCCCAGCACAGCTCCTCCAGCTCACTCCAGTTTGATCCATGGGATGTTTGTGACCACTTTTTCCAGCCCAGTGTAGCTGTGGCAGAGTGTTGCTTGTTAACTGTTCTGACACAGACACTACCTGCAAACATGAACCAAAGGAACTGCACTGACCTTTACTCAACTCTACACGTTCCAGCACTCACGGTTTGGCAGATTTCAAAGTCATTTTAAAAAATATCTCCTTGATAAAATCAACTTTAAGGGCTTCCTTCAGACACCTGTCATTGACCTCCTAAGTGAAAAGTAGCTATTTTAGCATAATTCATTAATTGGGATATAAAATATTTGCTGAAAGCAACAGTCATTTCTCCATTTTTTGAAGAATATAAGATCAACTTAACTCAGCATGGGGGTGGAAGAAATAATACCATATTCTGTCTGACAGTGTAGGGTACTTACAAATCCACAAATCCAACACAACCCTGAGGAAAATCCCAGTAAGAAGGGAGGGGGTGACTGCACTTGCAGCTTTTGTAAAACTCAGATGTATCAGCACAGGACCAGATCCAATGGTGGGAAACATGTGAGAGCTGAAGGAACTCCCCTTACAGTACAACTTCCTTGGGTAATGTTATTACAAGCTGCTAAGACAAATTGTGCAGCAGACTGGTGCAATTCTAGACTTTATCTACTTTAAATTACACTGCCTATATTTTAATCAGAAGCAAGGATTTGCACCTCCTGCCAGAAACCATCAAATTTGCAATTTAACAATTATCCAGCAGTTTTTCAGCTCAGCATTTTTGAAAATGCATCAACACACACATCACTAAGGACTCGAGTCATATTTGTGATAGACAACTAAACCTGGAGCAAAAAAATAACCTTTTAAAAGAAATATATAACACAGATGCACTGCAAACTAAATAAAAACTTACTACAAGTATGCCACCGCTGTGGTTTGTCTCTGTTATGGAACCCAGACCTAAATAAACTGTTAAACACTTAGTGTAAAGGTATGCCAAACATTTCTCAGAACTTTCTTAAGGTCCCAACAAAGAATCAACCCTTTTTTTTTTTTTTTTTTGCAAAATGAGGCCTAGGTTAAATATTTTATTTGGCTCCTCAAGATGGACTGAGAAGTTGGGCACCAGCTCCAGATCAGTTCTTGGACTCACATCAAACATTACCCTGTCATTTATCCAGTCAGTCAAAACAATGTTTTCCATCTAAACCTTTAATGTTTATGTCCTGAAAAACTGCTAATTGAATCCAGTTCTTGAAATCCATTTTTTAATCTATACCATCTAATTTAGAGATAATGAACAGAAAAGATAAGCCTTAAACAATGATTTGCAGAATTAATCCTATAAACATTCAAGCCAAAACAGAAGACTGCTAGTTACACAGAGCCAAAGAAAATTAAGATGAAATAGCATTTGTCAGTTCAAGAATAAACTTTGAGAAACACTGGATATACAGATTTTTCTAATTCCAAACACTTTTAGAATTCAAGAGCCCTCAAACTGCTTTTCCAATCAAAAAGGGCAACCAAAACCATACAGAACACTTAAAAACCATTCCTAGGCAAGAAGTGACAACATGTCAGCTGAATGAATAAAAGTCAGTGTTTTCCTTCCACATGTAAAGCTTCCTTACAACAAATGACCTTGAGTGAAACAACTCACAGGCAGCTAAAGCAGAAAACACCTCGAGCTGTTCAGCTCAAGAAACAGGCCAATGTTTCCTCTAAACTTCCAGTAACAGAACTGGTCCTCAGCCACTGCCAGACCCTAGAACAGTCCCCAGAAAGACAGTTTTACCTTCATCCTGTGCTCTCTGCACAGGATTCCCTTCCCAAAACACCAAAAACTCAGAAACATCCCCTAAAATTGTACCTGCTTTGCCTGGGGACTGACCACAGAAGCAAAGCCACTGCCTGGCTCTGGTCACAGCCTCAGCCCTCCCAACACACTGAGATTGTCACAGGCAGGATTTCATTACAGGCTTAATCCTCAGCAGAAATAAAATATGAAACAAATTTGGACACAAAACACAGAGGTGAGAAAGACAGCTCCCTAGACAGTATTTCCCATGCTTTTAAATAAGGCTACAGACCATATTTAATGTTTCAAAGATAAGCAAGTCTGAGCACTCACTGCTCAGGGAAAAAAAAAAAAAGTATGAAAGCACTGCATCAATACAGCAATAACCTGAGGAGAAAGCTACAAAACACTCTGTAAAAACAAGGCACCACTGTTCCAGACAGCCCCAGCCATGCTCACATTAAGAGTTTTATTTCCAAGTGTAATATATAGACACTCACAAATCTCCATGAAAACTAGATTACAAATCTAACCCAGGTATTTCCAAAGTAAAACATAAGCAGACACATTTTACTTCTCCTGTAAAAACAACATACTCGGAAAAATCAGTATGAAAACATCTCTCTTTATTAGGCATTAAAGTGGAGAGATTTCTCATGCACCCTAAGCATTTTTAAAATAAGTATTTTGAGAGCCATTTCTTTTGCAAGCTGGTTAAATGCACTATATGTAGAGATGAGTATTTACAGTGTTATCTACTCTTTTCTAATCACTTACCTTCGCGTACTGATGCTTCAGGACACAAAATATCATCTATCTGCTGGAGGATTTCCAATACTTTAAAGAAAACACCTAGTTCGAAGTGTCCTGTGTTATTTTTTTTTTAAAGAAAGCTCTAGCAGAACTCCCCACATTTTTCTTCCTCTAAACCTATTTAACCGGGTCCCACTGTGGAAAAGGCCACAGTTTCAAGTATTTCAAGCCAGGCTGTTTTCCTCCCCAGCATCAGGTGAAACCTTTTTAGGGTATTTTAAAACATCAGGAGTCCAGTGGTCTTGTGGAAGAGGGGGCAGCACAAGAGCTGGGAACCACCGGACACCCAGGGAACAGCCCGAGCTGGCAGGGACTGGCAGGGACCCGCCGGGACCCGCAGGGACCCTCCAGCCCAAGCCCCGGACTCCCCAAAATCCCGCCCGGTGCCTTTTCCCAGCGCCCCGACCTCCGGCGGGGCCGGGCCGGCCCCGAGCCCCGGGCAGTGCCCGGCGACCCGCTCACAAACCCCGAACAACAACAAACAAAGAGACCAAAACAAAGGGCGTGACAGTTTCTGCGGAGTTCCCCCCGAGCGGCCCAAGGGCAGGACACCGACCCCGCGGCGCCCCGGGCCGGCCCCGGCCCCTCGCCCTCCCCGCGGCCGCCGGGCCCCAGGGGCCGCTCCGGCCCCGCGATCCCCCCAAGCGCCGGCCGGAGCCTCCGGGGCCGCCCCGGCCCGGCCTCGCCTCACCTGTCAGCCGCAGCTTGACCGGCCCGTTCCGCCGGGCCCCCGGGGTGGACATGGCCCCGGCC